>CAKAOJ020000061.1:2552500-3081523 GCA_916701645.2 Sebastolobus alascanus
CACAGGGGCAGCACTAAGCACTATAATCTGAAGGGAGGGGGAGTGATCATGTGTGTGTGTGTGTGTACGTGTGATGATGGTGGGGGTGGGGGTGGGTCTGGACGGCATGTTTTTTAACCCCTCCCTCGCCCACGTCCCCATCCCCTCTCGTTAATCTGGAGTCTAGCATGTGGATTAGTGGACTCTCTGCGGCACCACCGTTTGACAGAACGCCGTGTTTCCTACAGAGCATATAAGATTACGTCTTTAAGCAGTTTACACTCACAGCTCTGTGAGAATATTGGAGTTAGCACATTGGCTAATGACATCCTGTGCAATCAAAGTGCTTTAATGCTGTGGTCTGACGTGGATGGATCGTATATACGAATGTCAGATTCTACAGTGTGGAAGAAAGAGTGCACGTCTGAGCGAGATTATGCATTTCTCAACAGGTGTTATGAATTTTGCTTTTTTTTTCTGACATGCAGTGGGTGCCATAACTCCCCCCCCACAAACACACTCACACACAAACACAGCTTCATCACGTTAATACGATCATCACCTTTAGCGTTGGGTGGATGATTTGACATCTCTCTTTGTTTGGGCTGAGGTAAAATGAGTCTGTTAGTCTGTTAATCCACCAGGATTAAGAAACAACAACAATCCCCCATGGAGTGTGTGTGTGTGTGTGTGTGTGTGTGAGTGTGTGTGTGAGAGAGAGAGTGCAGTACCGCATGTGTGTGATTGCATGTCTGAATTTTGATTCTGACACTTCCTTTCCTTAACATCTTGTCAGATGTAGAAATTGGTGAGAAATATTACTTACAGAGTTTAATGTTATGGTAGGATGATGATGGTGGTGATGATGATGGTGGTGATGATGAGTAGTAGGAGGAGAAGAATGGATGTTGAGGGAGGGGTGTAGAGTAGAAAAGTGTAGGGATTAGTTGATATTTCCCTGGAATTACGTACGCTTTGGCGAACATCTACTTAAGTCCTGCCTTATGCGCTGCTGTCTGGAACACACACACAAAAAGCCCTCTGTCCCATTCACGCACACAAAGACTATTAGTACAGTCCAGCTCATCCTCTCAATGCGTAGAAGAAAAGAGAGAAAAACATGTTAAGTCTTTGTCCTCTTCTGTCTGGGCCTATTCATTCTCCCATACATGGGAGGAAGAGTAATGGGGAAAAGAGAAAGGAAAAATTGGAAAGACACAGATGATGATTTGTCCATTGAGGTTTATGGTTGAGATGGTAAACACTAAGTTACTTCAGAGCGGCCTTAGTGAGTGTGGTTGTGTACAAAACCTTAACAAAAGGATGGCTGCTGTGCTTAAAATAATAGGATTGTGTATTTACAATATCACCGATCATGTATTCACTATAATATGATGCTACTGGAGACAGTAAAACTTAACAGAAATCTCACTGGTTTCAGCACTGATGCATATTAGCGATACCTCACCCTGCAGAAAAGGATGTTTTTTGTTAGTATGATATTATTATATTAACGGTGTGTTTTCCTGACAAAGAGAATGCAAGAAAACAACCGTAAATTCCTAATTATACTGAATTTTATCAACAACTGAATACAGTTTGTGTCATATGATTCAAAGCCAACCTGTTAATGGCCATGACTGGTTCTGCAGCTTACCAAATGTTCAGTATCAACAGATAATAATTAAAAATAATAATAATATATATAAATAAATAATAATAATAAATAATAATTAATATTTAGGGCTGTCAATCGATTAAAATATTTAATCGTGTCCATAGTTAATCCTGATTAATCACAAATTAATCGTACATTTTTTATCTGTTCAAAATGTACCTTAAAGGGAGATTTGTCAAGTATTTAATACTCTTATCAACACGTGAGTGGGCAAATATGCTTGCTTTATGCAAATGTATGTATATATTTATTATTGGAAATCAATTAAAAACACAAAACAATGACACATATTGTCCAGAAGCCCTCACAGGTACTGCTTTAACATACAAAATATGCTCAAATCATAACATGGCAAACTCAAGCCCAACAGGCAACAACAGCTGTCAGTGTGTCAGTGTGCTGACTTGACTATGACTTGCCCCAAACTGCATGTGATTATCATAAAGTGGGCATGTCTGTAAAGGGCAGACTCGTGGGTACCCATAGAAGCCATTTTCATTCACAAATCTTGAGGTCAGAGGTCAAGGGACCCCTTTGAAAACGGCCATGCCAATTTTTCCCCGCCAAAATTGAGCATAAGTTTGGAGCGTTATTTCGCCTTCTTGACAACCGAAAAATCGCAAGTTGCGTTAATGCGTTAAAGAAATTAGTGGCGTTAAAACAAATTTGCGCTAATGCGTTATTATCGCGTTACCTTTGAAAGCCCTAATTAATATTACTTGTGCACAATTTAATGAGTGCTAAACAATGGAATTGTAGGTTATACACACACGCTGCTGTGCTGAGTTTAAAAGTTCATAAATGGTTAATTGATGACTTCTTACCAGCTACCGAAATCATCTGAAAATGTTATCACAAATTCCAAACAAAATTGTTATTTACATAAAAATGCTAAAAGTATCTTACAATAATCACACAGTCATATTAAAGAGGGTTGGAAGGTAATATACTGATGCAAGTTTTGATGCATCTTCTCGGTGCTCTTCTCTGATATTATGCTGATAATTTAATGCGTCTGTCGTCCTCCTCCTGGGATTTTTCTTCTTCTGTTTCTTTTGCTTTACATACTGTACTTAGCCACCGCTCTCTCTTTGCTTTAGTGGCTGCCACTTCCAATCTCTCCTCTCCTCCTATCCCATCCCCCTTTTAACTCATTCTGAATTATCCATAGCCGCATCGCTCCCTCACTTTCCCTCTCTTCCCCTCTCCATCCCCCTCTTTCCTGTCTGCACGTTCCGCTCGCTCTCTGTCTCTCGTTGCCGTCTCGTCCCCCTTCTCTCAATTTACTCTCTTACATTATGGCAGCCTTTCACTTTCTGCATCCTCTCTTCGTGTCCCCCCCCCACACACCATCCCCATCCCGCGTCTCTATTCCCTTGCTCTTCCCCCCTCTCTCTCTCTCTCTCTCCCTCTCTCTCTGTTTCTCTATGTCTCTCGCTTAGTGTAACTGTAGGATATAGGTCAGCAGGGCGGCTTGGCTGACTCGTGTCTAGACTCAGCCTCAGTCTTGGGGGCATGCAGTCACACAGCGGAGCACATTGACCAGCACAATCACCGCACCACGCTGGAGCTCCATTGACTGCCTGACTGCGCCTACGTGTCTGTGGATAACGCAAACACACACACACGGAGGAAAAAAGCTGAGGGGCAAAGTTCTTACAAGGAGGCTTCGCATCACGCTGGGCATTACCAAAAACATTAACGCCATCTGTGGAGGGAAACAGAGTGGTAGAAATGTCAGTGTAAATGCCATTAGCTGGGAGTTGATATTTACAACGGGGCAAACATGACCATAGGGCGCTCCTTTAAATTGATCCGAAAATTTCAAGCGTGCATAAATGCAAATTCGGCGCTGATGAAAAGGAGTGTTAATGTGGCGTTCTATAAAGTTTCCTTTGTTGAGCTGGATGGATGGGAGGAATATGAAATTAAATTGGATACAGCACGCGTGTGGCTGTCTGAGCTCCTATGTGAGCTGAATGCACTGTAACCACGTCCGTGTTAGACTCTTTTAAAAGGGGGGTCGGCAGCTGTATGGCAGTGGGTGCTGCAGGGTGCAACATGCTGTGGGGAAGGGTACACGGGGTGATTCATTCAACTGAGTGTACGTTCCACCCATCCTCCTCCTTTTGCTCTTCCTCTCGCTCAGTCTGTGGTCCAGATGTGATCCCCCCTCTTTCTCCCTGGATACTGATTCAGTCCCTCCACCCAGCCTGCCAGCCCTCCGTCTCTGCAGCCAGACCAATGAGGTGATGGGTGCAGGAGGGGAACATGCAGTGGGCGCACATTAGTTAGATGTGGCATACAGAGCCTCTATAATAATCACACGCCACTAAATATTGCAATACTAGCAATGACCTGCGTTTAGTGTACATGGTGTTTCACTTAGTGCTCAAAGCTCTCTGTGTAGGACGTGAAACCACGTCACTCAGGTACTGTATCAATCTAGGTAGGGTTGGTAAAGATTTTAGAAACATTTTTTGTTATATTAGTTGAAATTCAAATGGTCTGACAAAAACAAAACAAATATCCAGTATCTGTTGCTGTTGCAGGACTGTGATAAACCCGTCCAATCACTGCATTCGGCCCAAATGAAATGATTGGACGGGCTACCTACCTGCCTGCCTGCACGCATTCTGACAGTGCGCTCATTGCGCGTCACCAGAATCTTCCACAAGCTGCTAGCTTGACAGCTGTGAGTACTAATAATAACCATGTTTGCCGTTTACGTTCCTTATGATATGTTAATGATAATTTTGGGAGAGTGGCTTCGGAGGGAGGCCTGAAGGACGGACTGTCAGTGTTGCCGACTTGGCAACTTTCTCTCTAGTGCTGCTAGCTTCATTGCAAAAAAGTTGGCAACCCTGGGCTGGGTTTTTCGGTTGTTGGATCATTTTTAAAAATCTTGTGTACTCGTTGCTGGTTTCTCAAGATCACTGACCCTGCCTTTAAGTACAATTTTGAGGTACTTACTGTATAGGTACTTAACTGGAGTATTTCAATTTTCTGCTACTTTATAATTCTACTCCACTACATCTCAGAGGGAAATGTTGTACTTTTTACTCCACTACATGTATTTGATATCTTCAGATTATTAATGGAAACATAGCCTAAATAAACTAAAACTAAAATATGCTTGCTTTATGCAAACATACGTATAGATTTATTATTGGAAATCAATTAACAACACAAAACAATGACAAATATTGTCCAGAAACCCTCACAGGTACTGCATTTAGCATAAAAAATATGCTCAAATCATAACATGGCAAACTCAAGCCCAACAGGCATCAACAGCTGTCAGTGTGTCAGTTTGCTGACTTGACTATGACTTGCTCCAAACTGCATGTGATTATCATAAAGTGGGCATGTCTGTAAAGGGGAGAAAATGGCCATGTACATCACAGTTTTTCCTCGCCAAAATTTTGCGTAACTTTTGAGCGTTATTTACCCTCCTTTGTGACAAGCTAGTATGACCTGGTTGGTTCATACTGCATAATGAATAATCTATCTATCTATCTATCTATCTATCTATCTATCTATCTATCTATCTATCTATCTATCTATCACTGGTGATTTTGTGCCTCCTCTTTTCAGTCTTTCATGTAATGGTTTTGTCATTTGTTGATCATGATTATGATTGGTAAATCATTGTTTCTTAATCTGCCTGGTAACAGTGGCGCCCCCACTCTGCCACGCTGAAATATTGATAGATGAATGGGATTAGAGGTGTGTTAGTGTGCGCCACTGTGTGTGTGTGTGTGTGTGTGTGTCTGTGTGTGTGTGTGTGTTGTTAGCATGAGTGTTTCAGAGTCTTCACATGGCTTTTAGAACACAAATCCAATCTCTGATGTAGCTTCATGTTACCTTATACTCCCAGCCCATATATAATGTTATGTCTGCTGTCTGCCCCGTCTACCTTCTTCTGCCTCGACCTCACCAGTTTTGTTTCTTATTTTTTCCCCTTCTGCTTTCACTCCAGTTTTCTTTTTTATCCCTCTCATTTACTGTAAAAACATATTAAGTCACTCTGTGAGTCAATCATAGTCTCTTTCTCTATAATCCCCCTCCAAGCCCCTGTCTGTCATCCCATCCTTCTCCCTTTATCTTTAGAGTCTCCTGGGTTAAAAGCATGAAAGAGCTTTCTTTTTTTTCCACTAATGAGAAAACCTGCTGGCAACTCTCACCTAACACGACAAATACAGGGACACACAGATGTCTACAGGCACACACAGTAAAAACGGGTCATGTACACAAGCTCACGTATAAATTGGTTTCAATCATCTTGATAATGATTCATTGTATTAGCTAATTACAGGTCTTTAGATCACGTAGACACAACCTCTCTCAAAGAATCAGAAATCATTCAGCTACACACATTTTGTCACATAATGTAAACACATGCATGCATGCGCAGGCATACACACACATGCATGGATGGCTGTGCATTCACCCTCCATGCATATGCAGATATTAAACATGGTTTTGCAAACACACAAACATTTTCTGTGCGATCACCTCACACAGACCTCGTTATATCATCCCACAGTGATCCTTTATCACATTAGAGAAAATGTTTTAAGAACAACAATCAAGCCTCTTTGCTTTCTCTCTCTCTCTCTTCTGTCTTCTTCAGTACCTCTTGGTGCCAGAACCAATTTCAGCCTCTTTCTTTTTTGAGAGGGTGCAGACAGGCTGAAATCAATGGACGTGTGGCTTCTAAATCTCATTACAGGGCATTATGAGGAAGAGATGTTGTTATGATTACTCTGCAATGTTACCTTTGCCGGCACATGTAATAATGGTGGAGCTGAAGGACGTGTTAGATCCTTCTCGGCACGATGTAATCAATCACACGCATCCTCTTGATACAAGAACAAACAGCTTGACTTTCAGATTATAATACGGGACGCTTATTTCTTTGTTTGTGCCGGAGTGTTAATATGCGTGTAATAAGAGACAAGGTTGTGAGGTCGGTGACTTCTGACTATGTGTGCTGTTTGTACGGCTCCTCACTGTGACCTTGTTTTGTATGCCTCAGTCTACTCACAAAAAACTAAACAAAGTATTTTACATGAAGTCAATTCATAATATAAAAATAAACTGATTACAATTATAACAATGTTGATACACCAATTAATTGTTTTAGTCGTTTATCAAGCAAAATCTCAAATATTTGTGAGTTTTCTGCTTCTTTTCAACCAATTTGAAAATGTCACCTCAGGCTCTGAGACTTGTGATGGGCATTTTTCACTTTATCTGACATTTTATGGACCACGTGATTGATTGAACAAATCAATCAATGATTAAAAATAATGACAATTTTCCAAAGGACACCTTAAAGTGTTGGACCAAATTCCTGCTGGCCACTTTTTTCAGTTCAACTTTTCAGAAACTTGAAACTGGTAATCAATCACTCTACATTACTTTATCATCATGTCGTCCTGCAGTTGCACGTAGAAAAAAAAGTCATCTTCTGCAGTGCATTTGAGAAAGCTCTTAAATCTGAAGCCAGTGACAAACAACAAGCAGAATAAGGCACTATCAAAAGGAAAGTATAGATAGTAATACTATACTATAATAGAATGGAATAGTTTCTATTCTATTCTATAGCTAGATTGTTTTACCTGAAAACCTATAAAACCACCTGTAGATGTTTATCACCACTCTGTCCTCATCTCTAACTCCAAACATATCAGAAGAGAAGATCCAGCGGGCCGACCCTGTGTCCTTTTAACCTCATTTCCTGCTGTAGGATGATTTGAATGTGTGTGCATCGTTATATAGACTGATGTAACAGTACAGCTCACCCCATCCTCCGCTTCCCATCCCCTTTTCTATCTCCGTATCCTCTCTTTCACCCATGTTGCCCCAGGCACCACTGTCACCTCCCATCATGCTTTGCTCTAGTCGTAAAAGTGATGGCTGTGTGGTGCGTTGCTATGTACGTTTTTCCTGCCCAGACAACACTGTAGAATCTCTTATTATCATATTTGAATTCTATAGTGCACTTTATTGTGCAGTGAAAGTGAAAAGGTGTTTCTGGCAGAGTGCATTATTATCATTTTACTATACATTACCCCCACACGCTTGTTCTTTTTTTTCCCAGTGATCTGCATCATGAACATGCAGTTGCATGTGAACTGGTCTGTGTGTAATCCACATTATAGGACACTGTAGCAGCTTTATGTTTTACCTTTTACCAAAGCACATTGATCCCTTCATGGTCTGGCCTCATGGGAAAACCACAGCTGCAAGACAATCAATGATGGTCAATTTACAAGCCAACCATACATCCCAGCTGTTCATCCATACAGTACAGTGGACTAGATATACTGTGAATAAGAGTGACACAAATGTTATAGTAACGGTTAAGGTTGTGGGTGTTACTGAGATATACCAACTTAGGCGTGGATAAAATAAGGCTGCTGGAATAAGGGATGCAATCGTGCCTAAATAGTTATATTTAAATACAAAATACATCCATTAAATTTATCACAGGTTTATGTTCATCCTGTTAAAGGGCGACGGCCAAAATGACGAACTTGAGATTTTAAAACGGCAGACCACAAACCAATGGGTGACGTCACGGTGACGACGTCCACTTTTTATATACAGTCTATGATTTTGATCCTCATCTCTTGATGTGTTGTCGCTCTGCGGAGGGATTTCTTCATAGGATGATAGGATGATTATAGTATTGATATAAGGCATGTTAGATCATCTTCAAAATATCCTTATCTTTAACTTCAATTCTTTGTCATGTATTGTTTCCATTATTTTATCCATGAGTACATTATGCAAAATTGACATTAAACATGTAATTCCCATTGCTAACCATCCGTCCGCCCCTACACACACTAAGTATATGTTCAACTAGATACATGTATAGTAAACATATACATATAAGTGCACTTTGTTAAAATAAACATGCCTCTTCTGCTTCCTGTTTCCATCCATCCTGTGTGATTTTACCGAGTGTGTGGCAGAGGCCATGTTTCCTAGCCATCCTGCTCCAACAGTCGTGGTCGTATGAAACATTAAAGCCAAACTCAGACTATCTATATTTCATACAGCATTTTGCAAACAACAGATGAATAAATTATACCATGAAAGTGGGCATAACCTCTGCATCAGCATATCACCGTGGCCTATTTCTCTGCTTTTCTGAATGGTGAGTGGGGCTGATGTGTGTGTGAACCGGGCGTGTGTAGGGGGGGGGGTAACCATATATATGCATGTGAGTGTATCTGTGTCTTGTATGTGTCACTTTTTTTTCGCTTGCATCCAGCTGTACACATGTGTCCAGTGTCAACAGGGTTAGGTGTGTACTCTTCAAGGATTAATGAAAGCTCCGCCGTGCCCCCTCTGTGAAAAAGAGCAACGCTGATACACTTGCCAGCTCGCCATCTCCTCTGTCCCCAACCATTATCACTCCCATAAAGACTCTCTTATATAATATGTCCAACCATTAATGGAAAATAACACTCGGCTCCAACAAAGGACAGAAATGTAATTACCGGTCTGAATAGCACTGCTGCTCCTTATTCTTACCCAGAGAGAGACAGTCAGAGTGGCAGAGAGGGACAGAAAAGCAAGGCTAGGATTGAGAGACCTGACAAGCATTTAGTGAAAGAGAACATCACGAAGGGATGGAGGGAGTGAGGTTGATAAGAACAAAGGCACGAGGAAAGGTTATAGTGGAGAAAAGGTCATTATTAGTTCTTTTGTTGCCCCTCTCTCCACGCTTGTGTTTCTTTGTATTTGACCTTTGTTCGATATGCAATCCCTACGGTTAAGGTTTGGTTCGGTTCAGGCAAATAAAAATACTCAGAGCTCGAGGTCCACTTATTACCTTTTTCCAGATCTCCTGGTCTTCAATATAAGGTGGTCATGGTCAAGAATGAGCTTTACTGCCATACTTTGTTAAGGACGATGGTCATGATTAAAAGAAACCACTGTTGGATGTTGGTAGAAAATGGCAGCGGGTTTGGTTCCCGCCTGGTAAAATATGTCGGATTCATTAAGCTGTGACGCTAACAAATCTCTTATCAAACCTTTTATCTCCTTTTAATTTATTAGTAAAATAGCATTGAGGTAGCAGCTGAATATATCAGCTCTAGCTAATGAACATTGATTCTTTGCTAAAATCACAATTTTTACTGTTTTTGGGTCAAAGTGCTCCCTGCAAGCCGCCGTTTCATCAAAGATTATCTGTGAGGGAAACGAAGACATCATTCTGTACTCTCGACAACTGAGTGGACCCTTTTTTTTTTGTAGGTTATGTCTCTTCTTTTTAATTAGCTGATTAATTGAATAGTTCTGCATACGGACCTCCAGTATTTGGAAAAAGTACATCAGGAAAAATAAGATGCAAATGAGTAGGCTGCACCTGTTATTTTGTCTGATACATTAAATCAACATCTTGTATTCGTATCAGGTCGTTTCAGGTTGTGGCTACAAGTTGTGAACATTAATTATAGGCTGCAGTGTTTCTGCCCTCTCAGCAAACATAATGTTACTTGCAAATGTTGAAAGCTAAACCTAATTAAGGTTCCATAAGGATTCTGAAAGGCTCAAAATCAAAACCAAAGCTATATTTTCCAGCACCAGTCACTTTATTGACAGTTGGTAGAAAATGACCTCAGGTCACTCTTTTTTTAGCTTTGCTAAATATTTTAATAAAGTTGTAATTAAAAAACAGAATCCTTTATTAAGTTTTTTTTTTTTTTACAGTAACACGTATGTCTTATGTAGGGGTGTTGCGATATACCTGTATTGATGATAACCATAATATTAAATACTGATATCACGTTAATAATACACTTATGATAATATTGTGTAAATAATCCAGCGCCTCTTACTGGAATTCACGCTTTTGTACAGTTATGGTTACAGACTCTCTTTCCACCTCCCTACACTTAGAGTGTTGATTTGCCAAAAAGAGAGACAAAACCCATAATAAACTAAGTTAAAAATGAATTTGACTGATAGCATTATTATTATTTTTTTTCTTTCAAATTTTCAATAGATAACACGATAACATTTTGATTGTGAATTCTTTCAGCGATGATAACCATGTATTGAAAGTCTGATATCCTGACAGCCCTAGTCTGATGAAACACAATTTATTGTGTAACGTTATTAATGTCAAAACGTTAATTTCAGACACATCACCCAACGTTTATCTTTTCATGTCACTCAACTTAACAGACTTACCTATTGTGCCTGATATTTGACTTATTATTCAGGCTAAATCTAGATAAATCCATGTTGTCAGTGATTATCCTTGTTCTTTTGACAGGCGTCATGTCAGGCATGTTTTTCCGTACTCCTGTCGATAGCATGAAACATGCCAAACTCGCTGAGGGCAAAGACACACAGGGACTGCATGAGTGCATCCGTGAGTGCGCCTTGTGACATTTCTGCGCACATTTGCGTCTGAGCATTTTACTGAGTGTGTACGTGTGAGTAAACATGCCTGTGGCAAAGACAAAGGCATTACAAAAACACACAGTTAACATCTGGAAGAAAACATTTTCACTGTGGCTCCCTGCGAGGGGGCAGGTGTGTTTCTATCCATGTGTGTTTTTGTATGTAATTTGTGTATCTACATATGCATATATATTTACACGTGTTTACATCTGTGTGTCCTATTGGTTCCAAGTCCGCCTGACGTGTGTTTATTTTACGCCATGCATCCGGATGCTAATTACGCTGAACAACAGTTTGCATGGGCGCATTATGAATCATCTGTGTGTTACAAATCACGTCCTGAACACATCTAACCTTCATGGTTCAACTTCTCGATGAGTTCATGTGTTAGTCAACGGGCGGATGTGGGCTACTGACTCGGACTGACCCCCACGTGTGTGTTTGTATAGCGGGGAGATCTTTTGCAATAGCCTACAGTTGCTGATTTTCTGCAACATTGGGAAAAAGCTTCAGAGAGTGAAAGAGAAACGGAAAAGGGGTTGAAATGTGGAGAAATAAGCGAAGCTGTCGAGATTCATTCGATATAGAGACAAGAAATACAGTGAATTTCATCCACACACTCCTCTGCGCAGCACATGACATTACGTTAACATCACTATTACATTCAATTAACGTCAACAAAATATTTTCATTCCTCTCTTCGGACCCATTGTCCTCCCATTTCCTCATTATTTACTGGGAAGACGAAACGTTGACGATTAAAAATTGAAGCCCCTTTTCATGAATAATTTATCAGTGAGTGGCATATGTTAAATATGTGTTGAAAGCATACATTAGATTTGTTTTGTATACAAATCAGCTCCAGGCATGCGCCCTTAGGGGGGAGATTGTAGCCTGGGAGACTTGGCATATACTGATGGTTGTATTATTTAGATGTGCATAGATTTCTATCCCTATTCCTGCTGTTGCTTTTGTTAACTGTGTCTGATTATAGCGCACATTATTTCAACTGACGGAGGGAAGAGAGGGTTTATTATGAGTGAAGCTCATTCAGGCGCACACCATGTAGTAAACAAGTTTTTTTTGTGTTTGGTTATTGCACATTTTGTACTACATAAAATATAGTTAAACCTGAGCTGTACTTTATCGCTAGAAGTCATTTTAAGTATTGCATTTAAGTATTTGGATAGTCTTCTTTATATTATACCATACATAGGAAAATGGATTTTGTTGACATGCACTTTAATGGTGCAGTGTGTAGAATTTTGCGACGTCTAGTGCTGTGGTTGCAGATTGCAACCAACTGAGTACCCCTCCGCTCACTCCTCTCTTTCCAAGAGCGAGGTAATATGAGCTGCAAAGTGCAAAACCATGGTAACGCCGTTCACCTCGCACAGAGGCCATCCTTACCATTATAACACTACTTTAGGAGCAACTGAAGTAAGTCAGCGGATGGCGGTACCACGGTTCTGCACTCTGCAGCTCACTTTACCGCAGTTTAACAAGCGTGTCGGAGAATTACGGTGGCCTTCAGGTAACGTAGAAAACGCGAAAGGCTCTCTCTAGAGTCAGTGTTTGGTTTGTCCATTCCGGGCTACTGTAGAAACATGGTGGAGCAACATGGCGGGCTCTGTGAAGAGGACCCGCTCCCTATGTAGATATGAAGGGCTCATTCTAAGCTGATGAAAACACAACAATTCTTAGTTCCAGGTGATTATACACTAATGAAAACATAGCTATGAATATTCCATGAATATTTTATTTAGTCCATTTCTGCTAATAGATCCCCCGAAATGTAACACACTGTCCCTTTAAGGTGAGAGTCGGGGTCCCATTTGTTTAAAAGTAATCATCTGTTTCTCATAGCAATAATTGTCTTCGCATAAATGAGTGGAGTGGAGCTGAATTTAGGGTGAGATAAGGCCGCAGGTGATGAATTTGAATGTCAGAGGTCAGAGAGAACTGACATACAGTACCACTATCTTTTACACATTCCCAGAGAGGAGGGGCTCTTTCTTTCTTTCTTTTTTTTCCTCTTTCTTTTGCACAAAGGAAAAGGGAGGTCAACTATTTTCCCATATCTGTGAGAGGATAGGTCAGCGGAGGCCAGGGAGATGACTACAGACACCATGATTAAGTGGGTTTTTATAGGAAATGTATGATTAGATTATTAGTTCTACATAGGGCTGTCAAAGTTAATCCGATAATAGCACGTTAATGCAAATTTGTTTTAACGCCACTAATTTCTTTAACGCATTAACGCAACTTGCGATTTTTAGGTTGAAGTCGGTCAGTCAGTTTTCAAGCTAGAGTGAAGATACGGGTGTCATATGAACCTAAACAACCATGTCATACTAGCTTGTCGGCAAGGAGGCTAAATAACGCTCCAAACTTACACGAAATTTTGGCGAGGAATAACTGACATGGCCATTTTCAAAGGAGTCCCTTGACCTTTGACCTCATGATATGTGAATGAAAATGGGTTCTATGGGTACCTTTAAGGTACATTTTGAACAGATAAAGAAATGTGTGATTAATTTGCGATCAATCGTGATTAACTATGGACAATCATGCGATTAATCGCGATGAAATATTTTAATTGATTGACAGCCGTAGTTCTACAGTATTTACTTTTCTTTCTTCGCTCTTAGGACATAAGATAAATGAAATGTGATGCATAAAAATTAAAAGTAACAGAGTTACTGGGTTTTTAAAAGAAGAGCTTAACATATGTTTATATTGCCACTTTGACAAATACAACCACAAGACCTTTTCATATTAACTCCGGCCAGATATTCCCAATGTTATCGGCTTTGGCGAGAGTGATATGTGAGGAATTACAGACCTGATCAAGACGTTTCGTGATGAGCAACAAAGTGTTGAATATTTTTGAGAGAAAGTGAAGGCGAAGAGAGAACGGGGGGGGGGAAAGTGACAGAAACAAGAGTTGTGGGGGAGGGAGAGAGGAAAGGAAGGAGAAGGAGGGACGGGAGGAGGAAGGGGGGGAAGCATCTCACGCTAACACAGATCATGATCATCATGTTGGCAGGATCTGAAAGATTAGACACATCAATAGTTTATGAATCTCCACAGAGTTGTGCTCAATTCCCTCTTCTATAAATTACTAAATAAGGGCATTTACATCACAGCACCACTGCAAACTTTTTCCTTTTCTCCGCTGTTTCCTTTCATCTTTTTCTAGTTGAAACTTGGACACAGTCCATTTGACCCTTATGAACTGACTAATAAGAGAGAGGAACAGAGGGGGAAATACTGCAGAGGATGTCTTTATTGCTGTTGTGATTCAGTAAAGAAGATAAAGAGAGAGAGAGAGAGAGAAGAAGAGAGGGAGAAAGAATAAAAGGGAAAGAAGACGTGGTAAAGACGCGAGCACCTAAAAGACTGACATAATTAATAGATGTGGCCCGCCGATACACATGAATTATGCAACTTTTATATTCAAGAAAATTACAAACACAACCCATTGGGAGAGAATGGAGAGGAATCATTATCTGCAGACTTGAACCTTTGTAAAATGCACCAAATTTTTAATAATTAATCCACATAAACAAATAACACATGAATAAAGAACACTTAAAAAGCCACCCAAGCCACAGGAGTTGTGCGAACTTCCTCTGTAACTTTCCTTGTGCGTGGAGAGGAAGAGAGCGGCACGATGAACTAGGAGAATTAGGAGGGAAGAGATGGAAGCTATATGATAGTTAAAAAGTATAATTTTTCACAGGCAGATTGATAAGTTTATTCTGATTTCATTTTCCAATTCATATTGCTCATCTTGTTTATATTTACCAGCTCTTGACCTACACGTTCAGATGGTATAACGTTTTCATTGTTAAGGACGTGCATGTGTGTGTGTGTGTGTGTGTGTGTGTGTGTGTGTGTGTGTGTGTGTGTGTTAGGAGTGTGCAACCTTGAAACCTGCCGTGACAGCAGCACATTACAGATGGTCATTTAACCACATTAACAATCTATTTCTCTCTCTTTGCTAAGCTATAAACAAAAGTTACATAAAGTTGCAAATCAGCCTAATAGTCAAATCACATTCAGGATGGAAGTAGCTGGTTCGTCTGGTGTGCTGTGTTACCAGAAGTAGATTAAACTGCATCCGTTAACTTTTACTCTGGCAGAGAAAACAGACACTCCCAGCTCTGCCACTATCACATCTCATCACACGACCCGACCTCATGGGAAGGCGTGTAAATAGCACGACATTACAAGGACACTCCGCATTTTAGGCTTTTCGTGTATCATTTGTACACAACGCAACAAAACCACGGTAACGTCCTCATTTAGTTTTAAGCAACAAAACCACTTAGGTTTAGGAAAAATGTCATGGTTAGGCTTAAAATAAGTACGTAAACTAGGTAAAATATGTATGCAAACAATGTAACATAAGTATGGAAACAAACTTCACAAAAAAAACACGCTACAAATGTCCGTAACATAACTTACAAAAGAAAACACCGGACTCGAACACCAGTCTCCTGGTTGAAAATCCTGTGTTTGTTTGACCCATCCACCTCCCCTCCTGTCCACCATCGGCAGTCTTTCTCCCTTTTTATATAGGGAGCATATTTACGTGGATATGTTTACATTGCAGTCAGTACAGACTACCGGGCATACAAATGACACGCCAAAAGAAAGAGCGGCATTGTTATTGCATGCTAAATGCCTTGTGAATTATCATGTCATTCATACACCTTTTTGTGCGATCGGGCTGCATCACATACATAGCTGTAGCTATTTAAAATAAATGAATATGTTTTTTTCAATTTAAACTGTAGGTGCTAAATGAAAATGACACAAATCAAAAAGTCAACATTTGTTTTCTATACGTGTAGATATGCTCATAGATTAGCTGGCAGTTCAGCAATGTCCCCATAAACAAATAAAGTAAAAACAACAACAATAACCACAACAAAAACGGAGAGTGTGCTCAGAAGTAGGGCTGCAGCTGCAACTAATATTAGAAGAATATAGAATATTGTCATTCTCAATTAATCTGCAGATTATTTTCTTGATTAATCAACTAGTCGTTTGGTCTATGAACAGTCAGAAAATGGTGAAAAACACCCATAACACCCATTTCACAAGTTCTTCAGAACTCTTGTTTTGTCCGAGCAAAAGTCCAAAATCTAAACATATTCAGTTTATTATCCCATAAGACAAAGAAAAGCAGCAAATCCGCACATTTGAGAAGAAGGAGACGGACAATGTTTGCCAGAAAATGACTCGATTGCTTTATGATTATCAAAGCATAAACACAAACTGCTGTTAGAGACACTGTCTTTAATTTAGTCCTAGTGGACCTAGAAACCCCATATAGTCCGATCACACCCTTACAACGCGCACATACACACACACACACACACACACACACACACACACACACACACACACACACACACACACACACACACACACACACACACACACGGTCACATATATCCATGAGAGCAGGACAGTGAATATGTCAGATTGGGTTAGGATGGTGTGGCTGAAGAGAGGGGAGGACAGGAGGACACCCTACAGTGACCACACAGTGATGCCCTACGGCTGCTCTGACTGGAAATGAGCAAGAGCTGCAGCACGCACAAACACACACACACACACACACACACACACACACACACACACACACACACAAACACACACACACACACACACACACACATGCGTAGGCCATAGTCACCTTCAACAACATATGTTTCACACTGAAAATATCAGTCAGAAAAGCTCACACCACCCGCTATTCAAATACAGTGGGGAAAATCTCAAGTGAATGTATATTTACTGTTGGAATATGAAGTTATATACTCCCCCTTTTTTCCATGTGAGTTCTTAAAGCATTATTTAGACTTAGCATTTAGCATACAGTAGTATGACACTGAATTATTGTCCTCTTCTTTGGTACCTCATGTTAGTCATTTTGTGCCATATGTGGGAAGTATTGGGTTAGTAAATGTGGGAGGAAACGTGTGACAGGAAAGTGCCATGTGAATGAGGCGGCCCAACGTGAGATGTTATTCTGAACATCCTTTAGGACTGCTGGTTCCCACCAATCCTCACCTCCATATCTTCACCCAATAACACCGCTTAACCAGGGGAAACAGCTGCGTGAGTCACCGGCTTGCCTTTCCAACCCGTCTGGCAAAAGTAGCACTTTGAGTTTTAAAATGCACTTTTAACTGCAGTTGAGGCTAGAGACTCATGACTGTAACGGTTTTGGTGAAATTTCATAAATTTGTTACAGTAAGCTTGATACTTGGTGCTGGTTTTCTGACAGTAGGTAATAATTATCACACAATCAGGTGAAGTAAGCAGGTGTTTTTCCTCAACTGAAAACAGAGCTTTTCGAAAAAACAGCCTTTTAGAAAAAAATGATGCAAGTCTCGTCAGGTGCTGCAGTGGCAGTGCTAAATCTAGCGAGAAAGTCTCCAAGTTTGCAACACTGATAGTCCGTCCCTTCAGGCCTCCCTCCAAAGCCAAAATTATCATTATGAACATAATGGGCGGCTGTGGCTCAGAGGTAGAACAGGTCATCCAACAATCGGAAGGTCGGTGGTTCGATACCCGGCTCCTCCACTCACATGTCCAAGTATCCTTGAGCAAGATACTTAACCCCAAATTGCTCCTGCCATCGATGTGTGAATGTGTGTGTGAGTGGGTAAATGCTGACATGTAGTGTAAAGCGCTTTGAGTGGTCAGAAGACTAGAAAAGTGCTGTATAAGTGCAATTCCATTTACCATAAACATATCATAATTGACGTAAACAACGAACATGGCTATTGTTAGTACTCACAGCTGTCAAGCTAGCAGATAGTGGAAGACTCCGGTGACGCGCATGAGTGCACGGGCAGAGTGCACTCATTGTGCATTTGACTTATTGATTGCTGTCGTGATGTAAAGAGAATTTCAACAAATATAACAAAAAATGTTTTTTAACAATATTACCAACCCTAGCTTTAAGTATCAGCATGGTGCACAGGAGGACACGGTTTACCAAAAAATATACCTTCCTATTCTATGTTGGTAGGGAATCTCCTTGCGTTCTTCCCATTCAGTTCTAGTTACCAACCATGAGAAAGTGTTATTTATTTGTCGCCCTCTCCATCCTCCATTCCTCCACATTTCCCCTCACCAGAAGCCAGCCAGGGTTCAGTCAGCATGGCAGAGCAGGAGCGGCGTCTCCAGCTTTTGTCTCTGTGGAGAGCAGGGGTTGTGTGGTTCCTAATTGCTGTGTGCCAAAGAGACCTGGGGAGCCAATCAAAATTGCCAATCTCTAAAGACGAGCCAAAACTAATTTGTTAGCAATATACCGTCCTACACCTCTCTCTCTCTCTCTTGCTCGGTCTCCCGATGGCAGTCAAGGGTTCATTTCTGTGTCACAGTGGTCATGACCTCTCCCTCTCTTTCTCTCCCTCCCTCGGTGGCTTCACCGGGAGTTCATCTCTGATGCCTCTTTGGTCGTGACCTGGCTCCGAATGATACGATGATGAGAGCGGGGTGACGAGGCTGGCAGAGGAAAACAAATCCTCTCCCTCTGTTTATTAAATTCTGTGTGTTTCTGTATCTTCAGTCGCTATCTCGTCCCTGTAGTGTGTGTTTGAATGTGTGTGTGTGTGTGTGTGTGTGTGTGTGTGTGTGTGTGTGTGTGTGTGTGTGTGTGTGTTTGACACACCTCAGGGAGCGTGAGAGCGGAGCAGCTGTGGTCAGAGAGAGAACACACACGTTAGCTTTGGGTTTCATCCTTGGCTTGTTCAGCAGGGAATCTGGCAGCCTGCTGAGAGACCGAGAGTGTGTGTGTGTGTGTGTGTATCAGTGATCACATGTCCGTGTGTGTGTTTATGTGTCCTGTCCTGTTACACACCTCATACCTTTTACTTTGTCACTATGCTCTCTCTCTCTCTCTCTTTCTTTGCTTTTCTCTCTCTGAGGATCCACAACTTCAAAAGGCAACTTTAAAAAGTGTATATTTCACACAGTCAACAAAAGCATCGCTGAGAAAACACACACACACAGAGATAGACACACAGCTTTCTATGAGAACACACCTAGCTCACTATCTCTGCAGGACACAAAGCATTCAGAGAATAAAAAAAAACAATCACTCTTTTATATTGCAGTGATACTGGCGTTTATGGCTGCCAAAGCACCGAGCAGCTTCCTTGAGGCAAAGTGGATATGAGGAAGTAAGGGGAAAAAAGATTTTCTTGTAAAAAGCCCCCATCATGTGTCGGTGTGTCTTTACACTGAGAGACAGATAAGATTGAAGGCGTACTCGATTGTTTGATTGAATTCACACGGGCGAGCTGCAGAACGAGCATGTTTTTGTGGCGCCGTCTTTGATAGTTGCATTAGCTCAAAGTGAGGAAGCAACGCAAACACAGTTGCAGGTCTGAGTGATGCAACCTCAAAGCAACTCTGCTCAAAACTGCCTGTAAGCAGGTCACAGTCACACACAGACAGCAACTAACAAAGGTGATCTGTGGCATGAAACCTCTCCTCATTAGTGTTGGAAGGTGCTACTGTACATGCACGTACAGGAGTGGACTGACCAGAGAGGAGTAGATAGGAGTTTTTCATTAACAATACTCCCAAAATATTAGAGGTCATGTGCTACAAAACTAGAGTCACTAATAATTAATATCTCAGATTATCTAGTAACATTTTTTTCATCATCAATGACATACAATCTGGAAGTTTCACATTTACATTTTAAAATCTCAGATGGTGATTTGATCACATGTTCTTTAAATAATAAAACACATAACATATTCAATACATATTGAATTGAACAAGATAGTTCCAGTTTGTCCCTCATGTATTAACATTGCATTTGAATCGCAGCGCTAAGCAGAAGATTTACTTCAAAAGAAATACCCCAATCTTTGAAAAACGCAGAAGTTGTTTAACAACAAAATTCTAAACATCTGGATGAAAAAGTACACAATAACACATATTCTTTTTACCCATTTCTCAAGTTGTGACTGTATTTCCTATCCAGGAAATGTCATATTGTTCTCACTCAATTTGTAGCCTACACAGTGGGCAACCTCCGGGTCTGAAAAGTGAAGCCAAGTGCCTTAAACTTGCATTCTTTCTAAAAGCCAGCAGGGGGCGACTCCTCTGGTTGCAAAAAGAAGTCTGATTGTATAGAAGTCAATGAAAAATGAGCCTACTTCTCACTTGATTTATTACCTCAGTAAACATCGTAAACATGAGTGTATGGTCTCAATCACTAGTTTCAAGTCTTCTTCAATACAGCATGATGTTCATTTAGTAAATTATGGTCCCATTTAGAGTCAAATAGACCATAAAGCAAGGAATGCTTTAGGGTGTGGCTGGACTGGAAGTTGTCCGCATTTTCGTCTTAGAAATTTAACCCTTTCACAGTGTGTTTTCAGTTCATTAAAGTTAAATTGTAAAATTTGGGTTGTACTTAGCTCCACCCTCTCTTGTCACTTCTGGTTGCAAAAAAACACGATGGCGACGGCCGTAATGCCAAACTCGAGGCTTCAAAATGTCAGTCCACAAACCAATGGGTGACATGACGTTGACCACTTATTATATACAGTCTATAAGCCTACAACAATTATTATCAGTTATATTGGTATGTGTTTATGTTACTTTCCAATATTTAATATTGTCATACAAAATAACACACGGTGTTTCACAAGAAGAGCAAGGAAATATGTCATATCATGAGCATTTTGTTTAGAAAATGGACACCTTCCCACCCAATTTCACTTTACAAAACAATAAAACAAATAAGTTTGACCTCCCTATTTTGACCATTTTCCCAGCAGCTAATGTAAAACAGAAAACACCCGCAAATCTTGAATTACCTTTATCAATTTAGCTTTTTATAATTCAAATATTTCCATGGTGTCAAAGATTTTCACACCAAACTTCCATCACATGTCAGCATGTTGTATTCAAGAATTTATCTTTCTGTTCAACAGTGCTCTCTGTCCATCCTCTGCTCTGTTGATGGTCCTATATTGGCACAATACTGGCAGCTTAGTACATCTGTTGCACCAAAGACCACAGTGACACAGTGACAAGAATAAAATGAGAAGACTTCACCTATAAGCTTAGACCAAGAAGTCAAGTCTGAAGTTGATTAAGTTTAAATCAAGTTGTAAATATTTGTGATTTTCAATTGCAAAGTCATAAAAATTGGAGAGTTTGAAGAATGACGCTAACAAAAGTGACAATAACTGACAAATTCCTTATGCAGCATTATTGCAAAACAATTTTTCTTGGCAACGCTACTGATTGCAGATGCTACATTTACTCCAAAGACCAAGCTTTGGTTGGCAGACTTTGTGCATTTTGGACTTTCATTTCATCAGATTTCAACATTTTAGGTTTAATTTAGCTAAAAAGCAGGAATGGCTATCAAAGGAAGTAGATAATTTTCCCGCCTGCGATTAGAGTCCCTGATTTGACAGCGATCGAGTAATGAGAAAAAGTAAGATGAAGCATCTTTTAAAGGATCAGTTGAAATTGCCAATCTATTTTAATCTATCGTCACCTTGGGAGAGTAATGTTCCGTTTTTGTGTGGACTAATTGGATTTCACAATGTATATTGAAAAAAGCCTAATTAGATATTCATCACATGGGGAGGTACAATGTGATCACATGCTAAAGAGCACTTTCTTTAAAGCAGGTAAAATTCTTCTCACACACTCATCTGCAGCTCTCTTTTCTCCCTTTCCTCTCGTTTCATGTCTCCTTCTAAAGCTCAGTAAGCGTAGTGGCGATGTTTGAATACGTGCCGCATTCATTTACCATTTTGTCATCTTCAATGAACCTCAGTGGTTTTAAAAAAAAAAATGCAACCATCTCAGAAAAAAAGAGAATCCAGTCTAAGACCTGTTTAACTCCTCGTCACTGTCACTTGTTCTCCTCTTCCTGACCCCTGAGGGAGACGCTCCATTGTTTAAACTCTCAGCAGTCAAGGGTCCCTGCAGGGGTCACCAGAGGTCAAGACTGACATCATTGACCTTACGTCAGGTCAGCTCCTGTGGAGATCACCGGAGGGGAGAACACAAGTGGGGTTTTACACACACGCTGAGGTATCCAAACTACTTACTAACTAAGAGCCTAACTGGATTGATTACAGAGTGGACATGTCATGTATGTTTTTCAGACAGGATATTTACCACTGCTGGCTTTATCTATCTGTTGAAGTGATGGCTTTTTGTCATTCAGACAGAGGAGTCTTTTACATATGTCTGTTAGGCCTTTATTCAGCCCTCTATAATGACACATAAAAGTGATTTCTGATCTGACGCCTATGCAACAGGTTGATATTGTTTATCAGCACCTTCCAAAACTGTTACAAACCACCATTTCTAAAATAAAAATGTTTATGATAGGGCAGTGCTATGGTTAAAGTTTGGTTAGGTTTAGGGAAAGATCACTGTTTGAGTTAAAATAAGTACTACATCTTGGTTTGGGGTAAAATGACTTTGTTAAGGATAGGGGACCTTCGTCATAATTTTTCCAATAATAACTACCCGGTTAAGGTTAGGGAGCGATCGTGGTCATAGATAAAACAAACTATTGTTGATTGTCGGTAGGAAACAGCAGTCTCCCTTGTGAAAGTCCAATGTTTTGTTGTATAATACTATAACGTAAACCAACTTCCTGCTTTGCTATTGATGGACCACAGTCACGATTTCTATGGCCGCAAGAGGGCTTTGTTGCTTGAAGATAAACATATGTCGGTTTTGGCCATTTGATGAAATGACAATTTTCAGTCTCCTCTTTTGCCCTAACCCGACCCGCCAGATGGTTTGTTACACAGAACCATCTGAGAAGCCGTCATTGGGAACTGTTTGGAAAAGGGCAGGCACTTTAAAAAAATGCTTGGCAGCGATTAGATGAACCATCTGTCAATCAAACTCTTGCCGAAGGGAGTCAGAAGGAGAGCGAAAATATCTTTTCCATCTCTAAAAGCCTTCAGTGCCGTTCTTTGCTCTTCTTTCAATGAAGAAATACTCTCCAGTTCTCATAGAAGTGGTGCTAATGCAGCAGCTACGCTAACCTCTTCAGGAGCCGCCATTGTTGTTTAGAATGAACAGTCGCCTCTCTGTGTGCCGTTACACACACCTCAGCCACAGCCGTAGCTGCCATAGCTCTTCACAGGATGCTGATCGGTCCGTTGTCTAGCTTGCCGGACACAAACGCATTACTTGATACCTGACAGGATGTATTTTCGTGTGATATGTGATCCCGCGATTGTCATATGATCTTGTGACATCGCAAGAATCCAGCTGCCATGTAAGGCAACATTTGCCCTGCACAAAAAAACCCAAATCTTTACAACAAATTGGCTCATTCATCGAGTTTCGTGGTTAATCAAATCAATCTTACTAATTGAGTCACAAGTTTATTACAGCGGTCTTTGTAGGCGGAACAACATATGCATTTTAATATCTTTCTGTGCTGCTGCAGCCTTTATGTAAATTCAATTCAGTCTTGTGCCAAGCTGAAAGTATTACAGAAATTTTATTTGTTCCGACTAAGTGAGATAGTTGTTGAGGCTGTCACGTTAAAATAACTCGGGCGCTTATTCAGACATGTGAGCAACGTGTAAAATTGCCATCATATTTACGTAACAAGGTGCATTTCTGAAAGGGGTTATATAAGCATGACAACCCTCACAATCCAATCCTTGCTGTATGATGCGTCATTGGTTCCAAGAGATGGTTACTGTTCCTGCTGTATTTCCACACATCAATGAGATCTTTCTTCCCTGCCTTTTTTGTTGATGATATTTCACTTTGTATATTTTCTGTAGTGTCTAATGTAAAAGCTTACATGAGATGGGTTGCTTGTATATCAATCAATGACAGTGATCTTTATCTTCACACATCACAGATCTTCATAGTTATAGAGGGTGTGCATGTGTTGGTTCTCTCTCTACATGCAGTGTAAGGCAATAATCCCATGCTCCCTGTATAAACGGTACTAACTTGTTGAGTAATGTGGAGTATGTGTCCGCTGCCTCTCGCCCTCTCTGTCCTGTAGAATGCTTGTTTAAATAAGATTAGTCTTGACAAGTGAACTTCAGCTGGTAATAAAAAACCCTTTTTATCTGCAAAGCAAACAGTAGAGCCGCCCACCCGAATGAATACCTAACTCCTGAATTACCATAAGAATAGCTCAGCTGAGTACACTCTTAATGCTTAAACCAACAGTGCCGAACACACACACACACACACACACACACACACACATACACATACACACACATACATGCACACCAGCCACGCTAATGAGAAGTTTCGCTGTTTGAGATTGCTGCCCTGTTAGGGGTGGCGGTGGCGGTGGCAGCGTCGCCGTGACGATGAGCAGGAGGAATGTCGAGAAGCAGACAATATTGTTCTGCAGCGTCCATCCGACACTCCCACCACCCTTAACCCCCGAAAGTTGTCACTCCTAGTGTAAAACTCTTCCAACGCCTCCTCAATCAGGGACATCAGGACTTCTATCTCTCAGAGCATTTTAGTTGTTGACAGGAACTAGAACAACTTTCAGCCTCCATCACTACTCTGAACTCCTACTCTCACCTTTTTACTCTCCTAATGCTTCACCTGACAAAACTCTCAGACTCCTCCTCCCAATTACCCTGCAAACTTCCCTCTAATGCCGCCCACTCCCATGGGTCTGGGACCTCCAGACCCCTAGATCCACGGGGGGACCTCCGAACCATCCAATGCTAGACCCCCTTTGTCTCCCTCCATTGCTCCTCACCGCCTCCCCCTCCCCTCAAACCCACAGGACCACGGTCCCGGGCTGACCAGAGCTGAAACAGGGTGCAGAAAGCAGGCCGTTGGTTCCCAGGACCGCCGCGCACTTGTCATGTAAATGAAGAAGTCACAATCAATTAGAGTAATTGCAGCGCATCGCCCCGTCTTCGCCACGGCTACTGAGCTGAGGAGGGGCATGGGAGAGAGAGGGAAGGAGGGAGAGAGGGAGGGGTGGGATGCAGAGAATCGAAATGTGGGAAGGATGAGGAGGAGAACAGCGAGGAGGAAATGGAGTGAGGGAAGGTGGAATGAAGAGGGAGGGAAAGAAGGACAAACGAGGGGGAGATATGGTCAGATTTGTTACGGAAAGATGAGGTAGTGGAAGAAACATCATCATCCTTTCTGTTTCTTTTTACAACTCTGAGATATTTATACTTTAGTCATGTATTTCAGATGTAGTGGGGTGCATTTTAGTGTGGCTTTTACATGCAAAGCATTCAATAAGTTCACAAAATATCATGCATTTTAAGAGTTTAAACTACCCAACAGTATATGCAGCAGTCAGACCAGCTACAATATTAAAACATAACTTGCAGGTTAATGCATCAATAATTTAACATTGAAAGGAACCCTTCTTCAGAGAGATGATGCATACATTTTACTGCTATAATACGTTTATACTTTTACTTTTTATAAGAATATTTTAAAAAAATGCAGAACTTTTGGACTTTTATAACAGAGCATTTTTCTGCATACATAATCGGAGCACTTTTTGCTGTTACATGCACCGTAATTGCTGTTTATTTGTAAATGAACAAACACAGAAATGCAAAAACAAGTACAGCAAATACAGATCCGCTATATTTTTTGCACATAAGATAGAGAGTAATAGTGAGTCAGTAAGAACAGTATGTTTCTGCAGAAGTGCATGCTAGTGTGTGTGTGTGTGTGTGTGTGTGTAGGGAGAGAGGATGAGTGGGTGTATCACAGCAGGTGGTAGGGGCTAATGGAACCCCCTCTGGCCTATCAAGAGTAGGGGGCGATGGTGTGAGGGAGTGTGTGTGTGTGTGTGTGTGTGTGTGTGTGTGTGTGTGTGTGTGTGTGTGTGTGTGTTATGATGGTAGTCTTGTATCTTTGCAGACAGCGCAGCTACAGAACCAGAGAAGGAGAAGGGAACTGCTGGCAAAAGCAATATGAAACACAGAAAACTGTGGTTTGCTTTCTTATTATAATATTTTAGGCATTCAAATGAGTATGAGTGAAGAAGTGAAAGTGGTTCATCAGAATGAAAAAACAACAACATTTGGGCGGAAGGGAGTTTGCGAGAAAATGGATGGAGAGATGGAGAGAAAGAGAGATGGAGAAAGGGAGAGACAGCCTTGGGCCTGAGGCTTCAATCTCCACCTCGGTGGTCAGTCAGCATGTAATGCAATGCCTCCCATCTATCTATCCATCCATCCATCCATCCATCCATCCAGCTTACACAAACACAGCATGGGTATTAACGTCAGGATGTGTGTGTGTGTTGACGTGTGTGTATGTCTGAATAAAAGCCACTTGTGATGTTCGTTGAGATCCCAAGAGGTCTATACAACTCCGCTAAGAGAACGCCACTTTTAGATACCTCCCTCCGCCCGCCGCCTCTGAGAGGAACCTATACTTCACTTTAAGACACACACACTTACCGTCAGTGCTTTTTCAAGACACATTTAAACAAAGCAGAGAAGCCGGGCTTTGGTAGACACAGTCTGCAGACTGAAGCGGTAACAAAAAGACAATGACACGGCTCATGTCTCCTACAGATTTCTTGACTGGGTGATTTTGCTGCTTTGGTATCAGTTTGCTACAGATAGTCAGAGGTTTAACCACAACAGAAACACATCATTAGACAGAGAAAAAGTGTAGTAACTAGGAAAGGAAGCAGGAGCACTGCAGCGTCGCCAAACCAAGGATGCAGTCGCTGGTTCTGGAAGTGTTTTTCCCCATTCTGTATTCCCATTTCAATATCCTCAATGAGCAAACATAGGAACACAGGACCCGGACAATATACCGATACTAAACTGTAGGTTTACCTCAAGTTTATTATATTAATTCCACTTTGTTTCTGAAGAATCATGTTTTGTCCGTCATTTAGGCGTGCTGACCAGGTGTAAATACTACAATACCCATGAGCCTTGGCTGCGTTGCCTTGGAGAAGAGGCCAGTCAGAGGCGCCAATAAGAGCCGTAGTGAATTCAAAACATCTCATTGTCAAATTTGTGACCATTAGGGTGCATTATAGGAGAATTTTAAGCCCGGTGAGCTGATGTTTCTTACCAGAATAAACCTTGGGAGTCGTAGTTAACTCCTCACCTTGTGCTTTTTTGTACACAGGATTGTACTATTCATCATCATATTTGCTTTTTTTGGGCATTTTGTTTGCAGATGAAAGTGTAGGCAGACTGGAAATAGGGAGAGAGAGGGTGGGGTATGACGTGTGGTTACGTGGCATACGCTGTAAGCATCCGTCTACCGAGTCGCTCCAGAATCAGATATTTTCTCTTAGGATAGTTTCATGTTGATCTAAGCCGTAGAAGTTAGAAGGAGCTCCAACTGTGAGTCACCAACACGTTCTCATCCTAACTCGTCACATACGACCGCTTTGTCACGCCCCTTGGCGTCACTTTATTTTTGGCATCGAAACCACTTAGTAAGGTTTCGGAAAAAAACTACATTATACTACGTTTGTAGAGTGAAAATGAAACTGAACGTTGTGAACACGGGACACGAACAAATAGCTGATTGTAACGTGAAAGTGAAACTTAACACACGGGACTGAACAGCGGTCTCCTGGATGAAAGCCTTGTGTTTGTTTGGCCCATCCACTTCCGCTCCCGCCCGCTCCTGTGTGTGTCTTTTCACTCTTTAAACTACGTCACCACAGTCGCTCTCGGCGCACTTTGTCTGAGCGCTTACTGTTGCCGCGGATGGGTTTACATTGTAGTTAATGGAAACCCCGGTGCGTCTCCTACTGGTGCTAAAGGGTGCCTTGTGCGGCGGTATCGAACGTAAGAAGTCATATATACTGTATAAGAAGTCAGCCACACACACACACACACACACACACACACACACACACACACACACACACACACACACACACACACACACACACGTGCACACATGCCATATTTGGTATTTCTCAATCCATTATTTTTTAATGCTGTGTGAATATTCCCACACAGCACTTCCTAGCCTTGGTTGTGTGTGTGTGTGATTGTGTGTGTGTGTGTGTGTGTGTGTGTGTGTGAATGTGTTTGTGTGCGCCAGGGGCCTCTCCCAAGGAGAAGTGAAGATTCAATATGTCTGCCTCCATTTAAGCACTGAAACATTCATGGCAGCCAGCACAGACTGGGACACACGCACGCACGCACGCACGCACGCACGCACGCACGCACACACACACACACACACACACACACACACACACACACACACACACACACACACACACACACACGCACACACCTGTGAGCTACAACTGGTAGAAATTTGCTCTAATTTTGTGTCTGTATTGTAAAAATCTTAAAAACCTGCACAACAACCACATTGAGTTTAAACATTTGTCACTGCAGAGATTTAAAAAGAGATCATCAGAATAAAATCACAGAAATTCTTTTGAAATCCGGCTCTTGTGCACTTTTGAATCTGAAAACCGTCTTGCTGATGCTGCGCTTCAAACCCTCATTTAGGACACCGTCTCTGCGTCTTCTGTTGTGCTGCACATTGGCCCAGCAAGCCACAGCAATGACTGGAGTGTATATGTTTCTCCTCTTATGAATTATGAAAACAGTTAGCTCTTTTGTTTATGAATTATTACTGATCTGCCTCCACAGGATAGTTGCTGGAACAAATGCATTTACACTAACCAATCGCATTATTGCCTTTTTTTATTTTCGTACGTATTTGTTTTATCGGGAGCAAGTTGTTTGGGGTCGCGCAAGAAACAAAACAACTCATTTCGGAAACATGCTTTTCATTAGGAGGAAACAAATGTTTATTTTACCAGCACTTTGTGAGTAGTCATGAATAAATATGGTGTTTGTCTCTGAGGTAAATAAAACAACAATGCAGCAGCAGAACAGACGAGATGGAGATGTGACGGAGATGTGGTTCGGTTCTCTGTGGACTCCTGGTCACCGCTGAGGAGGAGAGCGCAGGCGTAAAAGATACGGATCTGTTATATTCTGTAAGAACGAATCCCGTATTGAAAATCAGATTCACAGAAAATGAGATGGAGTCAGTAACTATTCTATAAATACAGTAAATGAATAACATGAATAAAATGAAGGAGTGAATCGAGAAATGCATGATGGGGGGTGACTCGAGACGGGAGAAAAAAAAAAAAAAAAAAGCAAAACAAAAACGCAGAGGTCATGAATATGGAATGTGTGTTCCTTGTGATTTAAATATTCATGACATGACGATTAGTGTGTCATAACGACATTATCAGCTTCAGCAGCCAAAAGACGAGAAAACTCCGGCTTGATTGATCTCATCAGGACATCATCAATAATGGATAACTCCAATCATAGTACTGGGAGCGCACACTCGCACACACGCAGGCATGCACGAGCACACCGCGACATGCACAAACAATTATGACACAATCTGTAATTTAAACCTGCAGTTAAATCAGTCTTACTCCCAATGCAAACACATCTTCACACCACGATTCACTTCCTTTGGTTGCTAAGTGAGAAAATATTTATAAAAAAATGATAATTATTTTTAGATCTATTACTGTAATTGAGCTCTACAGCCTGAATTGCTGTAACTTTGCAAATAATGGCCAGGATTCAGATAATGGCTCAAATAATAAATAGTTCTTGTCCAGCACAAACAAGCACAGACTGGACACTAATAAAGATCAGGTTAAAAAACATTGACGAGGGGTGGATCTACCTACACTATAATAGTGAACATGGTAAATTTAGCACAATGTACATTTCCATCAGTTATGTCATGTTATACTCACCAATCTGCTGTTCTGCTGTTTCTCTTTTTAACCTGTTTTCATTCATTTATTAATCATTTATTAAAGGGATAGTTCAGGTGTTTTGAAGTGGGGTTGTATGAGGTACTTATCCATAGTCAGTGTATTACCTGCAGTAGATATCAGTCGGCACGTCTCCAGCTTGGAGAAGCAACTAACTTTGGTTAGTTCAAATTCACCAAAGTCACACAATAATACAAACAAACAGACCCGTTGCAATACAACGGGACTCGATCTATCCCGATTAGCCTGAATATAATTTTGACCCAGCCCAACATGGGTTGCAAGGTATCAGTAGCGTAACATAACTGTGATTGGCCCCGGTGCAAATTTTTTTCTTGGGCCCTCGTCCCAAACAGAAGCGCACCTGCACGTACACACACAACCACTCCAGACAATTGCTATGCCACCATGGAGAGGCTCACCATGCAGTCCCCATACTGCAAACCAGCCTTAGATCAGCACCACGGACAGCAGCCGGAGCGCCAAATTTTCAACGCTAATTTAACAGCCTGCCCTGGACTCAGCAGCCAAATGTTATCACAGACACAGATTTCAGTAGGTGCGCATTTTTCAACATATGAGACGTAACAATTACAGTGCTATAGATTTAAATCCCTGATCCCCTCGCCGTGAGCGACGCAGTGCGACATGGCACACGCCGTTTTGAGCTGAACTTTTGTCAGATGCCCAGTTGTTTCTATTTATTCTTGTTGTTCGCTTTGAAAGCACCGCAATGGACGAGGAACGGCTGATCGGTGAAGTTGAAACGAAGAGTTATCTACACGATACCTCCTCATTTCACTACGAAAACCTTAATAAGGTGGCAGCTGGCTGGAGGGAGATCGCCAGAGCGCTGAAAGTTTCCTACCGCTGTTGGCTATATTGTGTGTCATTTCCAGTAAATATCACAATAGTAAACGTGTGTTTTCTGTTTAAAAAGAACAAACGAAGGAAGATAAGTGGTTAGTTCTCCAGTCTGATCTTGAGCGCACAGCTGATAGGTAGCCTATGTGGTTTGTTTACATGACGTAACAGAAGTGCATATAACTGATTCAGTGTGGACACCGCACCAGTTGCACCGTCGATATTTACGCCACTGCGAGGTATTATGCCCTGTGAGCCACAAAAACATCAGTGCAGGAAGTGTTGGGCTTCATTTACAGTAGCTTAACATCAAACAAAAAAGCATCAAAGTAGAACCAACTGCAACTAATAAGTGGGAACAGTATTCAGATCAGCAGAGTGGGAGTATGGCCTGACTCTGCTGTTGTAGTGATGGCATTAATGCAATTATCCTGAGTGTATCAAGACAACTGGTATTACACAGCAATCAGCATTAACAGCTAATTAAAATTGGAGCAGATCAGGAAACAAGGGGACCTTTAAATAAAATATGATAAATTATGCTTGATAAAACATGGTAAATTAGGAATAAAGCCCCGTCTCTATTGTAAAGGTCACTTTTTGAGAATTTTCTGCACTTGACCCACTTGCTGTAATCTGCTATTATATTAACTTGAGATTTGGTTTGACTTCAATGATAGAAACGTAGATATTTGAACAACACAAAACAGGAAACCATAAATGAAGGCTAATTTCTCTTCCCCTGCATTGAGCATGGCACCCACCCCCCAAAAACGGGAGTTGAAATAATGCTGAAGCCACTAAGAAGCGTGTTAGTAGAGGAATGTTTGCTGCTGCCGTCTTCCTCTCCGTCCCCTCCCCCCCCACCCCGTCGCCCGAGGAGACAATCTAAAACCGACAGATCATGGTGAAGATGTGTGTTTTGGTAGGAGAAATGTATGTGCATGTGCGTGTGTGTGTGGATGGGAATGGAGAGGAGTTTTAGAGGATGAGACTGGCGGATGGGTCTTTCTTGTAAAGTGCTCCATTTGTGCACAGAGGTGTCCTGAGTGTCTAGACAAACGTACATGTAAAGCTCCTTCGTGCGCTCTTATGTGAACCTCTTTCTCTCCCTGATGGTCTGAGTCTCTCTCTCTCTCTTGCACTCTCTCTGAGCCACAGTACAGTAGGTCCTACTGTACTTAGACGTCATAAAATTTAAATGAAACCTCTCTTCAAACCACAGCGAGTAGTTCTGCTTGATGTTGAATATTAAGATGAAATGTCGTAATAGAATTTAAGTGACCACATATCTGCAAACTGAACTTGTTCATTTGAAAAGTGAAGATTTATCTTGCATTGTTTGGGTGTTTTCTCCTTCCCGTCTCTTCTTCTTTCCTCCTGCTTCAAGTCTGGTTGCTCATTTTAGACAGCACTCTGTAGCCTCGGGGCTGAAGGCAACGCTTAAAGAGTGTCTAGCCTCAGTACAGCTGGGCTTCTTCGCCAGACAGACCACACACACTCGTACTCGGAAACTGCTGGATGCAAACATGAAGTATATATTTGAACCAAAAAAACAACTTTATAGCAGCTGTAAAGCCGACACTAAAAAACTCTTCCACTCTTGGCTGAGTTGTTCTTGTGGTTGATTTACTCATCTACAGTAAAACCACCTTTCTGGGAAGAGATTGCAGTGGAGTTGTTTTCCATCCAAATGGACCCAAAAAGTGTCTTTTCTTGTATACTTCCACTCTGGCAGGTTTTCTTTGTGGAAGTGGTGGAAGTGATTTTGCTCTTCTACACCTCGGCTACAATAGGGCAGGTGTCTTGTCTTAGATTACCCGGGAGATTATCGTCAGACCTGCTGCTGCCAGATATTGAGAAAAACTATATCTATGTAGACACTGGCATAGCTATCACTGTATTCACGTGGACAAAAACAAGGAAAAAAGAGTGTTTTTTTTCATCATCTCACTTCGCTAATGCTGCTTTTGTTCGAGTTCAGACCTGTGCTCATATTTCCCATTCAGATACAGTCTATGATCCCACTGTTCAACCCTGTCTCCTAAAAAGGATGTTCATGTTCAGCTGATTTGCAAAAGCATGATTAAAGGAATAGTTTCACATTTTGGGAAACCTGCTAATTTGGTTTTCTTCCCCGAGAGTTAGATGAGAAGATTATGTCCACTAGACATGAAGCAACAGCCAGGATGGTTAGCTTAGCTTAGCTTAGCATAAAGACTGGAAACAGGGGTAAACACCTATAGCCGGGCTAGCTGGTTGTGGTTTTATGAGGGGTTATACGTGCCGCCCAGACTATTTCCAGCCTGGTGTCTTAGTGTTTTTTTTTTTTTACAACAGCCGCTGCCGGCATTTTGGACTGAAAACGCTTATAATATTTATAATATTTTATTGTTCAACACAGGCCATTTCGATAGAATATGACAATATAATAAAAATAATTTTGTTTCACTTTTTTACGGCACTTTTTAGGCCAAAGTTTTACTAGCGTCCGGTAGTCGCTTTCAGTCCAAAATGGCGGAAGCGTAGCTTTGTTGCTGGGCGCTGATGTTGTAATGGAACGAACAATTGACTTTCACTTCTTGGCAATATACGTTCTTTGACGTAATTGAGAATGCAGTTTAGTAGTATGGGTATGTAATTTAGATTTTTAAGAGACAATGTTGTCCTTCGTGTCTCCAACACCCCCCAACAGCACGTATGCAGGTGCACATTTGTGCAGTTGTGTGTATCCTCTGGGTGTTAAATCAAGCTATGAATTATTTGATGGACTATAAAATGCAGTTGCTTTGGTGATATGCGGCTCTGTCTGCTCCGCCTTGTGATGGCAGGTGATGCCTCCCAGTGTTGCTAGTTCAGGACTGCTACTTCTACTACTAACGTATCTCTAATGAGTATTGTTATCATTGAATGTGTACCTCTTTGTAATGCTCTGTGTCTTTGAATGTGTGTTGTCGTGATTGTGCCACAGTGTTTTTGTTTGTGTTGTCCGATCCTGTCTCGCAGTGCCTCACTGAGTCAGCTGTGTGTGTGTGTGTGTGTGTGTTTGTGTGCGCGCGCGCCGACAGTCTGTTTGTTGTATTTCCATGTGTCACATTGAGTCATCAGTGCGCCTGTCATTGCCATAGTGACTATGCCGTGACATATGCCCGCTTCTTGGCTCCCTGACTGACAGGACCGTTGCCGTGGTGAAATCCAAAGGATGTTGGAACAAATCGCACCTCGTCCTCTTCCTTCCGTCGAGTGGACCTGTCGCTCTTCTCTTCCTCCCTTGTTCTGTTTATTTACTACAAGCTTTAGTAAAAGAAAAACAGGGTTCACTGTGAGCTGCAGGTTTCCCCCCACTGTGATCCTGAGATCTGAGGAGTCAGGCTTCTGTACTACCGGAGCAGTCTCCATACATCCCAGCACTTGTTCACAATTGATTTCACACTGAGTCAATTTCTTCATTTCAAAACACACCTCCTGTAGAACAAAAAAACAAACTTGTTTCTGCTCATGAGACAACAGAGATCGCGCACACAGAGCTGAACTCTGGGAAACATAAACACGTGGATGTGTTATGTTGACAAAGGAGGAATATTTCTGAGAAAAACTAAAATGCCTCTCAGGATCTGCTTTGAACTCTGAGCCCTGATGCAGACGTAAGCTGTAACCTTGGAGATGAGAGCATCCTTTCATGTAACTGAGCTGAGATGGACATGTCTCCGCTTGGTATCTTAAACAATCTTTAAGAACTTTTCAGATATTTTTTCCAGTCTGTTTCTTCTGCCAGTAAACATCCAACATTTACTGCCGTGTGTGGATTTGAAAAAGGAAGGAAACTGTTGTAGACAAAGCTTCACCAAAGGTGTCGAAGGCACGGGTTGTCTTCCTGTAATAAAAAGTGAGTTTGATCAAGACAGTTTGTGAACTAGGGCGTGGAGTGAAACCAGGCAGAGACAAAGTAAAGAATAACCTTTGGGGGAGATAGTTTAATAGTGTATATGTGTGGTAAACAGAAGAAAGAAATGACAGCACAATCACTTCATCACTATTCAACAATATTGTTTAACATTAAAGAGAATTTAATACATCTAGGACCAATGAAGGCAGATAAATGTTAAGAGAAAATCCAGACAATATATTATATAAAGTACATATTTCACAGTTATCCATGCAGATTTAAACATGGAGACATAATGGATATATCATGTTTGTCCAGTGTATTTCAACAGGGGCTTTTTTCATTAGCTGCTGCATTCACATGAGTAAATGTCGTGGAATGTGTTAGTATGTATAATTTACATTTTTGTGTTTGCATCCCATTGTCTTTTGAGATCCACAAACGAGTGCGTCCTCGCTGACACAAAGAGTGTCTCTGCAGCTCTCTAATGGGAGAACAAGCTGTGTGAAGAGACAAAATGTCACCAGGCGGTCCCCACTCAGCCACCTCCCCACTCAGGGCATACTTAGCATTTAAAGCCCCCCCCCCCCCCCCCCACCCTGAAAAAGGCGTGCTAACATTTAGCGGCAGGGGGAAGAGAGGGAAAGGACGCACAGACGGGCTTTAGCCAGGCAGGCAGGCAGGCAGGCAGATTCCTCCGGCCCTGTAGTGGAGCCGTGGGGAAGTTTCTAATTCCTCTACCCTTATGGTTCATTTGTCCTCCAGATCCCCCATGTGAAGCTCCGCGATGACCACTCATGTGTGCACTGCTCTTGAATTATTAACGAGAGAGATAAGGGATGAAGGAGGCGATGGGAAGATGGAGAGGAGAGGAGAGGAGGGGGAGAGGGAGATGAGAGGAGGAGGGGGAGAGTGAGAGGGGAGCTCTGAGTGCGGCAGTGAGGAGGAGAGGTGTGGAGATGTAGAGAGGTGAGAGGTGAGGTGAGGAAGATGGGGGTCAGAAAAATGTGGTGAGAAGAGCGAAGGGAGGTGGGAGAGAGATGGAGGAAGGGTGAGAGGAGGCAGAGGGTGAAGACTGGACAGTAAATACATTGTTTATAACACACTGTAATGCAATTGTAAGCATAAATAAGGACGTTTTACGTGTATATTAATGTATTTGTCAACAACTATAAATTCTCCTATGAAGCATCCACAACTGGTGTATAATCAGTTAAGGAATGATTGATGACAATATAACATATATTTAATGATATATAATCACACACGTAACTCAAGGTCCACTTAGTGGATTTCTCCTGGAGCTTTTAGCGGTATGCCATGGCCTTCATCAGGAGATGGAACAAGAAGAAGCATTTAGTAGAACTAAATAAATGCTTCATAGATAAATATAAATAATCAAATGAATAAATGTGATAAATAGATAATTAATATGTCATCATTTCACATGATGTATACGTTTATATGTTACATTATATCGTCAATCATTCATTAACTGTTTATACACCAGTTGGAGATGTTTAACAGGAAGTGTTATAGTTGTTGACATATGTAGTAATAAAGACTTTAAAATGTCTTCATATGCTTACTATTACATTATAGTTTTATATAACCATGTGTTCAGTGCTTATACAGTATACTGCTTGTAAAAGCTAGATTGGGGTTGAAATAAAGGGCTACTACAACTTGATTTATTATCAGCCTCTTAAAGATCCCATAGTTTTTAAAATTAAATTATGGCTTAGAATAAAAATGATCTTCATGATTTTTGGAATTTAGAGTAGTTTAGTTAAAACAGCAGCGGTTTAGCTCAGACTTGAGAGCAGTTGAACAATACAAACACATTTTTCCACACCCAAAAGTGCGTTGTGTTAGACATTTGGCTTGATGTATTTCCTGTTGTTGACTAATTCCCATAATGCCATGTTTTACCCACTTTTTTCAAACTCTCCAGGCCAGTTTGTAACGCAGGTTCTCTGTTAAAAACTTGAAGCAGAAATCGAGATAAACCTAGTGACGTCGGACTTGAGAAAGCTCCTCCAGAGCCACAGGAAGACGTTATACAACTGTTTTCACACGTCGGGAAGCTCTCCTCATGACGAGTAAACTGACCTTCATGTGTAAAATCAGTGGAGTGCTCCTTTATGAACAGAGAAGCAAGGAAAGATTTCTGAATATTCGAATCATCATTGGTATGAAATGTCAAAGAAGCGCATAATATGTTACAGTTAGTTAGTGTGTGTACATGCGTTTATCTCTTTCCCATATTGCAGTACGGTGGTGGTATAGATGGTGTTGAAAGGTGACACTCTCCTCCTCAGGGACTCACTGCCTTTCACTGTATACAGTCTCAGAGTGATCTCTCTTGTTACTGTGCCAGGACACCGGTGCCACGTCACACACTTACCACACTATTGTATTCTACTCCTGTGTCCTGCGACAAGGATATAACTGGGTTAGAGTGACGCAACGCACGCCGTCAGTGTCAGCGACATCATTACGCAGTGACAGTTACCTGAGTATGTGCAGCACACACGCACACACCCTACTGTGTAACTTGCCCAAGTGGTATAAAGCAGAGGTGTGTGAATGCACTAAACTGTACGATACAAGACAGAGTAAGACAGAAAGAGTGAATGCGCTGATTAGTCTGGAAACGTGTGTGTGCATGAGTGTGTTTACAGTATGTGTGCTAGTGTGTGTGTGTGTGTGTGTGTGTGGGAGGGGTATCCTCCTAAGGGAGAAGCCAACTAGACCCCCCTTTTTACCACCACACACACACACACACACACACACACACACACACACACACACACACACACATACACACACACACACACATACACACACACACACACACACACACACACACACACACACACACACATGCACACACACACACACACACACACACACATGCACTGTGTCTGGGGGGTACAGTAAGCCCTGGCGGATTTGTAGAAAGGCCCGGATTGTTCATTAATAAAGAAAGGATGAAAACGGGGGAGAGAGGTGGAGGGCTGTGTGTGTGTGTGTGTGTGTGTGTGTGTGTGTGTGTAAAGGGAGGGGGGCAAGGAGAGTGGGAGAGAAAGAGAAGGGAAAGAGAGAGAGGGAGGGAGGAGGAGGAGGAGGGGGGGATACACAGTATTAGACAGTAATTAAATAATCATCTGTGTTGCTCTCGTTTACTCCCTCCCCTCTTCCTCCTCCGCCTTCTCCTACAGCACTAGCGGCCACAACACCTGTCACAACTCATCACCCTCACACACACACACACACACACACACACACACACACACACACGCACACACACACACATAGAAGAGGCTACAGACAAAATCACATCAAAGCCATACACACGTTACAGACACGCATTCGTATAAAATATTATGCACTCATACATAACACACAGATACACACACATGCTTGTGCACACAAATATGTTGCTAAAACACACAGGAGAGAGGGTATGAGTGTGAGAGCGGCGGGGGTCTGGGGTGGGGTATATAGGGTATGTTTTGGGAGGCAGAGTGGCTGTCAAATTAATGTTCACCTTCCAGTAGTCTTCTATTGTTGCCCTCTCACCCTCGTCCCCCTGCTTTCTATTTATCCACTGTCCTTCCTCTCATGTCAGGTAGCTGCTGTCCAGCCCAGGTAAATCCTGGATGTCATGAACTGGTGACGGACTCTGTAAAGTGTCAGCATTAATTATAAAAAACAGTCCGAGACAGACCTGATTACTGCCATCAAGAAAAATATGTCAAATGATGGCAGTAACAATCCACATGTTGTTTCAAGACAGTCAACAAGCATCAAGGCTACTTCTGGTTTATGACAACTTGGGTCTAGGGTCAGATGGGACAGTCCCGAATAACAAGCAGTTGTCCCGAATGCTTAATCCTGTACAGTTTGCCCCGAAAATTAGACTAAACCCGAATTTTGATTATTTATAGCCTGATTGTTCTGAAACGTTATTTTGGTGTTGCCCACAGACGGGCACTGTTATGTACATAGCCTACATGAATTATGGATGTTGTAGTTTTTTTTTTTAGCCGTGTACAGTAAGTTTCCGCAAATTGATAAACAACTACACATAGTGGAGACATTGTTGAAAACATTTACGCAGGGAAATTGACCCATCCATCGCTGAATCACTGTTTTGTTTCAATTTGTAACGCTAACCACGTGTTTAAAACTGTTAGACAGTGCAACCGTAATTCGTGAGAAAATATGTTTCCCAGGAATCGGATCCCAGAATGAAGTTTAGTTGTATGGGAACGTAATTTAGTAGGAGACAGGGTTGCCCCAGGTTACCTCTGTTATCTCTGTCAGATCTGTTGCCATTGTTTTCACTGTTGGCGCTGTTAGCTGCGAGCCACCAGCTCAGCTGTCGCCATGTTTGTAGCAGTGCGGAGACAATAGAAATGCTCCCAATCGCGTATTTAGCCCCGTCTTAAGCCAAAATTATTACCCAAACTGTCCATCGCAGTTCACAGACTGACCTTCTGGTCTTCCTGTTCTTTGACTTTGACGTCCTATTGTACTACACGGAGCTTACACGAGTTGTGCGAGTGCATACATTGCCTGTGCAATGAGGCATTATTACTGACATTTCGAGTTGTTGGCTTGTTTACAACCCGTATGATCGTCTGACTGCTTCCGTCAGACTGTTGTTGCAATGTCTCCACATACCAAGATCTCAGGAATTACCTCGGCAAGTACTGTATGATATTATCATGATCGATAGAAATTATGGCCTAAACTACAAAAATAAGGCCCAAGTTGTAATAAAGCGGAATTATCTTGAAGCATATACAGCATTGCACACACAAACGAGATTAGTAAATCTTAGTAATTGCTTTTTAGGGGGGGAAAAATGTTTTATTTTCAGTCATTTTAGCCATTATTTCTATTGGTAATGACAGCATTTTACTCACCAACTTACAGGAGGCTGCTGGGGAGATGTAGGAATATCCTTTAGAAGTCCAGGGGCTTGTTTCAGCGATATGCTTACATGCAAATTGCAAATGGTGGCAGCGTCCCGTTTCACAAATGACTTCCACTCACAAAACGCGGATACATTTGTACTACAACAGTACAATAGTACTACAGGTCTCCTGCATGCTCAGGTATGCTGTTTGTTTTGATTAGTGAAACGTGTTAAAATGAAGCAGAATATTATCTTATTTTGCAAATCTAGTGAAACTCCCTCAGTTGGCCAAACAACAGAAGCAGTCAGACGAGGTTGTAAACAAGTACAATTATTTAGAAGTGCACTGAAGGTGAACTAGAAATGTCTGTCATAATCTCCAATTGCATAACTGACAGGTAAATAATGCGTTTGTAAAAAAAATTAGAATGCCTTAAACTTTTATTTTTCCATGTGATTTTTTTGCGCAGCATAATTTCTCAAAGGCAAAAAAAGATGTTAAAGTTTTCTGTAACATCAGGCAGCACTTACAAATATTATGGACTGACTCTCATGTAAGACCTTAATTCTACTTCCCCTAGAACCTATTGACTTCAAGATGTTACTGACAATACTGTAGTTAAAGCAAAGCTATATCCTGCCCCTTTAATGAACCCCTACAGAGAATATAGAAAACTATTAAACTCTAATATCTTTTATTAGAAACATGGCATCCAAAGTAAGAACATTGTGATCTCCATCTGGCTATAAATTAACCACAGACACACTGTAAACGCATGCCCACACATACACGTAGTATAAACATTGAGGCATATGAACACACACGCTGACGGTTTTAGACACACACACACACACACACACACACACACACACACACACACACACACACACACACAGAATGAGCGCACATTCACCAACATACACACTCCAAATGAACCCCAACCTGACCGAGAAGTACATTATGTATAATTACAGTCAGCCATATGGCCATGGGGACTGTTGGCCAGGCCGACAGGGTTCAGCTCTGAGGAGAACACACACACACACACACACACACACACACACACACACACACACACACACTGCAGAATAAACATTCAATAGTGTTGCTGTGGATTCATTCTTTCATTCATTGATTCATATTCCTGCGCGCAGCCACAGGGCCTCCCAGTGAAATCCGGCGTACAGGCCAGTATGGCTGTATAATATGGCCTTTGTTAATGACGATCAGAAAATTGTGCCTCTTTACAGCAGGAGGTAAACAGGATTTTGATTAACATCTGCTGGGCATTACTCATTGATTTTGTCTCCTGTTTTTGTGGTGATTACAATGTTGCTGGAAAAAATCAATCCGTCCTGCGCCGACGTAAAGAGTCAGACAGATTTGTTGGACCTGGTGTCCCACATGTGAGGCCAAAAAACTGCAGAGGGAGGGATTTGGGGGAGAGACTTGATTCTTACAAGGGTACATGTTGTTCTAGGAAATTAACTCTCTCAAGTAGAATTATTGGTTAGTCGTAGCTGATCAGTGCTTATAGGTTATAGGTATGTTTTAGCTGCTTAACTACAAATCATATATACTTCATTTGCCTGCTGACCATTTTCTAACGCATGATGTAGAATTTCGGACTTTCTTATTTAGCTATTCTTATTTAGCTATTTGTTTTTATTTCTTTGACTTTTTTAATACTCAACTAATGGACTCTTGCTTGAGTTTTGTAATTCACCACAGTAAACATCAAGTCTGTATTGTGTTTTTCCCCCCATAATTATACATATTAAAGCTAGGGTTGGTAATCTTAAGAAACTAGCAAGAGTATGCTAGATTTAAAAAACCCGAAAAAAAACCCAGCCCAGCATTGCCAACTCTTTTCCTATGAAAGTAGCTAGCAGCATTAGCTCCAAAAGTTGCTAAATCTAGTGAGAAAGTCGCCAAGACAACAACACTGACAGTCGGTCCCTTCAGGCCTCCCTCCAAAGCCACTCCCCCAAAATTATCATTATGAATGTAAATATATCGCAATGAACGTGAACAGTAAACATGGCTATCGTTAGTACTCACAGCTGTCAAGCTAGAAGCTTGTGGAAAGCGTGCGGTGACATGCAATGAGTGCACGGGCAGAGTGCGTGCAGGCAGGTAGCTTATTACAGTCCTGCGACAGCCACTGGTACTGGATTTTTTTCCTCTTTTTTTGTCAGTGTATTTGATTTATTGATTGCTGTCGGGATGTAATGAGAATTTCAACAAATATAACAAAAATGTTTTTGAAGAAAATTACCAACTCTCCGCTCCAAGTGCCTGTACCGTCACACCACAAATAGACATAAAAGAGTCATAGTATAGTATACCATAAAAATGACATAAAAAATATCATAGCTTAGTATGCCATAAAAAATGTCATAAAAAGTCCTCACATAGTATGCCATGAAAATGTTATAAAAAAGTCATAGTATTGTTGTCCCTTTGGCATGAAGGTATAAAGCATAATGAATGCTGAACTTATAATACATTATGTCCACCACTTATAGTACTTGTTAACCTTGTTATAAATTGTCATGCACGATTTTAAATAACAGTTTTTTAAAGCCCTATGAATTAATTATAATGTCTTATGAATGTGCTTATAATGCATTATAGACATGACCTTAATTAATTAGTTCTCTATTTAAAAACTCCCTGATACTTTTTGGTTCCCTCACACTTTTGCCGTGATCTTGCTGCTGATCCAGGAAGCTCATTTTACTGTTACACACATCCAGCATCACTCTTGATAGAAGCTAAAACAACTACGTTAAATGCAAAAATGTCTATTAGACCATCACACTTTATGTCGATGACACCTCAGAAGTTGTGTTTGTTTTGTACAACTGGATAGAAATGTAAAACAAAAAGCTCTATATGGACACATGTAAACTCTTGGAAGTTCATCAGCATCAAACAAACAAACAAAGAAACAAACAAAGAAACAGGAAAACACACATTAACAGCTACAGTATGTGCAGAAACAGAAAAGCCAGGATGTGATTATTGGAAAGAATGAGATTCTCCAACTATGTAACATAATGAAAAGGAAATATTCATATTAGGCGAAAACAAACTATTGAAAAGCTGCTCATTAAAGCTCATAAATAAATGCAAATCATCTTAATTAGTTCGAGGACCTTGGGTGCCTCTGAGCTTCTTCTGCTCCTCTCTCTTTTCTCTCGCTTGTTTTTTTTCCCTGTTGTTTGTTTTCTTGCCGTTATTGTTGTTGTTTTTGAAGTCCTTTTCCATTCCCCCCTCTATCTCCTCCTCCTCCTCTCCATCGCTGCCATTCGTCTCGCTCCTATCTCCTCCCCTCTGGTTTTTGGTCGTTGCCCTTGTGTCTCGTGGTTCTTTCATCGCTGCGTAGCCGACCTGGCCTAACCCTCTGCGGATGCCCGATCCAGAGGAGGGTGACTGGGAGGTTTGGGCGGAGCGCGTGGGGAGAGGGTGGGAGATCTGGGGTTCTGGTGCCACTTTTTGGCATCTCAGTCGGATGTGAGCTGGAGCCAAGCTCTCTCAGTGAAGTCAGGAGTGCTCAAGAAAAAATCAAAAAATCACTCACAGCGGGGTTTGGGAATGTTATGGTTTTCATGATACTTTGAAAGTATAGCGTCGAAAGAACATCAAGAAGAATTTTTTTTGACAGAATCCAGAGAAAACATTCACTTTTTTTCATGTTTTTAATGTTTGTAAAATGCTCTAAGAGATGTGCAGAAACTTTATATTGTATCAGTCAGTCAGGCTGTCTGTAGAGATGTGTTTGTCTACAGCTTTGTTAAGTGCAGCAGAGCAGACTGGGCCTGGGGGCTTCGTTAGGCACAACTTACTACTGTGACACAGGCTGCTGTGCGACGGAGATGTAGACTGGACGCCCGTGTTGTCACTTGGTCTACCTGCTGTTATTAGTTTAGGGACACCTAATTGGTCTCTGGTCTATCTGTGATATCTTTATGGACTTCTAATGGGGCCTTTTGCTTAGAGAGGAGGATGAGAGGAACAGATAATTGGTCCTGAGGTGCTACACAGGCTCCGGCCGGCTGCTGTGCTCGATTTACAATTTACCAGGAGATCTCGCACCTATTCGCTTTAACAAGGTGTTATAAATCACCGTACTCCGTGCTCTACAGGGAGAACACAGATGCAAAATACAGTAGACTTGTTGTTTTCATTCATTGTTAAATGACAATGTGTTACCAGCTCGGCGTGCCGTTTATCTTGCTGGAATTGGAAACATATTAGTCTCTAGTGGTGCTACTGATGGATTCCTCAAGTTGTGAGCACAGGGCTTTGCACCAGAGTACCAATGGATTCCTTTGGTTCTGTAGATTCATATGATGCCAGTATCTTCACTCTAGCTTTAAAACTGAGCCCGCTACAACCTAGAAATCGCAAGTTGCGTTAATGCATTAAAGAAATTAGTGGCATTAAAACGAAATTGCGTTAACGCGTTATTATCGCGGTAACTTTGACAGCCCTACATTTTTTGTCATATATTTTCATAAAACCAAACCAAACCTAACCATAGCATTGTCACATCATAAAACATTTATTTTCAACAGTGATTTGTAACGATTTTGGAAGACACAAGCAAATGATGTCGTCCTGCCCATAGGGGCGTCAGATCAGAAAATACTTGTATGTGTTGTTCCGGAGGGCACTGACAAACAACCTATTTTGTGGTTTAATCTGGACGACTTATGACAGAGAGCGAGAATTTTAAAAGCGTTGCCATGGGACGCAGAAAAACGGTTGTCATTGAACGTAATCTAGGGTTTTGGTTGCAACAACAACAGTATATACGTTTTGAAGGAATCCCGGACACAGTCGGTGGACTGACAGTGGGGAGAGAGGAGCGCTATGGGATCTGCGGAAGTCAATGTGTTATGCAACATAATCACAGGGTGTGGCCCCTGGTGTCACTTACACCGACCTACATACTGCATACAGGCCAGTGACACACATACACGCACTGATAAAGAGAACACTGAACCACATACACACAGTAGGTACAGGTGTTAAACACGCATGACCAGGGCTGCACATAGTGAATTAACATTGTCAGCTAATATATCAACAAACATATAAAAGAAAGTTAATTTCCTTTAATCACCGATCAATACTGAATAGTTGATCATTTTGAATACGTTTAATCACCTGGTAGATTAGCGCTTTCGCTGGTCACAGATCAGCTGCATCAGCTCTCTTCGAGCAATTATGATTATTTCAATGTTACAAAACACCCAGCGGAGGTCTAATTAGATTAAATGACCAATAAGTCACACTTATTAAGAGCGCTCCTCAACCACACTCCTCATAGACAGACCCCTTTCCCTCCATTGGCACCAAGTGCTTGTGATTTCTCATGTTGTTATTCCCGCTACTATAAATTATTCAATATTTGTTTGAATAAATGAACATGAAAAATAATCTCCAATGGCTACAGAAGGCAATAGTTAATTGGAATTAAAGAAAAAAGTTTGAGCCTTCTTTTTAGTTGTTGTTTTGCTTCTTTCTTTTGCACTCTTGCCTTTTATACTTTCTTGCATTGTACCATTGGACTTTTTTCTGCTTTCATGTCAGTTCATTACATTTAATTTATTAATGTCCAATATTTAATGTGCCAAAAATGTCAGATTCAAACAGATGAAAATGGGGCATTTTCTCCTGGTACGAGGGATGCACAAGCTGTTTGCTGCTTCTTGTTGTGACTCTGGGGGCCGAACGAGGGATGGGAGGGGAAGAAACAGAGAGAGAGAGAGACAGAGGGAGGGGAAGAGAGCGAGAAAGAGTGAACTCTTCAGTCAGACCTGAAGTTTATCTTTAACCAAGCTTCGAGCTCCCAAACCACAACGCTGCTTGGTGCCAAAAGGCACAACTTTACAGAAACTAACCTCAAAACGGGGCTGGAGTCGGCGGGAGGAATACAGCTTTACAGAAACAAACAAACAAACCTCGCAACCTTACTGTAACTCCGAAAAAGAGCAACTTTCTGTGGACTAAACTTAGTGCCGCTCTGAAGTACGAATCAACTCGGCTTCAACTTTTGTATTGCAGTGAAATCTATATTTGATAGATACAGCGATGTCTTATGCAGCTGTGGTTTAAATATGAAATGTTTTTCTTCTGTAGCAGAAGAGCAATACGAGCTTTAAGCACACACACACACACACACACTCGCAGAGTGCAGCCATGCCGCTATTGATCTACGAGCAGTTTGTCCTTGATGTCTGTCCCACTGTCACTGTGATCGATGTCTCATTGACTCACAGAGAGGAGAGTCAGCTGACGGACACACAAACACACACACACACACATAAACACACACACACACACACACACACACACACACACACACACACACACACACACACACACACAAACACACACAAACACACACACCTCTGTGATGAATAAGATGTGCGAGTGTGAGTGTCATCACCTTCTCTGCGATCATTCTTACCCCAGAGAGGAAACAGACACACAGACAAACACACACAGACGCTTTTTCCTTCCTGTGTTGGATTTAATCTTTGTTTTGAATGTTGCGGTAAAAACAACGTACTGCAAGTCTTACATAAGTTGATATCTGCCAAAAATCGTAATGTCTCAGACAGGGATCGCAACATAGAAAGTGAAATGATGACTGAGTGAAGGATGACACAGAAAAACTCAGAATTCATCTGTAGAAAAGACGCGAGTGTGTGAGTGTGTGTGTGTGTGTGTGTGTGTGTGTGTGTGTGTGTGTGTGTGTGTGTGTGGTCTCGGACGATGCGACCGATAATCATTAGTGACTTTTTTATATGGACATCGGACACAACACACACACACACACACATGTAGCCACAAATTTAGAGTTGCTATAGCAACCAAAGGCTAGCGCACATTGTTCAAGAGGCGGTTTCTCGAACCATTTGCCAATTTGGTTAATTATGTCTTTGTGCCGGTGAATAGGCCTTGACTCCCCCCCCCCCCCTCTCTTCCCCACCGCCCCCTGCGCCTGTCCCGGCTCTGGCCTGAGCGCAGCCAGCTGACACACACGCACACACACACACACATATATTGTTTGGGGGGGGCTGGGTCCAGGAAAGTGGGAGCGAGAGGATGGAGGTAGGAACATAGAACAGCAGCTCTAATGAGCCACTGGCTGTCAGGAACGGTTAGGCTGCTGCGCATGGAGAGGCGGGGCCAGCGGAGGGGCGGGGGTCTTCACACACACACACACGCACGCACGCATGCACGCACACACACACACACACACACACACACACACACACACACACACACACACACACACACATACAGAGTGATAAAGAGTGAGTTGGTCAAGCACGAGTCCATGAGTCTTCAACTTGATGCCTTGTCTGTTCCGTCCCTCTTCTGGTTTTTAAGTTTTTCTCAGCTCTGTTTTTCCCCCACTTCCTGTTGCCTTCAGACATGAACTTGTTCATGTGTCAATCTCTTCCTGACGCCATCTTTGTCTCTGACTCTAAACCTCCCTCACTGTCTGTTAGCTGACATGGTGATAATTACATTTTAAAAAAAACAAGACACACATCAATCCTGCTAGGCAAAATCCTTACATTCATGAGGAAATCCAGCTTCTATTACACAACACGTTACGCATGAGTCACACAACCTGCGTCACACAACACTGACATGCTGCTCCTATACTACAGAGCATGCATGTAATTGATGCAGTGTGTGTGGCGTGTGTTATGAACGTGCATCCTTTAGTTCCAGTCAGCGAGTCCTGCTGTCCACTACATATGTTTGCTATGTTTCTCTGCCTCCATTACATTAATGTGCAAACCAGCTCTCATACAATGACAACCATCTGTCAATACATACACACACACTCACGCACACACACCCGAAACGCTGTGAGCTCCGCCTCCTAACAATATTCCAAGCTGTCTATAAATTCAGAAGAAAAATCAATGGAGTTCTGACAGAGACAAAAGGCCTGAGAGGAGGAGCAGCTGAACTTTTTTTTTTCCTGTTTGTTCCACACTTTCCTCTCCGGCAGATGTCACAGTAAAAGTTGACGAGCTTCTCGTCCCGGACGTCTGTCGAGACGAGATAGCTGGAGCGCCGGCTGAGGTTAAAGCGATGTGAAACCACACCTGAGACTTGAGGACTCCGCTGTCGATTTCATTCAGCGGCTCCTTTGCGTTGTCGTGCCATGCGAGATTGCGCTTTGATTTGGGGGTCTTGACAGTTCAAAAGCCCAGTGACTGGGTAGTGACTTCTGCTGAGTCCTCATAGTTCACTGGTGTACTTCACTGTACTGTAGTAAATGTGTGATTGTGAAAGAGTACTGCAGACAGTGGAGGATGTTTGCCCACAGCAGGACAGACCTCAGAGCAGACTTGCCCCACTCTGAAATAAAGGCACAGATGTTATCAATTATCAAGGGCCTCGGAGACATTTACTGTACTCTCTATGCTCATCACCCCTTCCCTTTGTTTAATTACAATCCTGTCCAGTCTGCAGTCACTCCGTCTTGTTAAAGGAATAGTTTGACAAACAACTGGCATATTTGCCTGCCTATATCTCCATACCTTTCATTGTCATTTTCTTGTATGCGCCCCTCAGCATCTTCCTCTATTTCTCTTTTTTCTGCCTGTCTGTGTTTGTTCCAGTGACACAAGCAACATGATTCAATGATGAATGTGTCAAGATTTATTTTCTCCATCCGTTTCCTTCTTTTTCAATTTTCGCTTGTCAGCGGCGGAGCCTGTCAGTTATGTAAACAGATCACCCTCTTGCTGGAGATTCAAGCCTTTGCTCAAGTGCCCTTGAGCAAGACAGTGAATCCCGGTTCAGTTCCAGGCTGTACTGCTCCACTGTAGCTCTGTGGCTGACCCTGACCTTTGACCTTTGCTGTAAAGAATAATTTCTCGACAGAATTAAAAGTTTTTGTCGGACTCGTTTTGCCGATAGTGTGTGTAGGGTGGAGAGGAACAGTAGGAGCATCAGAGGCAACAATGTCCAATGACATAACAGAAAGGAGATGTGATGATAATAATAATAATGGACTGATGATGACGCCAGCTGATAATGACACCCCTGGGAGACAGAGAAACAGCCTCGCATCAGCGTGATTTTCAAATCCTCTCTGTCACCGGGTTTGGTCTGTGAACGTGACGCACATCTAGACTGACACGCTGAATAATGGAGAGAGAGAAGACGGAAAGGGAGAGGAGACTGAGCGACAGTGGTACAGGATGAGACGGATAAACAGGGATGCAGACAAAGATGGAGGGATGGATGAGAGGGCAGGAGGATGGGGGGGCTGGAGGAAGTCGATGGTAGAGGAGAGGGCTGTCGCCGAGACTCTGTTAATGATGTACAGATGGCCTGTGAGTCTCCCCTCCCCACAACAGTAATCTAATGAGGAGACGTGGATTACCGTTAACTCAGATTAATTTTTAACAGGGTGGAGGAGACGGTGATGACAGCCATGATTATTATCATTATCATAATCATTCCCACTTTGTCTGCCACTCTATGTGTGTATGTGTGCGGTTTATTTGGATGGATGTGTGTGTGTGTGTGTGTGTTTGTGTGTGCGTCGTTGAAAATACTGTACGCACGCTTGCGAGAGGTTTTTATGAACCTTGTTCATTTGCATGGAGTCTAGACATGACATCACGTCATCATCCTTTTGTTTTTCATAAACAATATGTATTGACCCTCAGTCAGGCAGGGGCAACATCTCTACTTGTAAGACCAGCAGAAAACACAACAAAACATAAAAGGCCTTTTGTCTAGGATGAGTGAACGAGGAGGGGGATGCAGGGATCAGGAAACAGAATTCCCACCTCTTCGCATCTCAAAAGGGTGTAATGTGGAGTTTCATGAAGTTAAGAATGCATAGATAATGGGAGGAGATGATGAAGATATTTCAGATTGGAATAATGCTGATGAAGACGTGTTTGTGGGATTCTTGGGGGGGATTTTTAAATTAGAGTAATGTTGGTTACCTTGTGCATTCAGGAGTCATGCAAAAATAATGCAGAGACAGTATCATAATCATATTATAGTTTGATTAATTCTTTATCTGATACCTGTTGGCAGGTCAGACAGCTTCAAACTGATTTTATTGTGTGCGTGTGTGTGTGTGCGTGCGTGCGTGCGTGTGTGTGTGTGTGTGTGTGTGTGTGTGTGTGTGCAATTTGGAGTTAGGCAGAGTCAGACAGTGTGTAATCCTCACATCCTTCTCTCTTACAACAACAATAACGTGGGATGAGACAAGATAAAACAATCTCAGTCATTGTTGCCTCAGACAATGAATTAAACTGTTGTGTGTTGTTTAATACGAGCCTAGATCTCACTGAGCATGCTCAGTAAGCATCATTTTAAGTCCAGTAGTACTCCAGTAAGGCTGACCATTTACTGGAAAGGAGATTATTCATGCCGCACTTACTTACTGTAACATGCTTTAAAACTTGTACAGAGGTTAACTGGTAGGTTAGATATGATAAAAGAGCAGTCTACCCTCTGTTTCTGAAATAATATTTGAAGTTAACTAGAGATCTATAGTAAAATTAACACGACATTTACATTTTTTATTTTCATTGATTCATTTTTGAATTTACAAATGTGTTAAAAATGTCCAAAGCTCAGCGTTTCTTGTCACCGCCACATCTTTTACCCTGTCTCCATCTCCAGGCATAGGCACTGTATCACTGACACATTTAAGTATTGTTAAACATTGTTAGTGTTACTGAGATGTCATCGTTATACACTCACTCATGGGTGCACACATTCATGATCATACACTGCATCCCCGCCTGCTGATTTGACGCAGGGATGTGGGCAAAGTCATTGGGTGGCGAGAGGCAGAGCTGTCACTTTGTCTGTCTGTCTATCCCTGTTGAGGCCAGTGTGTGATTTTGTGTCTGTGTGAGAGAGGTTTCTCTTAATAAGCAGGTCCCTAAAAGCGCGCCGATTACCCCAATTAAACAGTGTTCCCATCACCGTCTCTGGGTCCCGGGGCCCCGAGAGCCTGGTAGTCTGTCTGAAAGAGTTTACAATAGGCCAGGCTGACACACCAAGTAAACGACACGCCACACACACACACACACACACACACACACACATACACACACACACATGAAAAAAAAGTCATACAATAGTGTGTCGAATATTTTGCAAAAACCAGTCATACTATAGTATGTCGAACTTTTTTGCAAAAAAAAGGCATACCTGTCGAAAATTTTCATGAAAAACGTCATAGTATAGTATGTAGATTAATTTTGTGGAAAAAAAACTCGTCGAAAATTTTCATGAAAAAAAAAAGTCATACTATAGCATGTCAAAAATTTTCAGGAAAAAATGTCATAATATAGAATGTCGAAAATTTTCATGAAAAACGTCATTGTATAGTATGTAGATTAATTTTTTGGAAAAAAAACTCTTAAAAAATTTTCATAAAAAAAAAAAGTCATACTATAGTATGTCAAAATTTTCAGGAAAAAATGTCATAGTATAGTATGTCGAAAATGTTCATGGAAAATGTCATAGTATAGTATGTAGATTAATTTTGTGGAAAAAAAACTCAATGTCGAAAATTTTCATGAAAAAAAAGTCATACTATAGCATGTCGAAAATTTTCAGGAAAAAATGTCAAAGTATAGAATGTCGAAAATTTTCAGGGAAAACGTCACAGTATAGTATGTAGATTAATTTTGTGGAAAAAAACTCATGTAAAAAATTTTCATGAAAAAAAAAAGTCATACTATAGTATGTCGAAAATTTTCATAAATAAATGTCATAGTATAGAATGTCGAAAATGTTCATGAAAAACGTCATAGAATAGTATGTAGATTAATTTTGTGGAAAAAAAACTTATGTCGAAAATGTTCATGAAAAGAAAAAGTCATACATGTCGAAAATTTTCAGGAAAAAATGTCATAGTATAGAATGTCGAAAATTTTCATGAAAAACGTCATACTATAGTATGTAGATTAATTTTGTGGAAAAAAAACTCATGTCGAAAATTTTCATGAAAAAAAAAAGTCATACTATAGCATGTCGAAAATTTTCAGGAAAAAATGTCATAGTATAGAATATCGAAAATTTTCATGAAAAACGTCATACTATAGTATGTAGATTAATTTTGTGGAAAAAAAACTCAATGTCGAAAATTTTCAGGAAAAAAAAAGTTATACTATAGCATGTTGAAAATTTTCAGAAAAAAATGTCAAAGTATAGAATGTCGAAAACTTTCATGGAAAAAGTCACAGTATAGTATGTAGATTAATTTTGTGGAAAAATAACTCATGTCTAAAATTTTCATGAAAAAAGGCATAGTATAGTCTGTCGATTAATTTGGTGGAAAAAAAACTCAGTTTAAAATTTCGAAAATGTTCATAAAAGTCATACTATAGCATGTCTTTTCATGAAAATTGATGAAATTTTAAACTGAGTTTTTTTTCCACCAAATTAATCGACAGACTATACTATGCCTTTTTTCATGAAAATTTTCGACATTCTATACTTTGACATTTTTTTACGAATATTTTCGAAAAATTTTCATGAAAAAAGTCATACTATAGCATGTCGAAAATATTCGTAAAAAAATGTCATGGTATATAATGTCGAAAATTTTCATGAAAAAAGGCATAGTATAGTCTGTCGATTAATTTGGTGGAAAAAAAACTCAGTTTAAAATTTCGAAAATGTTCATAAAAGTCATACTATAGCATGTCTTTTCATGAAAATTGACGAAATTTTAAACTGAGTTTTTTTTCCACCAAATTAATCGACAGACTATACTATGCCTTTTTTCATGAAAATTTTCGACATTCTATACTTTGACATTTTTTTACGAATATTTTCGAAAAATTTTCATGAAAAAAGTCATACTATAGCATGTCGAAAATATTCGTAAAAAAATGTCATGGTATATAATGTCGAAAATTTTCATGAAAAAAGGCACATGTCAGTCTGTCGATTAATTTGGTGGAAAAAAAAATCAGTTTAAAATTTCGAAAATTTTCATAAAAGTCATACTATAGCATGTCTTTTCATGAAAATTGACGAAATTTTAAACTGAGTTTTTTTTCCACCAAATTAATCGACAGACTATACTATGCCTTTTTTCATGAAAATTTTCGACATTCTATACTTTGACATTTTTTTACGAATATTTTCGAAAAGGTTTTCATGAAAAAAGTCATACTATAGCATGTCGAAAATATTCGTAAAAAAATGTCATGGTATAGAATGTCGAAAATTTTCATGAAAAAAGGCATAGTATAGTCTGTCGATTAATTTGGTGGAAAAAAAACTCAGTTTAAAATTTCGAAAATGTTCATAAAAGTCATACTATAGCATGTCTTTTCATGAAAATTGACGAAATTTTAAACTGAGTTTTTTTTCCACCAAATTAATCGACAGACTATACTATGCCTTTTTTCATGAAAATTTTCGACATTCTATACTTTGACATTTTTTTACGAATATTTTCGAAAAATTTTCATGAAAAAAGTCATACTATAGCATGTCGAAAATATTCGTAAAAAAATGTCATGGTATAGAATGTCGAAAATTTTCATGAAAAAAGGCACATGTCAGTCTGTCGATTAATTTGGTGGAAAAAAAACTCAGTTTAAAATTTCGAAAATTTTCATAAAAGTCATACTATAGCATGTCTTTTCATGAAAATTGACGAAATTTTAAACTGAGTTTTTTTTCAACCAAATTAATCGACAGACTATACTATGCCTTTTTTCATGAAAATTTTCGACATTCTATACTTTGACATTTTTTTACGAATATTTTCGAAAAATTTTCATGAAAAAAGTCATACTATAGCATGTCGAAAATATTCGTAAAAAAATGTCATGGTATAGAATGTCGAAAATGTTCATGAAAAAAGGCACATGTCAGTCTGTCGATTAATTTGGTGGAAAAAAAACTCAGTTTAAAATTTCGAAAATTTTCATAAAAGTCATACTATAGCATGTCTTTTCATGAAAATTTACGAAATTTTAAACTGAGTTTTTTTTCCACCAAATTAATCGACAGACTATACTATGCCTTTTTTCATGAAAATTTTCGACATTCTATACTTTGACATTTTTTTACGAATATTTTCGAAAAGGTTTTCATGAAAAAAGTCATACTATAGCATGTCGAAAATATTCGTAAAAAAATGTCATGGTATAGAATGTCGAACATTTTCAGGAAAAAAGGCATAGTATAGTCTGTCGATTAATTTGGTGGAAAAAAAACTCAGTTTAAAATTTCGAAAATGTTCATAAAAGTCATACTCTAGCATGTCTTTTCATGAAAATTGACGAAATTTTAAACTGAGTTTTTTTTCCACCAAATTAATCGACAGACTATACTATGCCTTTTTTCATGAAAATTTTCGACATTCTATACTATGACATTTTTTTACGAATATTTTCGAAAAATTTTCATGAAAAAAGTCATACTATAGCATGTCGAAAATATTCGTAAAAAAATGTCATGGTATAGAATGTCGAAAATTTTCATGAAAAAAGGCATAGTATAGTCTGTCGATTAATTTGGTGGAAAAAAAACTCAGTTTAAAATTTCGAAAATTTTCATAAAAGTCATACTATAGCAGGTCTTTTCATGAAAATTGACGAAATTTTAAACTGAGTTTTTTTTCCACCAAATTAATCGACAGACTATACTATGCCTTTTTTCATGAAAATTTTCGACATTCTATACTTTGACATTTTTTTACGAATATTTTCGAAAAATTTTCATGAAAAAAGTCATACTATAGCATGTCGAAAATATTCGTAAAAAAATGTCATGGTATAGAATGTCGAAAATTTTCATGAAAAAAGGCACATGTCAGTCTGTCGATTAATTTGGTGGAAAAAAAACTCAGTTTAAAATTTCGAAAATTTTCATAAAAGTCATACTATAGCATGTGTTTTCATGAAAATTGACGAAATTTTAAACTGAGTTTTTTTTCCACCAAATTAATCGACAGACTATACTATGCCTTTTTTCATGAAAATTTTCGACATTCTATACTTTGACATTTTTTTACGAATATTTTCGAAAAATTTTCATGAAAAAAGTCATACTATAGCATGTCGAAAATATTCGTAAAAAAATGTCATGGTATAGAATGTCGAAAATTTTCATGAAAAAAGGCACATGTCAGTCTGTCGATTAATTTGGTGGAAAAAAAACTCAGTTTAAAATTTCGAAAATTTTCATAAAAGTCATACTATAGCATGTCTTTTCATGAAAATTGACGAAATTTTAAACTGAGTTTTTTTTCCACCAAATTAATCGACAGACTATACTATGCCTTTTTTCATGAAAATTTTCGACATTCTATACTTTGACATTTTTTTACGAATATTTTCGAAAGGTTTTCATGAAAAAAGTCATACTATAGCATGTCGAAAATATTCGTAAAAAAATGTCATGGTATAGAATGTCGAACATTTTCATGAAAAAAGGCATAGTATAGTCTGTCGATTAATTTGGTGGAAAAAAAACTCAGTTTAAAATTTCGAAAATTTTCATAAAAGTCATACTATAGCATGTGTTTTCATGAAAATTGACGAAATTTTAAACTGAGTTTTTATTCCACCAAATTAATCGACAGACTATACTATGCCTTTTTTCATGAAAATTTTCGACATTCTATACTTTGACATTTTTTTACGAATATTTTCGAAAAATTTTCATGAAAAAAGTCATACTATAGCATGTCGAAAATATTCGTAAAAAAATGTCATGGTATAGAATGTCGAAAATTTTCATGAAAAAAGGCATAGTATAGTCTGTCGATTAATTTGGTGGAAAAAAAACTCAGTTTAAAATTTCGAAAATGTTCATAAAAGTCATACTATAGCATGTCTTTTCATGAAAATTGACGAAATTTTAAACTGAGTTTTTTTTCCACCAAATGAATCGACAAACTATACTATGCCTTTTTTCATGAAAATTTTCGACATTCTATACTATGACAATTTTTTACGAATATTTTCGTATGACTTTTTTCATGAAAATTTTCAAAAATATTCGTAAAAAATTGTCATAGTATAGAATGTCGAAAATTTTCATGAAAAAAGGCATAGTATAGTCTGTCGATTCATTTGGTGGAAAAAAAACTCAGTTTAAAATTTCGACATTTTCATGAAAAAAGTCATGCTATAGTATGACTTTTTTGAAAATTGACGAAATTTTAAACTGAGTTTTTTTTCCACCAAATGAATCGACAGACTATACTATGCCTTTTTTCATAAAAATTTTCGACATTCTATACTATGACAATTTTTTACGAATATTTTCGTATGACTTTTTTCATGAAAATTTTCAAAAATATTCGTAAAAAATTGTCATAGTATAGACTGTCGAAAATGTTCATGAAAAAAGGCATAGTATAGTCTGTCGATTCATTTGGTGGAAAAAAAACTCAGTTTAAAATTTCGACATTTTCATGAAAAAAGTCATGCTATAGTATGACTTTTTTGAAAATTGACGAAATTTTAAACTGAGTTTTTTTTCCACCAAATGAATCGACAGACTATACTATGACTTTTTTCATGAAAATTTTCGACATTCTATACTATGACAATTTTTTACGAATATTTTCGTATGACTTTTTTCATGAAAATTTTCAAAAATATTCGTAAAAAATTGTCATAGTATAGAATGTCGAAAATTTTCATGAAAAAAGGCATAGTATAGTCTGTCGATTCATTTGGTGGAAAAAAAACTCAGTTTAAAATTTCGACATTGTCATGAAAAAAGTCATGCTATAGTATGACTTTTTTGAAAATTGACGAAATTTTAAACTCAGTTTTTTTTCCACCAAATGAATCGACAGACTATACTATGCCCTTTTTCATGAAAATTTCCGACATTCTATACTATGACAATTTTTTACGAATATTTTCGTATGACTTTTTTCATGAAAATTTTCAAAAATATTCGTAAAAAATTGTCATAGTATAGAATGTCGAAAATTTTCATGAAAAAAGGCATAGTATAGTCTGTCGATTCATTTGGTGGAAAAAAAACTCAGTTTAAAATTTCGACATTTTCATGAAAAAAGTCATGCTATAGTATGACTTTTTTGAAAATTGACGAAATTTTAAACTCAGTTTTTTTTCCACCAAATGAATCGACAGACTATACTATGCCCTTTTTCATGAAAATTTCCGACATTCTATACTATGACAATTTTTTACGAATATTTTCGTATGACTTTTTTCATGAAAATTTTCAAAAATATTCGTAAAAAATTGTCATAGTATAGAATGTCGAAAATTTTCATGAAAAAAGGCATAGTATAGTCTGTCGATTCATTTGGTGGAAAAAAAACTCAGTTTAAAATTTCGACATTTTCATGAAAAAAGTCATGCTATAGTATGACTTTTTTGAAAATTGACGAAATTTTAAACTGAGTTTTTTTTCCACCAAATGAATCGACAGACTATACTATGCCTTTTTTCATGAAAATTTTCGACATTCTATACTATGACAATTTTTTACGAATATTTTCGTATGACTTTTTTCATGAAAATTTTCAAAAATATTCGTAAAAAATTGTCATAGTATAGAATGTCGAAAATTTTCATGAAAAAAGGCATAGTATAGTCTGTCGATTCATTTGGTGGAAAAAAAACTCAGTTTAAAATTTCGACATTTTCATGAAAAAAGTCATGCTATAGTATGACTTTTTTGAAAATTGACGAAATTTTAAACTGAGTTTTTTTTCCACCAAATGAATCGACAGACTATACTATGCCCTTTTTCATGAAAATTTTCGACATTCTATACTATGACAATTTTTTACGAATATTTTCGTATGACTTTTTTCATGAAAATTTTCAAAAATATTCGTAAAAAATTGTCATAGTATAGAATGTCGAAAATTTTCATGAAAAAAGGCATAGTATAGTCTGTCGATTCATTTGGTGGAAAAAAAACTCAGTTTAAAATTTCGACATTTTCATGAAAAAAGTCATGCTATAGTATGACTTTTTTGAAAATTGACGAAATTTTAAACTGAGTTTTTTTTCCACCAAATGAATCGACAGACTATACTATGCCTTTTTCATGAAAATTTTCGACATTCTATACTATGACAATTTTTTACGAATATTTTCGTATGACTTTTTTCATGAAAATTTTCAAAAATATTCGTAAAAAATTGTCATAGTATAGAATGTCGAAAATTTTCATGAAAAAAGGCATAGTATAGTCTGTCGATTCATTTGGTGGAAAAAAAACTCAGTTTAAAATTTCGACATTTTCATGAAAAAAGTCATGCTATAGTATGACTTTTTTGAAAATTGACGAAATTTTAAACTGAGTTTTTTTTCCACCAAATGAATCGACAGACTATACTATGCCCTTTTTCATGAAAATTTTCGACATTCTATACTATGACAATTTTTTACGAATATTTTCGTATGACTTTTTTCATGAAAATTTTCAAAAATATTCGTAAAAAATTGTCATAGTATAGAATGTCGAAAATTTTCATGAAAAAAGGCATAGTATAGTCTGTCGATTCATTTGGTGGAAAAAAAACTCAGTTTAAAATTTCGACATTTTCATGAAAAAAGTCATGCTATAGTATGACTTTTTTGAAAATTGACGAAATTTTAAACTGAGTTTTTTTTCCACCAAATGAATCGACAGACTATACTATGCCCTTTTTCATGAAAATTTTCGACATTCTATACTATGACAATTTTTTACGAATATTTTCGTATGACTTTTTTCATGAAAATTTTCAAAAATATTCGTAAAAAATTGTCATAGTATAGAATGTCGAAAATTTTCATGAAAAAAGGCATAGTATAGTCTGTCGATTCATTTGGTGGAAAAAAAACTCAGTTTAAAATTTCGACATTTTCATGAAAAAAGTCATGCTATAGTATGACTTTTTTGAAAATTGACGAAATTTTAAACTGAGTTTTTTTTCCACCAAATGAATCGACAGACTATACTATGCCCTTTTTTCATGAAAATTTTCGACATTCTATACTATGACAATTTTTTACGAATATTTTCGTATGACTTTTTTCATGAAAATTTTCAAAAATATTCGTAAAAAATTGTCATAGTATAGAATGTCGAAAATTTTCATGAAAAAAGGCATAGTATAGTCTGTCGATTCATTTGGTGGAAAAAAAACTCAGTTTAAAATTTCGACATTTTCATGAAAAAAGTCATGCTATAGTATGACTTTTTTGAAAATTGACGAAATTTTAAACTGAGTTTTTTTTCCACCAAATGAATCGACAGACTATACTATGCCCTTTTTCATGAAAATTTTCGACATTCTATACTATGACAATTTTTTACGAATATTTTCGTATGACTTTTTTCATGAAAATTTTCAAAAATATTCGTAAAAAATTGTCATAGTATAGAATGTCGAAAATTTTCATGAAAAAAGGCATAGTATAGTCTGTCGATTCATTTGGTGGAAAAAAAACTCAGTTTAAAATTTCGACATTTTCATGAAAAAAGTCATGCTATAGTATGACTTTTTTGAAAATTGACGAAATTTTAAACTGAGTTTTTTTTCCACCAAATGAATCGACAGACTATACTATGCCTTTTTTCATGAAAATTTTCGACATTCTATACTATGACAATTTTTTACGAATATTTTCGTATGACTTTTTTCATGAAAATTTTCAAAAATATTCGTAAAAAATTGTCATAGTATAGAATGTCGAAAATTTTCATGAAAAAAGGCATAGTATAGTCTGTCGATTCATTTGGTGGAAAAAAAACTCAGTTTAAAATTTCGACATTTTCATGAAAAAAGTCATGCTATAGTATGACTTTTTTGAAAATTGACGAAATTTTAAACTGAGTTTTTTTTCCACCAAATGAATCGACAGACTATACTATGCCTTTTTTCATGAAAATTTTCGACATTCTATACTATGACAATTTTTTACGAATATTTTCGTATGACTTTTTTCATGAAAATTTTCAAAAATATTCGTAAAAAATTGTCATAGTATAGAATGTCGAAAATTTTCATGAAAAAAGGCATAGTATAGTCTGTCGATTCATTTGGTGGAAAAAAAACTCAGTTTAAAATTTCGACATTTTCATGAAAAAAGTCATGCTATAGTATGACTTTTTTGAAAATTGACGAAATTTTAAACTGAGTTTTTTTTCCACCAAATGAATCGACAGACTATACTATGCCTTTTTTCATGAAAATTTTCGACATTCTATACTATGACAATTTTTTACGAATATTTTCGTATGACTTTTTTCATGAAAATTTTCAAAAATATTCGTAAAAAATTGTCATAGTATAGAATGTCGAAAATTTTCATGAAAAAAGGCATAGTATAGTCTGTCGATTCATTTGGTGGAAAAAAAACTCAGTTTAAAATTTCGACATTTTCATGAAAAAAGTCATGCTATAGTATGACTTTTTTGAAAATTGACGAAATTTTAAACTGAGTTTTTTTTCCACCAAATGAATCGACAGACTATACTATGCCTTTTTTCATGAAAATTTTCGACATTCTATACTATGACAATTTTTTACGAATATTTTCGTATGACTTTTTTCATGAAAATTTTCAAAAATATTCGTAAAAAATTGTCATAGTATAGAATGTCGAAAATTTTCATGAAAAAAGGCATAGTATAGTCTGTCGATTCATTTGGTGGAAAAAAAACTCAGTTTAAAATTTCGACATTTTCATGAAAAAAGTCATGCTATAGTATGACTTTTTTGAAAATTGACGAAATTTTAAACTGAGTTTTTTTTCCACCAAATGAATCGACAGACTATACTATGCCCTTTTTTCATGAAAATTTCCGACATTCTATACTATGACAATTTTTTACGAATATTTTCGTATGACTTTTTTCATGAAAATTTTCAAAAATATTCGTAAAAAATTGTCATAGTATAGAATGTCGAAAATTTTCATGAAAAAAGGCATAGTATAGTCTGTCGATTCATTTGGTGGAAAAAAAACTCAGTTTAAAATTTCGACATTTTCATGAAAAAAGTCATGCTATAGTATGACTTTTTTGAAAATTGACGAAATTTTAAACTCAGTTTTTTTTCCACCAAATGAATCGACAGACTATACTATGCCCTTTTTTCATGAAAATTTCCGACATTCTATACTATGACAATTTTTTACGAATATTTTCGTATGACTTTTTTCATGAAAATTTTCAAAAATATTCGTAAAAAATTGTCATAGTATAGAATGTCGAACATTTTCATGAAAAAAGGCATAGTATAGTCTGTCGATTCATTTGGTGGAAAAAAAACTCAGTTTAAAATTTCGACATTTTCATGAAAAAAGTCATGCTATAGTATGACTTTTTTGAAAATTGACGAAATTTTAAACTGAGTTTTTTTTCCACCAAATGAATCGACAGACTATACTATGCCTTTTTCATGAAAATTTTCGACATTCTATACTATGACAATTTTTTACGAATATTTTCGTATGACTTTTTTCATGAAAATTTTCAAAAATATTCGTAAAAAATTGTCATAGTATAGAATGTCGAAAATTTTCATGAAAAAAGGCATAGTATAGTCTGTCGATTCATTTGGTGGAAAAAAAACTCAGTTTAAAATTTCGACATTTTCATGAAAAAAGTCATGCTATAGTATGACTTTTTTGAAAATTGACGAAATTTTAAACTGAGTTTTTTTTCCACCAAATGAATCGACAGACTATACTATGCCTTTTTTCATGAAAATTTTCGACATTCTATACTATGACAATTTTTTACGAATATTTTCGTATGACTTTTTTCATGAAAATTTTCAAAAATATTCGTAAAAAATTGTCATAGTATAGAATGTCGAAAATTTTCATGAAAAAAGGCATAGTATAGTCTGTCGATTCATTTGGTGGAAAAAAAACTCAGTTTAAAATTTCGACATTTTCATGAAAAAAGTCATGCTATAGTATGACTTTTTTGAAAATTGACGAAATTTTAAACTGAGTTTTTTTTCCACCAAATGAATCGACAGACTATACTATGCCTTTTTTCATGAAAATTTTCGACATTCTATACTATGACAATTTTTTACGAATATTTTCGTATGACTTTTTTCATGAAAATTTTCAAAAATATTCGTAAAAAATTGTCATAGTATAGAATGTCGAAAATTTTCATGAAAAAAGGCATAGTATAGTCTGTCGATTCATTTGGTGGAAAAAAAACTCAGTTTAAAATTTCGACATTTTCATGAAAAAAGTCATGCTATAGTATGACTTTTTTGAAAATTGACGAAATTTTAAACTGAGTTTTTTTTCCACCAAATGAATCGACAGACTATACTATGCCTTTTTCATGAAAATTTTCGACATTCTATACTATGACAATTTTTTACGAATATTTTCGTATGACTTTTTTCATGAAAATTTTCAAAAATATTCGTAAAAAATTGTCATAGTATAGAATGTCGAAAATTTTCATGAAAAAAGGCATAGTATAGTCTGTCGATTCATTTGGTGGAAAAAAAACTCAGTTTAAAATTTCGACATTTTCATGAAAAAAGTCATGCTATAGTATGACTTTTTTGAAAATTGACGAAATTTTAAACTGAGTTTTTTTTCCACCAAATGAATCGACAGACTATACTATGCCTTTTTCATGAAAATTTTCGACATTCTATACTATGACAATTTTTTACGAATATTTTCGTATGACTTTTTTCATGAAAATTTTCAAAAATATTCGTAAAAAATTGTCATAGTATAGAATGTCGAAAATTTTCATGAAAAAAGGCATAGTATAGTCTGTCGATTCATTTGGTGGAAAAAAAACTCAGTTTAAAATTTCGACATTTTCATGAAAAAAGTCATGCTATAGTATGACTTTTTTGAAAATTGACGAAATTTTAAACTGAGTTTTTTTTCCACCAAATGAATCGACAGACTATACTATGCCTTTTTCATGAAAATTTTCGACATTCTATACTATGACAATTTTTTACGAATATTTTCGTATGACTTTTTTCATGAAAATTTTCAAAAATATTCGTAAAAAATTGTCATAGTATAGAATGTCGAAAATTTTCATGAAAAAAGGCATAGTATAGTCTGTCGATTCATTTGGTGGAAAAAAAACTCAGTTTAAAATTTCGACATTTTCATGAAAAAAGTCATGCTATAGTATGACTTTTTTGAAAATTGACGAAATTTTAAACTGAGTTTTTTTTCCACCAAATGAATCGACAGACTATACTATGCCTTTTTCATGAAAATTTTCGACATTCTATACTATGACAATTTTTTACGAATATTTTCGTATGACTTTTTTCATGAAAATTTTCAAAAATATTCGTAAAAAATTGTCATAGTATAGAATGTCGAAAATTTTCATGAAAAAAGGCATAGTATAGTCTGTCGATTCATTTGGTGGAAAAAAAACTCAGTTTAAAATTTCGACATTTTCATGAAAAAAGTCATGCTATAGTATGACTTTTTTGAAAATTGACGAAATTTTAAACTGAGTTTTTTTTCCACCAAATGAATCGACAGACTATACTATGCCCTTTTTCATGAAAATTTTCGACATTCTATACTATGACAATTTTTTACGAATATTTTCGTATGACTTTTTTCATGAAAATTTTCAAAAATATTCGTAAAAAATTGTCATAGTATAGAATGTCGAAAATTTTCATGAAAAAAGGCATAGTATAGTCTGTCGATTCATTTGGTGGAAAAAAAACTCAGTTTAAAATTTCGACATTTTCATGAAAAAAGTCATGCTATAGTATGACTTTTTTGAAAATTGACGAAATTTTAAACTGAGTTTTTTTTCCACCAAATGAATCGACAGACTATACTATGCCTTTTTCATGAAAATTTTCGACATTCTATACTATGACAATTTTTTACGAATATTTTCGTATGACTTTTTTCATGAAAATTTTCAAAAATATTCGTAAAAAATTGTCATAGTATAGAATGTCGAAAATTTTCATGAAAAAAGGCATAGTATAGTCTGTCGATTCATTTGGTGGAAAAAAAACTCAGTTTAAAATTTCGACATTTTCATGAAAAAAGTCATGCTATAGTATGACTTTTTTGAAAATTGACGAAATTTTAAACTGAGTTTTTTTTCCACCAAATGAATCGACAGACTATACTATGCCTTTTTTCATGAAAATTTTCGACATTCTATACTATGACAATTTTTTACGAATATTTTCGTATGACTTTTTTCATGAAAATTTTCAAAAATATTCGTAAAAAATTGTCATAGTATAGAATGTCGAAAATTTTCATGAAAAAAGGCATAGTATAGTCTGTCGATTCATTTGGTGGAAAAAAAACTCAGTTTAAAATTTCGACATTTTCATGAAAAAAGTCATGCTATAGTATGACTTTTTTGAAAATTGACGAAATTTTAAACTGAGTTTTTTTTCCACCAAATGAATCGACAGACTATACTATGCCTTTTTTCATGAAAATTTTCGACATTCTATACTATGACAATTTTTTACGAATATTTTCGTATGACTTTTTTCATGAAAATTTTCAAAAATATTCGTAAAAAATTGTCATAGTATAGAATGTCGAAAATTTTCATGAAAAAAGGCATAGTATAGTCTGTCGATTCATTTGGTGGAAAAAAAACTCAGTTTAAAATTTCGACATTTTCATGAAAAAAGTCATGCTATAGTATGACTTTTTTGAAAATTGACGAAATTTTAAACTGAGTTTTTTTTCCACCAAATGAATCGACAGACTATACTATGCCTTTTTTCATGAAAATTTTCGACATTCTATACTATGACAATTTTTTACGAATATTTTCGTATGACTTTTTTCATGAAAATTTTCAAAAATATTCGTAAAAAATTGTCATAGTATAGAATGTCGAAAATTTTCATGAAAAAAGGCATAGTATAGTCTGTCGATTCATTTGGTGGAAAAAAAACTCAGTTTAAAATTTCGACATTTTCATGAAAAAAGTCATGCTATAGTATGACTTTTTTGAAAATTGACGAAATTTTAAACTGAGTTTTTTTTCCACCAAATGAATCGACAGACTATACTATGCCTTTTTTCATGAAAATTTTCGACATTCTATACTATGACAATTTTTTACGAATATTTTCGTATGACTTTTTTCATGAAAATTTTCAAAAATATTCGTAAAAAATTGTCATAGTATAGAATGTCGAAAATTTTCATGAAAAAAGGCATAGTATAGTCTGTCGATTCATTTGGTGGAAAAAAAACTCAGTTTAAAATTTCGACATTTTCATGAAAAAAGTCATGCTATAGTATGACTTTTTTGAAAATTGACGAAATTTTAAACTGAGTTTTTTTTCCACCAAATGAATCGACAGACTATACTATGCCTTTTTTCATGAAAATTTTCGACATTCTATACTATGACAATTTTTTACGAATATTTTCGTATGACTTTTTTCATGAAAATTTTCAAAAATATTCGTAAAAAATTGTCATAGTATAGAATGTCGAAAATTTTCATGAAAAAAGGCATAGTATAGTCTGTCGATTCATTTGGTGGAAAAAAAACTCAGTTTAAAATTTCGACATTTTCATGAAAAAAGTCATGCTATAGTATGACTTTTTTGAAAATTGACGAAATTTTAAACTGAGTTTTTTTTCCACCAAATGAATCGACAGACTATACTATGCCTTTTTTCATGAAAATTTTCGACATTCTATACTATGACAATTTTTTACGAATATTTTCGTATGACTTTTTTCATGAAAATTTTCAAAAATATTCGTAAAAAATTGTCATAGTATAGAATGTCGAAAATTTTCATGAAAAAAGGCATAGTATAGTCTGTCGATTCATTTGGTGGAAAAAAAACTCAGTTTAAAATTTCGACATTTTCATGAAAAAAGTCATGCTATAGTATGACTTTTTTGAAAATTGACGAAATTTTAAACTGAGTTTTTTTTCCACCAAATGAATCGACAGACTATACTATGCCTTTTTTCATGAAAATTTTCGACATTCTATACTATGACAATTTTTTACGAATATTTTCGTATGACTTTTTTCATGAAAATTTTCAAAAATATTCGTAAAAAATTGTCATAGTATAGAATGTCGAAAATTTTCATGAAAAAAGGCATAGTATAGTCTGTCGATTCATTTGGTGGAAAAAAAACTCAGTTTAAAATTTCGACATTTTCATGAAAAAAGTCATGCTATAGTATGACTTTTTTGAAAATTGACGAAATTTTAAACTGAGTTTTTTTTCCACCAAATGAATCGACAGACTATACTATGCCTTTTTTCATGAAAATTTTCGACATTCTATACTATGACAATTTTTTACGAATATTTTCGTATGACTTTTTTCATGAAAATTTTCAAAAATATTCGTAAAAAATTGTCATAGTATAGAATGTCGAAAATTTTCATGAAAAAAGGCATAGTATAGTCTGTCGATTCATTTGGTGGAAAAAAAACTCAGTTTAAAATTTCGACATTTTCATGAAAAAAGTCATGCTATAGTATGACTTTTTTGAAAATTGACGAAATTTTAAACTGAGTTTTTTTTCCACCAAATGAATCGACAGACTATACTATGCCTTTTTCATGAAAATTTTCGACATTCTATACTATGACAATTTTTTACGAATATTTTCGTATGACTTTTTTCATGAAAATTTTCAAAAATATTCGTAAAAAATTGTCATAGTATAGAATGTCGAAAATTTTCATGAAAAAAGGCATAGTATAGTCTGTCGATTCATTTGGTGGAAAAAAAACTCAGTTTAAAATTTCGACATTTTCATGAAAAAAGTCATGCTATAGTATGACTTTTTTGAAAATTGACGAAATTTTAAACTGAGTTTTTTTTCCACCAAATGAATCGACAGACTATACTATGCCTTTTTCATGAAAATTTTCGACATTCTATACTATGACAATTTTTTACGAATATTTTCGTATGACTTTTTTCATGAAAATTTTCAAAAATATTCGTAAAAAATTGTCATAGTATAGAATGTCGAAAATTTTCATGAAAAAAGGCATAGTATAGTCTGTCGATTCATTTGGTGGAAAAAAAACTCAGTTTAAAATTTCGACATTTTCATGAAAAAAGTCATGCTATAGTATGACTTTTTTGAAAATTGACGAAATTTTAAACTGAGTTTTTTTTCCACCAAATGAATCGACAGACTATACTATGCCTTTTTTCATGAAAATTTTCGACATTCTATACTATGACAATTTTTTACGAATATTTTCGTATGACTTTTTTCATGAAAATTTTCAAAAATATTCGTAAAAAATTGTCATAGTATAGAATGTCGAAAATTTTCATGAAAAAAGGCATAGTATAGTCTGTCGATTCATTTGGTGGAAAAAAAACTCAGTTTAAAATTTCGACATTTTCATGAAAAAGTCATGCTATAGTATGACTTTTTTGAAAATTGACGAAATTTTAAACTGAGTTTTTTTTCCACCAAATGAATCGACAGACTATACTATGCCTTTTTTCATGAAAATTTTCGACATTCTATACTATGACAATTTTTTACGAATATTTTCGTATGACTTTTTTCATGAAAATTTTCAAAAATATTCGTAAAAAATTGTCATAGTATAGAATGTCGAAAATTTTCATGAAAAAAGGCATAGTATAGTCTGTCGATTCATTTGGTGGAAAAAAAACTCAGTTTAAAATTTCGACATTTTCATGAAAAAAGTCATGCTATAGTATGACTTTTTTGAAAATTGACGAAATTTTAAACTGAGTTTTTTTTCCACCAAATGAATCGACAGACTATACTATGCCTTTTTTCATGAAAATTTTCGACATTCTATACTATGACAATTTTTTACGAATATTTTCGTATGACTTTTTTCATGAAATTTTCAAAAATATTCGTAAAAAATTGTCATAGTATAGAATGTCGAAAATTTTCATGAAAAAAGGCATAGTATAGTCTGTCGATTCATTTGGTGGAAAAAAAACTCAGTTGAAAATTTCGACATTTTCATGAAAAAAGTCATGCTATAGTATGACTTTTTTGAAAATTGACGAAATTTTAAACTGAGTTTTTTTTCCACCAAATGAATCGACAGACTATACTATGCCTTTTTTCATGAAAATTTTCGACATTCTATACTATGACAATTTTTTACGAATATTTTCGTATGACTTTTTTCATGAAAATTTTCAAAAATATTCGTAAAAAATTGTCATAGTATAGAATGTCGAAAATTTTCATGAAAAAAGGCATAGTATAGTCTGTCGATTCATTTGGTGGAAAAAAAACTCAGTTTAAAATTTCGAAAATTTTCATAAAAGTCATACTATAGCATGTCTTTTCATGAAAATTGACGAAATTTTAAACTGAGTTTTTTTTCCACCAAATTAATCGACAGACTATACTATGCCTTTTTTCATGAAAATTTTCGACATTCTATACTTTGACATTTTTTTCCGAATATTTTCGAAAAATTTTCATGAAAAAAGTCATACTATAGCTTATCGAAAATATTCGTAAAAAAATGTCATGGTATAGAATGTCGAAAATGTTCATGAAAAAAGGCATAGTATAGTCTGTCGATTAATTTGGTGGAAAAAAAACTCAGTTTAAAATTTCGAAAATTTTCATAAAAGTCATACTATAGCATGTCTTTTCATGAAAATTGACGAAATTTTAAACTGAGTTTTTTTTCCACCAAATTAATCGACAGACTATACTATGCCTTTTTTCATGAAAATTTTCGACATTCTATACTTTGACATTTTTTTCCGAATATTTTCGAAAAATTTTCATGAAAAAAGTCATACTATAGCTTATCGAAAATATTCGTAAAAAAATGTCATGGTATAGAATGTCGAAAATGTTCATGAAAAAAGGCATAGTATAGTCTGTCGATTAATTTGGTGGAAAAAAACTCATGTCGAAAAATTTCATGAAAAAAAAAGTCATACTATAGTATGTCGAAAATTTTCATAAAAAAATGTCATGGTATAGAATGTGGGAAATTTTCATGACAAACGTCATAGTATAGTATGTAGATTAATTTTGTGCAAAAAAACTCATGTCGAAAATTTTCAGGAAAAAATGTCATAGTATAGAATGTCCAAAATTTTCATGAAAAACGTCATAGTATAGTATGTAGATTAATATTGTGGAAAAAAAACTCGTCGAAAATATTCATGAAAAAAAAAAGTCATTCTATAGCATGTCGAAAATTTTCATAAAAGAATGTCATGGTATAGAATGTGGGAAATTTTCATGACAAACGTCATAGTATAGTATGTAGATTAATTTTGTGCAAAAACTTTTCGAAAAAAAAAATGTCATGTTAGAAAAAATTTTCATGAAAAAGATAGTAATGTAATTATTTTGAAAAAAAATGTCGAAAATTTTCATGAAATAAAAAAGTCAAATTGATTTTAAAATAAAAAAGTCTTATAGAATGTGGGAAATTTTCATGACAACGTCAAAAAGTATTTTAGTATGTAGATTAAAATTTTTTGAAAAAAAATTGTCGAAAATTTTCAGGAAAAAAAAGTCAAGTATAGAAAGGGAAAATTTTCATGTAAAACGTCATAGTATAGTATGTAGATTAATTTTGTGGAAAAAAAACTCAATGTCGAAAATTTTCATGAAAAAAAAAAGTCATACTATAGCATGTCGAAAATTTTCAGGAAAAAATGTCAAGTATAGATTGTGAAAATTTTCATGGAAAAACGTATAGTATAGATTAATTTTGTGAAAAAAAATGTCAATTTTTGAAAAAAAATTTCTAATATGTCAAAAAATTTTTAAAATTTGAAAAAGTCATAGTATAGAAAGTGAATTTTTGGAAAAAATAATCTGTCGAAATTTTTGAAAAAAAAACTAATGTCGAAAATTTCATGAAAAAAAAAACAATATAGATGTCGAAAATTTTCGGAAATGTCAAAGGGATAGAATGTAAATTTTTCTGGAAAAGTCAAATATATGAAATCAATTTTGTGGAAAAAAAAACATAACAAAAGTCGAAAATTTCAGAAAAAAAAAGTCATAGTATAGTATGTGAAAATTTTTCAAAAAAATGAAAAAAATTTCGGTCATAGTATAGAATGTGAAAATTTTCATGAAAAGTCATAGTATAGTATGTGATTAATTTTGTGAAAAAAAAAGTCAATTTCATGTAAAATTTTCAGTGAAAAAAAATGTCAAAGTATAGAATGTCGAAAATTTTCATGAAAAACGTCATAGTATAGTATGTAGATTAAAATTTTTTGGAAAAAAAACTCATGTGAAAATTTTCATGAAAAAAAAAGTCATACTATAGCATGTCGAAAATTTTCATGAAAAAATGTCAAAGTATAGAATATCGAAATTTTCATGAAAAACGACATAGTATAGTATATGTAATATTTTGTGGAAAAAAACTCATGTCGAAAATTTTCATGAAAAAAAAAGTCATACTATAGCATGTCAAATTTTCGGAAAAAATGTCAAAGTATAGAATGTCGAAATTTTCATGGGAAAACGTCATATATAGTATGTAATTATTTTTGGAAAAAAACTCATGTCGAAAATTTTTATGAAAAAAAAGTAATATAGTATTCGAAAATTTTCAAAAAAGTCAAATTTTCATGAAAATCAAATAGAATGTGAAAATTTTCTGAAAAATCAAGTATAGTATGTGAAAATTTTTGAAAAAAAATCTATGTCGAAAATTTTCATGGAAAAAAATAAAGTCGAAAATTTTATAAAAAAGAAAATGTCGAAAATTTTCATGAAAAAAGTCATAGTATAGAATGTGAAAATTTTTGCAAAAAAATTATGTGAAATTTTTGAAAAAAAAAACTTCATGTCGAAAATTTTCAGAAAAAAAATGTCATATATAGAATGTCGAAAATTTTCATGAAAAAGATGTATAGTTATAGATGTCGAAAATTTTTGGAAAGGGATATATAGTATGTGAAAATTTTTGGAAAAAAAAACTTAAAGTCGAAAATTTTCAGGAAAAAAAAAGTCATATATAGAATGTGAAAATTTCAGAAAAATGTCATAGTATAGATGTCGAAAATTTCTGAAAAATAAGATAGTATGTAAAATTTTTGGAAAAAAAAAACTTGTCGAAAATTTTCAAAGGAAAAAGTCAAATATAGATGTTGAAAATTTTCAGAAAAAAGTCAAGTATAGATGTCGAAAATTTCATGAAAAGTCATATATAGATGTGAAATTTTCAAAAAAATCATTGAATGTCGAAAATTTTCATGAAAAGTCATAGTATAGATGTGAAAATTTTTGGAAAAAAAAATGTGAAAATTTTTGAAAAAAAAAAATCATGTCGAAAAATTTTTATGAAAAAAAAGTCATATATAGATGTGAAATTTTTAAAAAAAAATATGTCGAAAATTTTCATGAAAAAAGTATAGTATAGTTAAATTTTTTCTGTGAAAATTTTCAAAAAAAAAAAAGTCATTATAGAATGTGAAATTTTCAGGGAAAAAGTCATAGTATAGATGTAGATTAATTTTGTGGAAAAAAATCATGTGAAAATTTTATGAAAAAAAAAAGTCATACTATAGATGTCGAAAATTTTCAAAAAAAATGTCATGTATAGAATGTCGAAAATTTTCATGAAAACGTCATAGTATAGTATGTAGATTAATTTTGTGGAAAAAAAACTATGTTTGAAAATTTTCATAAAAAAAAAAGTCATTATAGCATGTCAAAATTTTCAGGAAAAATTCAAAGTATAGATGTCGAAAATTTTCATGAAAAGTCAATATAGTATTAGATAATTTTTGAAAAAAATCATGTGAAAAAATTTCATGAAAAAAAAAGTCAAAATGAAATGTCGAAAAGTTTATGAAAAGTATTTGTTCATGAAAAAAAAAGTCATACTATAGTATGTCGAAAATTTTCATAAAAAAATGTCATGGTATAGAATGTGGGAAATTTTCATGACAAACGTCATAGTATAGTATGTAGATTAATTTTGTGCAAAAAAACTCATGTCGAAAATTTTCAGGAAAAAATGTCATAGTATAGAATGTCCAAAATTTTCATGAAAAACGTCATAGTATAGTATGTAGATTAATATTGTGGAAAAAAAACTCATGTCGAAAATGTTCATGAAAAAAAAAAGTCATTCTATAGCATGTCGAAAATTTTCATAAAAGAATGTCATGGTATAGAATGTGGGAAATTTTCATGACAAACGTCATAGTATAGTATGTAGATTAATTTTGTGCAAAAAAATTCATGTCGAAAATTTTCAGGAAAAAATGTCATAGTATAGAATGTCCAAAATTTTCATGGAAAACGTCATAGTATAGTATGTAGATTAATTTTGTGCAAAAAAACTAATGTCGAAAATTTTCATGAAATAAAAAAAGTCATAATATAGCATGTTGAAAATTTTCATAAAAAAATGTCATGGTATAGAATGTGGGAAATTTTCATGACAAACGTCATGGTATAGTATGTAGATCAATTTTGTGGAAAAAAACTCATGTCGAAAATTTTCATGAAAAAAAAAGTCATACTATAGTATGTCGGAAATTTTCATAAAAAGATGTCATGGTATAGAATGTCGAAAATGTTCATTGCAAAGGTCATAGTATAGTATGTAGATTAATTTTGTGCAAAAAAACTCATGTCGAAAATTTTCAGGAAAAAAAAAGTCATACTATAGAATGTCGAAAATTTTCAGGAAAAAATGTCATAGTATAGAATGTCGAAAATTTTCATGGAAAACGTCATAGTATAGTATGTAGATTAATTTTGTGGAAAAAAAACTCATGTCGAAAATTTTCATGAAAAAAAAAGTCATACTATAGCATGTTGAAAATTTTCAGGAAAAAATGTCATAGTATAGGATGTCGAACATTTTCATGACAAACGTCATAGTATAGTATGTAGATTAATTTTGTGCAAAAAAACTCATGTCGAAAATTTTCAGGAAAAAATGTCAAAGTATAGAATGTCGAAAATTTTCATGACAAACGTCATAGTATAGTATGTAGATTAATTTGTGCAAAAAAACTCATTTCGAAAATTTTCATGACAAACGTCATAGTATAGTATGTAGATGAATTTTGTGGAAAAAAAAACTCATGTCGAAAATTTTCATGAAAAAAAAAAGTCATACTATAGCATGTCGAAAATTTTCATAAAAAAATGTCATGGTATAGAATGTCGAAAATGTTCATGACAAACGTCATAGTATAGTATGTAGATTAATTTTGTGCAAAAAAACTCATGTCGAAAATTTTCATGAAAAAAAAAAGTCATACTATAGCATGTTGAAAATTTTCAGGAAAAAATGTCATTGTATAGAATGTAGATTAATTTTGTGGAAAAAAAACTCATGTCGAAAATTTTCATGAAAAAAAAAGTCATACTATAGTATGTCGAAAATTTTCATAAAAAAATGTCATGGTATAGAAAGTTGAAAATTTTCATGACAAACGTCATAGTATAGTATATAGATTAATTTTGTGGAAAAAAAACTCATGTTGAAAATTTTTATGAAAAAAAAAAGTCATACTATAGCATGTCATAATTTTCAGGAAAAAATTTCAAAGTATAGAATGTCGAAAATGTTCATGACAAACGTCACAGTATAGTATGTAGATTAATTTTGTGCAAAAAAACTCATGTCGAAAATTTTCATAAAAAAATGTCATGGTATAGAATGTCGAAAATGTTCATGACAAACGTCATAGTAGAGTATGTAGATAAATTTCATGAAAAAAAAAATCATACTATAGTATGTCGAAAATGTTCAAAAAAAAATGTCATGGTATAGAATGTCGAAAATTTTCATGACAAATGTCATAGTATAGTATGTAGATTAATTTTGTGCAAAAAAACTCATGTCGAAAATTTTCATGAAAAAAAAAAGTCATACTATAGCATGTCGAACATTTTCATGAAAAACGTCATAGTATAGTATGTAGATTTATTTTGTGGAAAAAAAACTCATGTCGAAAATTTTCATGAAAAAAAAAAGTCATACTATAGCATGTCGAAAATTTTCAGGAAAAAATGTCATAGTATAGAATGTCGAAAATTTTCATTGAAAACGTCATAGTATAGTATGTAGATTAATTTTGTGGAAAAAAAACTCGTCGAAAATTTTCATGAAAAAAAAAAAGTCATACTATTGTATGTCGAACATTTTATGAAAAAAAAAAGCAATAATATTGTTTGTCGAAAATTTTATGAAAAAAAAGTCATACTATAGTATGTTGAAAATTTTATGAAAAAAAAGTCATACTATTGTATGTCAAAAATTTTATGAAAAAAAAGTCATACTATTGTATGTCGAAATTGTTATGAAAAAAAAGTCATAGTATAGTATGTCGGAAATTTTCATAAAAAGATGTCATGGTATAGAATGTCGAAAATGTTCATTGCAAAGGTCATAGTATAGTATGTAGATTAATTTTGTGCAAAAAAACTCATGTCGAAAATTTTCAGGAAAAAAAAAGTCATACTATAGAATGTCGAAAATTTTCAGGAAAAAATGTCATAGTATAGAATGTCGAAAATTTTCATGGAAAACGTCATAGTATAGTATGTAGATTAATTTTGTGGAAAAAAAACTCATGTCGAAAATTTTCATGAAAAAAAAAGTCATACTATAGCATGTTGAAAATTTTCAGGAAAAAATGTCATAGTATAGGATGTCGAACATTTTCATGACAAACGTCATAGTATAGTATGTAGATTAATTTTGTGCAAAAAAACTCATGTCGAAAATTTTCAGGAAAAAATGTCAAAGTATAGAATGTCGAAAATTTTCATGACAAACGTCATAGTATAGTATGTAGATTAATTTTGTGCAAAAAAACTCATTTCGAAAATGTTCATGACAAACGTCATAGTATAGTATGTAGATGAATTTTGTGGAAAAAAAAACTCATGTCGAAAATTTTCATGAAAAAAAAAAGTCATACTATAGCATGTCGAAAATTTTCATAAAAAAATGTCATGGTATAGAATGTCGAAAATTTTCATGACAAACGTCATAGTATAGTATGTAGATTAATTTTGTGCAAAAAAACTCATGTCGAAAATTTTCATGAAAAAAAAAAGTCATACTATAGCATGTTGAAAATTTTCAGGAAAAAATGTCATTGTATAGAATGTAGATTAATTTTGTGGAAAAAAAACTCATGTCGAAAATTTTCATGAAAAAAAAAGTCATACTATAGTATGTCGAAAATTTTCATAAAAAAATGTCATGGTATAGAAAGTTGAAAATTTTCATGACAAACGTCATAGTATAGTATATAGATTAATTTTGTGGAAAAAAAACTCATGTTGAAAATTTTTAGGAAAAAAAAAAGTCATACTATAGCATGTCATAATTTTCAGGAAAAAATTTCAAAGTATAGAATGTCGAAAATTTTCATGACAAACGTCACAGTATAGTATGTAGATTAATTTTGTGCAAAAAAACTCATGTCGAAAATTTTCATAAAAAAATGTCATGGTATAGAATGTCGAAAATGTTCATGACAAACGTCATAGTAGAGTATGTAGATAAATTTCATGAAAAAAAAATCATACTATAGTATGTCGAAAATGTTCATAAAAAAATGTCATGGTATAGAATGTCGAAAATTTTCATGACAAATGTCATAATATAGTATGTAGATTAATTTTGTGCAAAAAAACTCATGTCGAAAATTTTCATAAAAAAAAAAAGTCATACTATAGCATGTCGAAAATTTTCATAAAAAAATGTCATGGTATAGAAAGTTGAAAATTTTCATGAAAAAAAAAAGTCATACTATAGCATGTCGAACATTTTCATGAAAAACGTCATAGTATAGTATGTAGATTTATTTTGTGGAAAAAAAACTCATGTCGAAAATTTTCATGAAAAAAAAGTCATACTATAGCATGTCGAAAATTTTCAGGAAAAAATGTCATAGTATAGAATGTCGAAAATTTTCATGGAAAACGTCATAGTATAGTATGTAGATTAATTTTGTGGAAAAAAAACTCGTCGAAAATTTTCATGAAAAAAAAAAAGTCATACTATTGTATGTCGAACATTTTATGAAAAAAAAGCAATAATATTGTTTGTCGAAAATTTTATGAAAAAAAAGTCATACTATAGTATGTTGAAAATTTTATGAAAAAAAAGTCATACTATTGTATGTCGAAAATGTTATGAAAAAAAAGTCATAGTATAGTATGTTGAAAATTTTATAAAAAAATGTCATAGTATAGAATGTCGAAAATGTTCATGACAAACGTCATTGTATAGTATGTAGATGAATTTTGTGGAAAAAAAAACTCGTCGAAAATTTTCATGAAAAAAAAGTCATACTATAGTATGTCGAAAATTTTCATAAAAAAATGTCATGGTATAGAATGTCGAAAATTTTCATGACAAACATCATAGTATAGTATATAGATTAATTTTGTGCAAAAAAACTCATGTCGAAAATTTTCATGAAAAAAAAAAGTCATACTATAGCATGTTGAAAATTTTCAGGAAAAAATGTCATAGTATAGAATGTAGATTAATTTTGTGAAAAAAAAACTCATGTCGAAAATTTTCATGAAAAAAAAAAGTCATACTATAGCATGTCGAAAATTTTCATAAAAAAATGTCATGGTATAGAAAGTTGAAAATTTTCATGACAAACGTCATAGTATAGTATGTAGATTAATTTTGTGGAAAAAAAACTCGTCGAAAATTTTCATGAAAAAAAAAAAGTCATACTATTGTATGTCGAACATTTTATGAAAAAAAAGCAATAATAGTTTGTCGAAAATTTTATGAAAAAAAAGTCATACTATAGTATGTTGAAAATTTTATGAAAAAAAAGTCATACTATTGCATGTCAAAAATTTTATGAAAAAAAAGTCATACTATTGTATGTCGAAAATGTTATGAAAAAAAAGTCATTATTGTACGTCTCGAATTTGAAAAAAAAAAGTCATAGTAAAGTATGTTGAAAATTTCAGGAAAAAAAAAGTCATAAAATAGTATGTCGAAAAATTTAAGAAATAAAAGTCATACTATAGCATGTCGAAAATTTTATGATAAAAAGGTCATTGAATAGTATGTTGAAAATTTTATAAAAAAATGTCATAGTATAGTATGTTGGAAATTTTATGAAAAACAAGTCATGTATGCAGAAAATTTTATAAAAAAAAGTCATAGGATAGTATGTCGAAAATTTTATGAAAAAAAAGTCATAGTATAGTATGTACATTACTATGACTTTTTTTATAAAATTTTCGACGTCCTATTGTATGACTTTTTTTTTCATAAAATTTTCAACATACTATTCAATGACCTTTTTATCATAAAATTTTCGACATACTATAGTATGACTTTTATTTCTTAAATTTTTCGACATACTATTTTATGACTTTTTTTTTCCTGAAATTTTCAACATACTTTACTATGACTTTTTTTTTTCAAATTCGAGACGTACAATAATATGACTTTTTTTTTTCATAAAATTTTTGACATACTATACTATGACTTTTTTTTTCATAAAATTTTCGACATACTATACAATTACCTTTTTTTCATAAAATTTTCGACATACTATAGTATGACTTTTTTTCTTTAAGTTTTTTGACATACTATACTATGACTCTTTTGGGAAAATCTTTCGACATACTATACTATGACTCTTTTTCTTGAAATTTTTCGACATGCTATATAATTACTTTTTTTCATGGAATTTTTCGACATGCTATAGTATGACTCTTTTTTATGAATTTTTTCAACATACTATACCATGACTTTTTCATGAATTTATTCGACTTGCTATACTATGACTTTTTTCATGAAATTTTTCGACATACTATAGTATGAAATTTTTTCAAGAAATTTATCGACATACTATATTATGACTTTTTTTTCATCAAATATTCGAAATACTATACAATGACTTTTTTTTCATCAAATTTGCGACATACTATACTATGACTTTTTTTTCATCAAATTTGCGACATACTATACGTTTTTTTTTTCAACAAATTTTCGACAGACTATACTATGACTTTTTTTTCAATACATTTTCGACATACTATACTATGACTTTTGTTTCACGAAATGTTTGACATACTATACAATGACTTTTTTTCCATAAAATTTTGACATCCTATACTGTGACTTTTTTTTGATTAAATTTTCGACATACTATACTATTACTTTTTTTCACGAAATGTCCGACATGCTATACTTTAACTTTTTTTCCATTAAATCTTCAACATAGAGTACTATACTATGACTTTTTTTTGATAACATTTTCGACATACTATTCTATGACTTTTTTTTTGATAACATTTTCAACATACTATAGTATGACTTTTTTTCACAAAATTTTTGACATACTAAACTATGACTTTTTTTCCATAAAACTATCGACATACGATACTATGACTCTTTTTGGTGAAATTTTTCGACAGACTATACTGTGACTTTTTTTCATAAAATTTTCGATATACTATAGTATGACTTTTTTGGTGAAATTTATCAATGCACTGTACTATCATTTTTTTTCATGAAATTTCTCTACATACTATACTATGAGGCTTTTTGGTGAAATTTTTCAATATACGATACTATGACTTTTTTTCAAGAAATTTTTTCAACATACTATATTATGACTTTTTTTCACAAAATTTTTCGACATCCTATACTATGACTTTTTTCATGAAATTTTGCGACATGCTATACTATGAATTTTTTCACAAACATTTTCAACATACTATACTATTACTTTTTTCATGAAATTTTTCGACATACTATGACTTTTTTTCGTGATATTTTTCAACATACTATACTATGACTCTTTTTGGGAAAATTTTTTGACATAATATACTATGACTCTTTTTCATGAAATTTTACGACATGCTATATAATGACTTTTTTTTATAAAAATTTTTTCGACATGCTATACTATGACTTTTTTCATGAAATGTTTCGACATACTATACTATGACTCTTGGGAAAATCTTTCGACATACTATACTATGACTCTTTTTCTTGAAATTTTTCGACATGCTATATAATTACTTTTTTTCATGGAATTTTTCGACATGCTATAGTATGACTATTTTTTATGAATTTTTTCAACATACTATACCATGACTTTTTCATGAATTTATTCGACTTGCTATACTATGACTTTTTTCATGAAATTTTTCGACATACTATAGTATGAAATTTTTTCAAGAAATTTATCGACATACTATATTATGACTTTTTTTTCATCAAATATTCGAAATACTATACAATGACTTTTTTTTCATCAAATTTGCGACATACTATACTATGACTTTTTTTTCATCAAATTTGCGACATACTATACGTTTTTTTTTTCAACAAATTTTCGACAGACTATACTATGACTTTTTTTTCAATACATTTTCGACATACTATACTATGACTTTTGTTTCACGAAATGTTTGACATACTATACAATGACTTTTTTTCCATAAAATTTTGACATACTATACAATGACTTTTTTTCCATAAAATTTTGACATCCTATACTGTGACTTTTTTTTTATTAAATTTTCGACATACTATACTATTACTTTTTTTCACGAAATGTCCGACATGCTATACTTTAACTTTTTTTCCATTAAATCTTCGACATAGAGTACTATACTATGACTTTTTTTTGATAACATTTTCGACATACTATTCTATGACTTTCTTTTGATAACATTTTCAACATACTATAGTATGACTTTTTTTCACAAAATTTTTGACATACTAAACTATGACTTTTTTTCCATAAAACTATCGACATACGATACTATGACTCTTTTTGGTGAAATTTTTCGACAGACTATACTGTGACTTTTTTTCATGAAATTTCTCGACATACTATACTATGAATTTTTTCATGAAATTTTTCGACATGCTATACTATGACTTTTTTGGTGAAATTTATCAACCCACTGTACTATCACTTTTTTTAATGACATTTTTCGACATACTATACTTTGACTTTTTTTTCATGAAATTTGTCGACATGCTATACTATGACTTTTTTCCCAAAATTTTTCGACAAACTATACTATGACTTTTTTCATGAAATTTTTCGACATGCTATACTATGACTCTTTTTCATGAAATCTTTCGAAATACTATACCATGACTTTTTTTCATGAAATTTTTCGACATACTATACCATGACTTTTTTCATGAAATTTTTCGACTTGCCATATTATGACTTTTTTTCATGAAATTTATCGACATACTATATTATGACTTTTTTTTCATCAAATATTCGACATACTACACTGACTTTTTTTTCATCAAATTAGCGACAAACTATACTATGACTTTTTTTCCATCAAATTTGCGACATACTATACAATGTTTTTTTTTTCATAACATTTTCGACATACTATACTATGACTATTTTTCAATAAATTTTCGACATACTATCCTATGACTTTTTTTTCACGAAATTTTTGACATACTATACTGACTTTTTCTCATTAAATTTTTCGACATGCTATACTATGACTTTTTTCAAGCAATTTTGCAACATGCTATACTATGACTTTACTTCACCAAATCTTTCGACATACTATACTATGACTCTTTTTCATGAACATTTTCAACATGCTATATTATGACTTTTTTTCATGACATTTTTCGACATACTATATTGTGACTTTTTTTCATGAAATGTTTCGACATACTATATTATGACTTTTTTCATGAAATTTTTTGACTTGCTATACTATGACTTTTTTTCACGAAATGTTTCGACATGCTATACTATGACTTTTTTCATGAAATTTTGCGACATGCTATACTATGACTTTTTTTCATAAAATTTTTCGACATTCTATACTATGACTTTTTTTCATGAGATTTTTCGACATACTATAGTGTGACTTTTTTTCATGAAATTTTTCGACATACTATCCTATGACATTTTTTTGGTAAAATTTTTCGACATACTATACCATGACTCTTTTTCATGAAATTTTTCAACATACTATACCATGACTTTTTTCATGAAATTTTTTGACTTGCTATACTATGACTTTTTTTCACGAAATGTTTCGACATGCTATACTATGACTTTTTTCATGAAATTTTTCGACATGCTATACTATGACTTTTTTTCATGAAGTTTTTAGACATACTATACTATGACTCTTTTTGGTCAAATCTTTCGACATATTATACTATGACTTTTTTTCATGAAGTTTTTTGACATACTATACTATGACTTTTTTTCATGAAATTTTTCGACATACTATACTATGACTCTTTTTCATGAAATTTTTCAACATACTATACAATGACTTTTTTCATGAAATTTTTCGACATACTATACTATGACTCTTTTTCATGAAATTTTTCAACATACTATACCTTGACTTTTTTCATGAAATTTTCCGACATGCTATATAATGACTTTTTTTCATGAAATTTTTTGACTTACTATACCATGACTTTTTTCATGAAATTTTTCGACAAACTATAATATGACTTTTTCATGAAATGTTTTGACATACTATACCTTGACTTTTTTCATGAAATTTTCCGACATGCTATATAATGACTTTTTTTCATGAATTTTTTTGACATACTATACCATGACTTTTTTTCATGAAATTTTTCGACATACTATACTATGACTTTTTTTCATGAAGTTTTTCGACAAACTATACTATGACTCTTTTTGGTAAAATCTTTCGACATACTATACTATGACTCTTTTTCATGAACTTTTTCGACATGCTATATAATGACTTTTTTTCATTAAATTTTTCGACATGCTATAGTATGACTTTTTTTCATGAAATTTTTCGACGTACTATACTATGACTCTTTTTCATGAAGTTTTTCAACATACTATACCATGACTTTTTTCATGAAATTTTTTGACTTGCTATACTATGACTTTTTTTCACGAAATGTTTCGACATGCTATACTATGACTTTTCTCATGAAATTTTGCGACATGCTATACTATGACTTTTTTTCATAAAATTTTTCGACATTCTATACTATGACTTTTTTTCATGAGATTTTTCCACATACTATAGTGTGACTTTTTTTCATGAAATTTTTCGACATACTATCCTATGACTTTTTTTTGGTAAAATTTTTCGACAAGCTATATACTATGACTCTTTTTCATGAAATTTTTCGACATACTATAGTATGACTTTTTTTCATTAAATTTTTAGACAAACTATACTATGACTTTTTTTCATGAAATTTTTGACATACTATACTATGACTCTTTTTCATGAAATTTTTCAACATACTATACCATGACTTTTTTCATTACATTTTTCGACATACTATAGTATGACTTTTTTTCATGAAATTTTTTGACGTACTATACTATGACTTTTTTTCATGAAGTTTTTCGACATACTATAGTATGACTTTTTTTCATGAAATTTATCGACATTCTATACTGTGACTTTTTTTCATGAAATTTTTCGACATACTATACTACGACTTTTTTTCATGAAATTTTTCGACATGCTATAGTAGGACTTTTTTTTCATGAAATTTTTCAACAAACTATACTATGATTTTTTTTCATGAAATTTATCGACATACTATACTATGACTTTTTTTCATGAAATGTTTTGACATACTATACTACGACTTTTTTTCATGAAATTTTTCGACATGCTATAGTAGGACTTTTATTCATGAAATTTTTCAACAAACTATACTAAGACTTTTTTTCATGAAATTTTTCGACATACTATACTATGACTTTTTTTCATGAAGTTTTTTAATAAACTATACTATGACTCTTTTTGGTAAAATCTTTCGACATACTATACTATGACTCTTTTTCATGAACTTTTTCGACATGCTATATAATGACTTTTTTTCATTGCATTTTTCGACATGCTATAGTATGACTTTTTTTGATGAAATTTTTCGACATACTATACCATGACTTTTTTCATGAAATTTTTTGACTTGCTATACTATGACTTTTTTTCACGAAATGTTTCGACATGCTATACTATGACTTTTTTCATGAAATTTTGCGACATGCTATACTATGACTTTTTTTCATAAAATTTTTCGACATTCTATGCTATGACTTTTTTTCATGAGATTTTTCGACATACTATAGTGTGACTTTTTTTCATGAAATTTTTCGACATACTATCCTATGACTTTTTTTTGGTAAAATTTTTCGACATACTATACCATGACTCTTTTTCATGAAATTTTTCAACATACTATACCATGACTTTTTTCATGAAATTTTTTGACTTGCTATACTATGACTTTTTTTCACGAAATGTTTCGACATGCTATACTATGACTTTTTTCATGAAATTTTGCGACATGCTATACTATGACTTTTTTTCATAAAATTTTTCGACATTCTATACTATGACTTTTTTTCATGAGATTTTTCGACATACTATAGTGTGACTTTTTTTCATGAAATTTTTCGACATACTATCCTTTGACTTTTTTTTGGTAAAATTTTTCGACAAGCTATATACTATGACTCTTTTTCATGAAATTTTTCGACATACTTTCCTATGACTTTTTTTTGGTAAAATTTTTCGACAAGCTATATACTATGACTTTTTTTCATGAAATTTTTCGACATGCTATAGTATGACTTTTTTTCATGAAATTTTTTGACATACTATACCATGAGCTTTTTATGATTTGTTTTTCGTTAAACTGTACTATGACTTTTTGAATTTTTTCGACATACTATATTATGACCTTCTTTGACATACTATACTATGAATTTTTTTTACATACTATACTTCAACTTTTTTGTCTTTTTTTCAACATACTATACTATGACTTTTTTATGTTTTGTTTTTTTTTAACATACTATACTATTACTTTTTCGGCATACTATACTATGATTTTTTCATAACTATTTTCGACATACAGTACTATAGTATTTAATTTTTATGGCATACTAGTATGTCATGAAAATGTCGTAAAAAGTCATACTATAGTATGTCGTGAAAAAATGTCATAGTATATTGTCGTAAAAAAATCATACAAATTCACAGTATACTAGGTAATAAAAATGAAAAAAGTCATAGTATAGCATGTCACAAAAATGTCCTAAAAAGTCATATTTTTGTATGTCTTAAAAGTTTCATGAAAAGTCACAGTATAGTATGTCATAAAAATTAAAAAAAGTCATAGTATAGCTTTTCCTTACAATTTTATAACAAATGTATAGTATAGTATGCCTTAAAAAATGTCATACTGTAGCATATGCCATAGCATAGTATGTAACAAAAGTAAATAAAAAGTCATAGAATAGTATGTTAAAAAGAATAAAATAAACAATGTCATAGTATCCGTGCCATAAAAAAGTTATAAAAAAAAATTCAGCTTAGTATGTTATAAAATAGATGGCATTAATTACATTTCCTCTTGGTGCCTTTTTCCTCTGAAATGGTTTTAATGGCATCCAACTGGAGAATTAGCGCCAGCAACTGTTTACCTGAACACATCCAACTCCTAATATGATGCAAAACAGTAGTGGATGAAAACACACATTGATTTGTATTTTCTTCTGCAGATTTTTTTGGAAATTTGGCTAAAATTTGTACTACATTTGGATGTTAACCTGACTATCACAGCTCTTACCTGAACGTAGCCTTTCCATCACAACTAATGCTTGGCATCAGTTTGAAATCTGAAACAAAAACCACAAAGTTTATCTGACACTGTTTACAAGACTTGCAGATATTTTGATGGTATGTCTTACTGTTTGACTTTTTCTCTCTTCTTCTTCCTCACACACACATTTGAGCACATGTACTGCTCTCTTTCACACCCACAGACACGCACAAGCAGACAGACAGCAGTGGTGTCATCTCTGAATGCTGTGGTCCCATGCTGTCGTCTGGCTGTCACAACCCTTGCGTTGGGCCTGCTGTTCAGGAGAAAAGCCTGCATTGGGCAGATCCTATTTAGACAGATTAAAAAATCCATGTCCAGCTGTCTACATCAGTCAACACACTGCCTCTCTGATGGTTCCACCAGATACACCACTGCTCCACTGTGTCCCTGCCTCTCTCTTTCTCTCTATCCCACATCCATCTCTTTTTATCTGGATGCATTACCTCCCATGTCTCTCTGTCTCCACACTGCTTATTCTCCCGCTGATCTTTATTTTCGTTGCCGTTTCCCTGTAAGACTATGATTTAGTGCTTGAAGCACAGGAGCTGCTGTCACAGGGGTTTTAGCAGTTGAATTAGATTAAGCAGAGCACAACAAATGCTGGTGGGGATGAGTTGGCTTTTCTTGGCAGCGTGGCGCTGTAAGCCTTTTTTCCATCAAAGACTACGGAGATACACAAGTGGTGTGGCTTTCAAGGTACAGGGTGAGACAGAGGGTCTAAACTGTTTCCCCTTTGTCTCACAGATGACGCATCAACACTTACATGAACGATAATACAAGATTAGTTTACCCGTGAAGCGACAGAAAAATAGGATGTGTAGGACCATGCTGTACATATCATTGAGGCGATTTCCATGCAACTAAACAATATATACATTACAGCTTTGCACCAAAATTAAGATGGAAACACTTTGAAGCACCAAAAGGAAGTATAGATTCAGCTGTTTGTTATTTTAAACTCTGCATGAAAACCTTATTGGATTGGACATGGCGGCTCAGCTGTGTGTGTGAGTAGCTGTGCACATGCGTATTCGCATGTGTCTGCTTGTAGAGCTCTAAGCACTGAAGCATGCATGAATTCATATCGGTAATGTAGTGTGCATTTTGAATGTGATTGTTGTGTGTGTGTGTGTGTGTGTGTGTGTGTGTGTGTGTGTGTGTGTGTGTGTGTGTGTGTGTGTGTGTGTGAGATAGGGGAAGAGAGAGAGGCAGAGAGACCCCCATTAGTCGCTCTGGCCTGAGGCTGAATCCCTGATGATGTCAAACAGTGTAGTAATGGTCCTGTGTCTCCCCCTCTGTCCTGTGGTCCATTCATTCTCTTCACCCTCCCTCCACAGATCTCCACCCTTCCTCTCCTCTTCGCCCCATCACCTTGTCGCTTCATGCTTTTTCCAAATCAACACACCCATCGTAGTAGTAGGTAGTAGTTGGACTTTGTGATATATATTGTGAGACCAAGCAGGCTTTAATACCTTGTATGGCTAGGGGTAATTTGGTATTTTGAGAGAAAGGAAATCCTCCTCCCCTACTTGTTTTAAACGGTGTCTCAATAATATGGTTTCCTTTGCTTATTTAGGGGACATTAAGTACTCTTTATGTGTTCCTGAATTTCTCCCCGGGTATTAGTAAAGGTTCATCTTATCTTATCTTATCTTAACTGTGTGAAGTTAACTCTTCTAAAGTTCACTCTGTGGACATCCACGGTCCAGACAATTTAAGTCTGTATGGACATTTACATCATGGCGGCTTTAGACACTGGAGCAACATTCTCTGCATGTGTTGTGTTGTTTCATGGAAAGAACTAAGCAGTTTGGCACTAATTATACAGAAAATGAAAGAAAAACTAAAATAAGTGTCTTAGACTTTGGTCTGCATTTTTTGTCAAATTTGTATCAAACTACATACAGTAGTTCTTTCCAAGACACTTCCTAGGAAATTATCAGGAAATTACCCGTAAATAAAACAATGGAGCATCTGGGTGTCTCTGCACATTGTAACACAAACTTTTGTAAGTGATATCAGCATGACAAATTTGACATTTCCCATTTATTCACATCCTCAATTTCATACCACAGATATTCTGATATGGGATTAAGAGAAATATGAGTCTTTCTTGTGTGACTGCACTCTAAGAAACAATAGAGTCTGTTCTCAGCCAAACTCTGCCAAAGAATGATTTCCCTGAGAGATACTGAAAATAATAGAGGCCTGGAATATGAGAGGACTGAGTCTGCCAACAACAACTCCTCAATGAGCAGTTTTTTTCACTTGATATGAATGAGTGGGTAGACAGATAGATACATAGATAGATAGATAGATAGATAGATAGATAGATAGATAGATAGATAGATAGATAGATAGACAGACAGACAGACAGTAGGGCTGTCAAAGTTATCACAATAATAACGTGTTAACGCAAATTTGTTTTAACGCCACTAAACTTAACGCAGTAACGCAACTTGCAATTTTTACGTTGTAGTGGGCTCAGTTTTAAAGCTAGAGTGAAAATACTGGTATCATATGAAACTAGAAAACCTAAGGAAGGAGGTTAAATAATGCGCCAATCTTACGCAAAATTTTGCAGAGGAATAACTGGCATGGCCATTTTCAGAGGGGTCCCTTGACCTCTGACCTCAAAATATGTGAATGATAATGGGTTCTATGGGTACCCACGAGTCTCCCCTTTACAGACATGCCCACTTTATGATAATCACATGCAGTTTGGGGCAAGTCATAGTCAAGTCAGCACACTGACACACTGACAGCTATTGAGTTTGCCATGTTATGATTTGAGCATATTTTTTATGCTAAATGCAGTACCTGTGAGGGTTTCTGGACAATATTTGTCATTGTTTTGTGTTGTAAATTGATTTCCAATAATAAATATATACAAACATTTGCATAAAGCAAGCATATATGCCCACTCCCATGTTGATAAGAGTATTGAATACTTGACAAATCTCCCTTTAAGGTACATTTTGAACAGATATGTGCGATAAATTTGCGATTAATCGTGATTAACTAGATAGACAGATAGATGGATAGATGGATAGATAGATGGATAGATGGACAGATAGATGGATGACCTAAAAAGGCTCCATCACCGGGAGGCATGGATGGAGTCAGCAGACAGCCATATAGAGCTGGGACCCTTTAAACACCATCACAATGCGCTGTTAACTCCCCCGTCAACAACTAGTCCCGACGGGTTGTCCGCATGTGAGGGCAGCGAGATGGAGGAATGAATCGGAAGGCGTCAGAAAATAGATGACAGAAAATGAAAGAGAAGAAGTGGGGTGTGTGCACAAGAACGAGGCTTCTCCTGTCTTGGCCCTAATGGTCCAAATGAGGCTGGGGGAGAGGATGGGTGTGTGTGTGTGTGTGTGTGTGTGTGTGTGTGTGTGTGTGTGTGTGTGTGTGTGTGTGTGTGTGTGTGAGTGGTGGGACTGAGACTGAGGGAGAGAGTGGGGATGCGGGAGGGAGAGAGTGGGGATGCGGGAGGGAGGGTGGGGCTGAAGGGGCCTGAGCCTGGAGACAGAGGCAGACCAGAGCTAAGTGACTCAGGCTCAACACCATATGAGCTGGCAGCTTGTCACATCCTAGCCCATCACTGAGGGGCCAGATAGCAGAGCTTGTTTCACCACAGAGCAGCTCCCATCACTTCAAACGCACACACACGTGGTGTAGATCATTTCATTGATTTTAGACAAACGTGTATGAAGGCCCGTTCACACCAAAACTTTTATGTTGAGTTGGTGAAATTTGACGTGAATTCGCACCATTCACCGATAGCAAGTCATCTGACCTTGCTGACCTTGAGGAAACGGAGAGCTGGAGAGTCCAAAATGGAGGAAGCTATTGTAGCTTATTATTAGCTTTGTCACACCATCCATTTAACACTTCACTGTAAGTGATGAACATGGATGTATAAAGAGAACTGGATACAGCATTGGAGGCGGTCTCCCGTTCATTCCTATGAGAGTTGCTCAGTGGCGCGTGAAGCCAAAATGGCTCGATTGGCGAGCGATAAAGTACCCGGATCATCCGGCGATCTTCCGCATCCATTGGGCCCATAGAGCAGGCGCACTAGCGTTTCCTTTAACTCCGCTCCCAGCCCTCGCTCCAGCCTCGGTCTGGGTCTCATTCACATGAACGGAGGAAGGAAAATAACTCTGGATTCAGCTATAAGTGCATTTTACAACTTTTAGGACCTAATGATTTAAATAAGGGTTCGTAATGGGAGGTTGATTTACCTCAAAAGAAAAATCATCTGCTGAATTACGGACGTCTCTTTCCCAATGTAAGTCTATGGGTAAAAGTCTTTTTGGGCCCAATGGCATCACGTGACCAACGTGGAAGCTGTAGTACAACCGTTTGGCCACTACCAAAATTTGCATCAAAGCCCGGCGCTCTTCCTGGACGCTTGGTGATGAACTGCTCCACAAAAGTGCCATGTTTTTAAGACAGTTATGAGAGGGGAGTCGATAGTATACGTCTTTGAATACATTGTGAAATTATTGTCCCGTGAGCGACCAAGCTAACGAGCTTCAATAACTCTTTATTAAATGAAAATGATGTACAACCCTGAGAACAAAATGCCAGAGGAGAGTATCCTACAGAGAGAAGAGAAAGAAGCTCAGAGCGCTATTGTGACAGACAAGTGCTAGCATGTGCATTAGCGACTTTCTGGTTTGTCTTGCTTATCCCTATCCTCATTTTTGATATCTTTGCAACCAAAATAATGAATACAAGAGCCATGCTGAAACTGTTTTTCTGTATTTTTTTTGTCCTCAAAGCTTGTTTTAAGCTCACCATTACAAGTTTAACTTTACATGATATTGTAGTTGCAGTTTAGTTTTAATTTAAATTTCCCAAGACTTTGCTAAATAACCCAAGAGGACAAACATTAAGAACAAAGCATCGACTAACAACGTGATTTTAAAAGACATAAATACCTTTGTGTAGGACAGTGAAAACGCTTCCCTGAAGTCAATCTCCAACAGTTGAACCCAAAACAGCTCTTTTCAACCAAAGAACACGTCTTATGCAACACCAACACCTGCAACTGATTTCTCAATTATCCACCACCTGAAAGTTGCATAAATTGCAGTATCAGATATGATTACAGTTATTTTAACTAGCTTGATCTTCATGTCATATAGGATTTTCTGTTAATATGCAAATCCAACCGGGAAAAGCTACATACATGAACCTCTGCGTGGAATATATGGCTGTAAACAGGCTGAAACATAGCATGCATTTCTCTGATCTCAGCAGTGGAGTGTGAAAAATAAAGTCAAGTGATATACTGACCCAAAATGAAAAATATCTGCTGTGATTGTTGGATGTGGATGGATGATTTTAAATATTTACATTTATACAAACCCCCCAAAATATTGGTGGACTTTGCAGTATAAAAACTAATTGAGATACTAAGCTATGATCTTATAATAATCCTGTGTTGATACGAACACCATGAAAATGACCTCACATTCCTATCCTTGTTCTGAAATTTCTATAAGCAACACACACAGATAATGCAGACTCAGAAAAAATACATTTACTGTGTGCCATCCCAAAACTACGGTGATGATGAAGATGCATGTGTAGGCTACATTTACTGCACTATATGTGAAATTCTCTGTTTACGCTGCCATCTTCAACACGCGCTTCTTTGTCTCTCATCGGAATATTCATGCCAATTAAAAGCCTGTACCTAAAAATAGACAACTATGATTATGTTGGCAGGGAGCAGGGATCCTGTATGAAAATTAGTCGTGTATTATTAATGAAATGAGTACAGAACATACAATTTATTCTTACGTTAAGTTATTCAGCAGGGTCGGGCTTGTAGTTACTGCTCAGAGGCTGCGAAGGTGAACTCGTGGCATCTCAGTGGAAACTAATTGAAAATTCTACTCAGGCTCTTATCAAAATGGAAAATGGCTGTTTCTAAATTAAGTGCAGGGGATTAGGTGACTGATTTTTTAAATTAACTGTATTCAAATACTGGTAATTCCCAAAAAGAAAATTCTCAAAAACACGATTATGAGACACCCCGAAATAACAGAGCAGGATAAATGGTCATGTGCTGCAGATTCAGTGTGTGTTTAAAATTTAAGACACAAAACAGGCAACTACTGCCTCAATTAGGAGCATTTCTAACATAAAAAACCTCCAACTGAAGATAAAGCGTGTGTAATTTTCCTCCCTGAGTTCTTCCTCTGCTTTAGATCCTTAAATCTCTACAAAGGCTGACTGAGTACATCTCTCTACCTGTTCCCACAGTGGCGATCAGGTCATGTGATCTACACACAGGTGTATGTTGTCACCAGGTAAAGATATCTGCCTGCCTGCAATGGAAGAACATACACCAGCGCTCCTCTCTCCTCAGGCTAGAGTTGCAGCTCGGTCGTTGTGTCTAACAGCAAACTGAACCCTCAATGCTCCTCTGTTTGTTACAGCTGTCTCTCTCCCGTACTTCCTCCATATATACTCTTTTTTCTCTTCCTCTTTGAGTCTTGGCTGCTGAAGGGGCATGCAAAAAAATCCATTAGGTGGCAAAAAAAAAAGCATTTGTTCAACTTTGCTACATGTGCTCACTCAGCCTTGAGAGTGTTTTTGTGTCGAGTTTGTCGTGCTCAGATCATGAGATATGACATTTACAGTGGAGCAGTTATGGAGCATACATTTTTAAGCTGCTGGAATTTATTTTGTCGGCATTGACTGTAGCATTATGAACAAAAATGATCATCATTTTCATCATTGTGTAGCATACAGGTGATACACCACTGCCTAAAAAAGTGTAAACCTCAACCAGTATATTGCATTAGAATAAATACATTTTGATATAAATGTGTATTTAAATTGCAGGCTATCTTGAAATATTAAGTGTACTATCAAAATTAGCTCCAATACGGATTAATTAGATTATTATTTATTGCCCTTTTCTGATTTTAATCACATCAGACGACAGGAATTTTATTTGGATACTGTTTACATCCAATGAAGTCTGAAATCTACGTGTTTTTTCTATTTAAAAAGGTGTTCTAGAGAATATAACTTCATGTGAACGCGTGATGAAGTTAGTTGAGAAAGCAGAAGAGGAAAACAAAGACAAAGGACAAAGCGGTGGGAAGAACGAGAGGAGAGAGGAGATAGAGAGAGAGAGAGGTGTCCATGTCGCTCATTCTGCAAATAAACAAAAAGTAAACACCAGTGGAGGAAACACTGTGACACTTGATGCTGCTGATCGCTCATCCACCTGCCCACTCAAGTTTCCCAGAAGGCCATTCTGCCGGCCACGGGACAAAAGCAGCGCAAAAAGCCAACACCTCTCCTCCCCTTGGGCACTCAGAGACAAAAGAGGAAAAAAAAAAGCGATACAACACCTTTGTTTGCTGAGATTAAAACATGTTGCATTCTCTGCCTCCCTCCCATCCCATCTCTCCTCTCTCCCCAGAGGTAACTCTACCGGCAAGAGATGTAACTGTCAGTGAACTCTCGCTCTCTCTCTCTCTCCATTCTTGGTAGTTTATAAAATCTGCCTTATTATTTCTGTGTATTCTATTGTTTGGGTGTCATTGTGGTGCATCTTGTGACGCTGTGATTAGCGGATCAGCCTTGGCACGGAGTGAATGAGCAGGCCTATCCTTTTGCTGTGTGATACGGGTATAAAGTTGGTGATGTGACCAGACTTGTGCCCCCGTCTGATTGTTAATGACTGAAACTGAATAGCTGTTGACATAAAAGAACACCCAGCCTTACCCTTCCATATAGGGAATCTGACGCTGATGATATCAGCTCAGGAATTCACGCATGAACAAACACAAGTGCCATGTGCACTGCTATATCATAATGAAGTATTCACTGAATAATTGCCTGATCTGTCCTGTGATAACACTTTTACACAGCACATGTCTGGCAATTTGAGCCAGCCCCTCTCACACTTGGCAACAGGTCTTATGCAATTCCCATAATAACTGTTATTATTCTGCAAAGTTCACAGTCGACATGTGAGGCAACACGCGCATCAAATCCACCAATCTATCACGACAATGGTAGCCGTGGCAGGGAGGGTGGGCCCAGAGACACGCACTCTCTCCACGGGGGGTTTCTGCCAATCTGGCAACCGCAGTGGGAGGTCTCACTCTCATCAGCGCTGTAGGATCCAGACCACTTGTCTACTTTCCTCGCTCTCTCGTCTGCACACAGACTTTAATACAGAGCTAGCAAACGCACTTAACACATTTCTCGTTTTTATTTTGTGTGTTTCACTGGAACTACTTTCCTCAGAAGAAATAGTCCCAATGAACACTGTTTACAGTGAGCTCTGTGGATGATCCAAAGTAATCGGGAGATTGTTTAAGCAGAGAGGTGTTGCTGTTGAGTTTTTCAACTGTAATTTTTCAGTGCTTTAAAGTACAAATAAAATTGTATTAACCCCTATTGTATTGGGGTGGCAGTAACAAAATGTAATATTTGTTTTCCTTGGAAACAGTAGTTGACAAACAATCTCAACACAAGGTCCCTTTACTAGCTGCTCTGGAGCTTGTGATTGCATCACATGATCTTCGTTTGCCAAGTTGAAAGTTCAATTCAAACATTCAATCTCAGCTTTTAAAGGTACAGTGTGTGGTATTTGGTGACATCTAGTGGTGTGGTTGCAGATTGCAACCAACTGAGTACCCCTCTGTTCAGTCCTCCCCTTCAGAGACTGTGGTTACTTGAGCCGCCGAGTGCAAAGCTGTGATAACGCCATTCGCCTCGCTCAGAGGCCATCCATACCATAATAACTTTAGGAGTAACGGAAGTCAGACGGCGGCTGGCGGTACCACGGTTTTGCACTCTGTGGCTCACATTACCGCAGTTTTGCAAGCGTGTCGGAGAACTATGGTGGCCTTCAGGTAAAAACACGCTCATTCTAAGCTAACGAAAACACAACAATTCATAGTTTCAGGTGATTGTACACTGATAAAAACATAGTTATGACTATTATATTTCCATTTCTGCTGATAGATCCCCTGAAATTTTACACACTGTTCCTTTAAGCTAAATTGAAAATGTGAACATCTATAATTCCATGACAACTGGGTAAACTCCATCTGCTGAGGAAGATCGGGTGATAAAATCGAACGCTCCAGAACAGCTACTAAAAGGACCTTGTGGTGGGATTTCTTTATTAAACATCCAAAGCTAAGGTGTCTTTTTCTTTAGCTTACTCCTACCACATATTCAAGCAACATCACGGACACACACGGCAAAGAAAACAATTTTTTAGCCTCCAGAATTTGAAAGCATGAATGTTAGCGATGTTTTCAAATTCATCTGGGTGAATAAATCCCAATTCTTAAAGGTGCAATCGGTAAGATCTGGCGGCATCTAGCGGTGATGTTGCAGATTGCAACCAAATGAAGCTTCTTCCGTGTGCCAAGCGTGAAGGAGAACTACTGTGGTCGGCGCAAAAACGCGAATTGGCCCTCTCTAGAGCCATTTGTTGTAAGAGTAGCGTAGATCATTTGTAGAACAGCAGAGCCAGTGCATAGAGTGTGTTTGTACGTGGGAAGTGAGTGGTGAAGCGAGAGAGAGCGGCGATGAATGTGTGTGAGCGAACCAAGCCTACAGGAAGAGAGCCGGGCCGTGAAGCAAATTTTCGTAGTGGCCAAACGGCGGAACTACAACTACCGTGTTCGTCACGTGATGCCATTGGGCCCAAAAAGACTTTTTCCCATAGACTTACATTGAGAAAGAGACGTCTGTAAATCAGAGGATAATTTCTTTTGAGGTAAATCAACTTCCTAGTACGAACACTTGAAATGCCCTTATTTAAATCATTAGGTCCTAAAAGTTGTAAAATAGCCGAATCCAGTTATTTCCCTTCCTCTGTTCATGTGAATGAGCCCCAGACCGTGGCTGGAGCGAGGGCTGGGAGGCGGAGTTAAAGGAAACGCTACAGCACCTGCTCTATGGGCCCCAATGGATTCGGAAGATCACCGTATGATCCGGGGACTTTATCAGTAGGCAGTCGAGCCATTTTTGCTTCATGCGCCACTGAGCAACTCTCATAGGAATGAACAGGCGATCGCCTCCAACGCTGTATCCAGTTCTCTTTATACATCCATGGAGCGAACCTGTGAGCTAGTGGAGCAGAAGACAGAGTTAGTTTAGCTTTGAGAATATCAAGTGAATGTACAGTGGAAGTTGTAGTTTGTGTAGAAAAAAATGCCGCAACTCCTAAAGACCAACCGAAGTTTCCTGCGTCTTGTTTCCTGGCGGCTGAGTGGAGTGACGGGGGTTAACTCTGGAGCGAGGCACAGGCAGGAAAAATTGACAGTGTATCGTCCGTCCTAGGCTACTATGTAGATATAAACTGCTCATTCTAAGCTAAGGAAAACAGAACAATTCTTAGTTCCAGGTGATTATACACTAAAGAAAACGTACTTATTAATATTATATTCCAATAGATCCCCCTAAATGTTACACACTGGTCCTTTAACTGAAGGAAGCTGGTACTTGTAAATCTAGACAGTTGGAGATCTTTTCTTGATGATTTAGAGAATCTCATACTACAGAAAAAACTGCACTGTAAAGTAAAAGAAGCCCTCCTTCCTTATATACAGCAAACACCTCAACAAGTTTGGATGACACAACTAGCAGTGGGCTTGTTGTTTCATGTGACTTTTCACAAGACACCAATGTAAACAGGTCTATAGCTCTCGCCGCTCGCTCTTTTCTGAGAATGGCGAGAGGATAAAACATAAGCCTCTCTCCTCAAACCCTCCCTCTCTATCCCCGCTATACAAACAGTACGCCCAGATAATGAGGCCGGGTGAGAAAGTGTAAAGTGGAGGTGTATTGAGGGGCCGTGTAAGCTGGCCTAATCCTCCTTCACAGCATTTGTTGTGTCATTAGAGCTGTATGGGCTGTGGATCCTGTGACACGGGCCCTATTCACTCCCGTAGCCCTCAGCCAGTGCACCGCAGAGAGCCAGTGTTGTGTTCGGAGCAGCTATAAGCCACGGTGGATTTTCAAAGGTGGGAACGTCCTCAAAGACCACACAGGACTTCTCCCCTGGGTGTAGAAAATATGGTGAAATGTGGTGACGGGAGGTAAATACCAGAGGTCACACAAAAACAGACCAGACTCTAAGATTCACTCAGCAGCTTTATTTTTTTATTGCAAATCTCAGGACAGAGGACCCGGCTACATTGATGAACCTGTAATATGGCATCCCTTTATTTATTTATATATTTATGTGGGTGAAAGCAGGTTTATTTTGGCTAAATTTGCTGAGATTACTGCCTTAATGTAAACCAATCCATCCTTGTTTTATCTGCCTGTCTCCCATAAACTCAATTATCAATTTTAAGACTTATATATCTAAAAAAAAAAAAAAAAAAACATTCTACGCTGCTGTTTCATTCATATTTTAAGCCTGGAGAATTATTCTATATAGCGTACAGTACCATGGAGTGTTACAGTATATCTTAGAGTACATATTATTGACATTTTTTACACATAAAACACAAATGTGACTGCAGTTTGCCAGTGGTATTGGTCTTTTAAGTTTTATAAAGAGTTATTTTTTCTGAGTTTATTTCTAAGTCTGATTCTTTGATTGAAAAACTGAGACAAGATGGCACCATGCAGTGTGTAAGGCTGAGGTTTCCTACAAGAATAAGCACTCAGGGTTGACCTATTCGATTCCAAAGGGAACCGGATTTTACTCTGAAATTCTGTGGTGAATTAAACTGAATAAATGCTCCTCATTCAACAGTTGCACTGCATTTTTATTCCCCTTTAAATAGACAGACAACGAAACAGCTGCACTATCTGCAAGCCTACTTTGGCTAATTGTTGTAGCTTAGGTAACATAGTGTATGTATTGCAACTATTCATTGTGAATGAGTGTACGCACTACTTGGTGCAGCTACTGTACATTGGCCTCCTGTGTGTCGTACCATACAGCGCTGATACGAGGTAGTAGAGATTCATTCATTTAGAACTGTAAACCATACAACTCAGGAGAACGACTTACATATTCATACACGATATGATAGAATAAGCATCACAAAGTAGCGATATTGCTTTTGGCTACAGCTCTTATTGCTGGCTTATTAAAACATTTAAATGGCTCAGATGATAAAAGTGATTATATTTCCCAAAGTACTTCTCAACTCTCAATACAAGTAGGACTCTGCGTCACTGCCAGATCATCACACGGATTGGATGCACCAATCCCATCCTGTCCCAAAAACTCAACTTGCTCATCCTTACCTACGTAGTATCTTCCTCACGCTACTGTAAATATTATTAATATTAAGACTTTTCCAGACATTTCAAATGCAAAATAAATAAAAACATAAGGCCAGTTTTGCCAATGAAATGACAATTGTGCTATTTGGAAAAAAAAATAAAAGCACACTCTGTAATAGAGTTTCTAACCTCATGGCTGGTTTCTCCTTAAAAATGGCAGAACAAGAAAGTCAACGTATTCAAGATCTTCTAGACTGAAATGATTTGCTGAAGTCGTGTTATATTTATGGGGGGAGGGGGGGGGTGTCTTAATACTGGTAGTCAAACTCAAGGTATTTCAACACATTTTCAGCACCTGCAGATTCGCCCCGCATCAGGACCTTTCCCCCTGTTCCTGACCTCACTTGGGCTGCTCTTTGAGCTGGTGTTCCCTGAGAGCACCAGTGAAGGTAGCCGTCCACACGTGCAGGGCCGTCCCGGCGGAGAGCGTGAGGAAGAAGAGGAAGGCAACTTGGAAACCGAACCAATCCACCACGCCCCCGGCCAGGGCGCTGAACGTCAGCTTCCCCAGCACCTCCAGAGTCGACAGGAAACTGTAGTGGGTCGCCTAAAGGGGAGAGGGAGAGTGGCGAGGTAGGACGAGGTGTAAATGGAGGGCAGGAATGATGGGAAAAGAGTAAGAGGAGGAGGTAAAGGAGAGGGAAGTGAGCGGAGGGAAAAGGACAAGGGGGAAGGAGAGGGTTTGGAAAATAAAGGCACATTGTAAGTAAAGGGAGGGAGCAGTAGGTGGGAAAGTAGATAGGTGACACTTCATCCTATCAACTTATCAGTTGATGTTTTTAAACCTGTATTACAGAATAATTTGCAACAACAACAACGACAGACATGAGAGTGTGATTTTCAGGAAAAAGGAAACGACAGAAGGGAAAAATAAAAAAAAATAAAGAAGACTGGAAGTCTGAAAGAGAAAGCGTGAGATCATGGCCTGAGACGATGGATGATGGCCAAACGAAGAAGAGTATCTGATCCCAGCCGTAAGGCTTTCAAGCTGGAGAGAGAGAGAGCGAGAGAGGGAGAGAGAGAAAGGGAGAGAGAGAGGGAGAGACAGAGATTACCTAATCTTACTAAGCCTCCTCCCTCTGCCCATGAGCTCAGGTGAGGCAGGTAAATCCAACCAAACAGAAGGACTCTAGTGACACCTAGACCATTGCCTGAACCAATTCATTCATTAGGTTTAGGACTCTTTTCTTCATTACAATAAATGCCTTAAATCCATCAAATAAATGTGGATTTAACTTGTAAGTAATTCTGAAACATTTTCATGCAAAAATTACTGTTCTGCGATACAAGAGAATGAAGAGTATTTTTCACTCCGAGTGTGGAACAGTTTACCTTCAGATGGACATTTGGCCGGTTTAAACTCAGCAGGTAAACAGGGGTAAATGTTGTGATCCATCACTAATGTACATCCACAAATTATGACATAAGCTTCTTTTACAGGATTAACATTGTTTTGCTGAGCACCAATCATTTCTATTGTCATTTTAGAACGATTAATTGAACAATATTTTGACAGAAAATTATTTATCAACTATTTTGATAATTGATTCATCGTTTATGTTATTTTTTAAGCAAAAATTAATCTAGTTCCAGCTTCTACAATGTGAGGATTTACTGCTTTTCTCAGTTTTATATCCTTGTTAACTGAGTATGTTTTGGTTTTGTTTAGGGCTGCAACTAAAGATTATTTTCATTGTTGATTAATCTGCAGATTATTTTCTCGATTAATTGATTAGTTGTTTGGTCTATAAAATGTCAGAAAATGGTGAAAAATGTCGATCGGTGTTTCCCAAAGCCCAAGATGACGTCCTCAAATGTCTTGTTTTGTCCACAACTCAAAGATATTCAGTTTATTCTCATAGAGGAGTAAAGAAACCAGAAAATATTCCATTTAAGAAGCTGGAATCAGAGAATTTGGACTTCTTTTTCGTAAAAAAAATTACTCAAACCGATTAATCGATTATCAAAATATTTGCCGATTAATTTAATAGTTGACAACTATTCGATTAATTGATTAATCGTTGCAGCTCTAGTTTTGTGCTGTTGGTGAGACGAAACAAGACATCTGAAGACGTCACCTGGGACGCTGGATCATTGTGATGGACATTTTTCACTGTTTTCTGACATTTTGCAGTCGAAACGATGAATCAGTTAATGAAAAAATAATCATTTAGTGCCACAATCACGACGATCCGTACAGAACATCTGTCACTGGAAAACAAAGACTGAAAATGAAATGGTATGAATCCAATGAGAGTTGAGGAACGGGTGGTGAGTTTAGACTATGTGGTCTGTACACTGTGGTCTGTACACTGAGGTAGAGAGCTCTGAGAGCCTGTGTGACCACAGCTAAGTGGAGTGCCTTTATTCTGAGCAACTTGTTTAACAGATTCGGTTTCTTTCTCCTGGGGATCGTTAACAAGCACTCACACTATCAGCTTTCTGTCACTGGATAGCACTACCTTCAATAACACACACACACACATATACACACAACGAGCACCGGCGAGCTAATGCTCCCCCCTTCTGTGTGCGCGTACACACACACACACACACACACACTGATTCGCACACCAGCACACTAACAAGCAAACAGTATATGTGTCATGAGAACCTCTCAAATTAACCGTGGTTCTCATCATCACATGTTGTGATTGGTCCTCTCCTGTTATTTATTTCTATTAGTAACCAGATCCTGATATCTGTGCTGCAGCCTGTGATTTGTTTCCCCCTTTCTTCTCCACTTTGAGAGTGACAGCAATTTAAATGATAATTTGTCACCTTCAGAGATTGACTGAGTGATGTCTGAATGGCGGTGTGAACAGCGATCACCTCCAGGCAACGATGGCCCAGTTACGACGGGGACAAAGGGAGTTATGTCAAAGAGAAGAGAAAACGAGAGAGAGGAGAGGGGAAAAAAGTCAGAGAGCGTTTAAAGGACTCCGGAATGACAAAGAAATAGAGTGAGGTGGTGAGGGACAATGCCAGCGAAGGGGTGGGGGGACAGAGAGAAAGGAAAGAAGCAATGAATAGAAACTGGGTCTGAGATTCTCCAGGTGGAAACAGCTGATGACAACTGACAGGTATAGGTGACGATAGGTGTGGTAATGTATGCAGAGAATCTCCCTCTCCGGCCCCCCGTTTGAAAACCAAAGGAAATGACCTAAAATTACATAATGGCACATTTAAACAAAGACAGAGGAGAGGAAGAAGATGAGAAGGGAAGGAAGGAGGGAGAAAAGAAAGTCTGTGTTGTCTGTTCAAGCCACAGGAGATGACCTAACACCAAATAATGAGACGATTAATACTAAAACCATGGCGACAAGTGAGAAAAATGTATTACGTAACAGCAGCCATGGGTCTCCAGAATGAGGCTGTTGACAGGTATGACAAAAGTTCACTTTTACCTGAATGCTTTCCTCCGCCCTCTGAGTGCAATGCATCATGGTAGTGAAGGTGAGCGTGGTGATGAGCCCGCCCAAGAAGTGTTGAACGCTCATGCTCAGGACGGCCATACCTGGGGGAGCGAACACACACGAGCGAAATCAGGCAAAAACAGGCACAAAACATCCGCTAAGTTTTTCAGAAAAAGGCAGAAAACTATCAATTTCACGCTGTCGTCTGCTCTGCCACACTTCTCACTATACTATTCTATGTAGAAGTCAAAGTAGGGAGACAAAGCAGCGGGAAACGGTAAGCTGCTGAAGTGTCTCCTCTCCGTTCTACCACCACCGCCAACCCCCCCCTCGTCCCCAAAACACATGTAGTGTATCCTCTGAGGGGAAGTGGCAGAGCGGTGTTAGTGGGGAAACACAGAGGAACCACAGAGCCTATCTGTCTCTGCTCCCGCTAACACTGAATTATTCACTCAAGCCGCCAGAGTTTTTCCCGAATAAGACTCTTCAGTCAGCGACACAAGACTGTTGGAGTCACACAGATAACACCGACTGATCAGACTGGAAGAGTGGGAAGCAGAGGGTTATCATGTAATATTGAAAAATCTGAAACTGAATGTTTTTCCATCTTTTTTTTTTTGTTGAGTTTTCCTGAAATCTTTGTTCTGGGTTTAAAGTAAAGGGGCGGGGGAGAGGCCTCAACTTTCAGTCTGAGAGGCTTGATAGGGGAACAGACAACTCAGACGCAGATAAATGGCGCGGATCTGAATCCCTAAAGCTTTGCGACAGGCTGTGTAACAGAATCAGATGTGTCATTCAGACATTAATAACGGAATGGCTCTCTGGAGAGAGACAGAGCACCTGTCTATCAATTCCCTCTGCATTATCCACTCTCGTGCTGTACTGAACATCTGGCTAAAACAGAGGTCAGTGGTTCCCGACCTTTTTGTCGCTGTGTGTCCGACAATTTCTGCAACTTTCTGAAACGACATTCCAACATTTACGCAGTGATTGGCCGGGTGTAAAGAGGTGAGAGAGTTTGAACTTCTCTCTAGCTCTCTTTTTTTCATTCTTTACGCAACCATTTCTGTCACTTTTTGTGTGTACAAATGAGAGTAACACCATGAATGCCTTCCAAGAGAGACTGTCTGAAAGTGTGCACCGTAATCCCCATATTTATTTAAACGATTCAAACTGTGTCTCTTACCTTCCGACACGTTGTACAAACAAAGATCATTTTAAAGAAAACCGCCGCCTTAAGGATGAAGCGATGTCTACTTATGTCCCCTCAACACAGGTTGAAAATGTCTACATATACTGTGAGCAGATTTCTGCTTAATTGGATGAATTTTTAAAGGCCTGAAGTGGTAAAACTTTTAAAAAGAAAAAAGCAAGAGTCTGAAAGAAACTAGAATTACCGCCTCGCAGTTATAAGCCTCCGCCAACCAGTCACGTTGAAGTTTACATCCATGTCTGTCCAAAATGTCATCACTTTATCCAATTAGTCATTTGTGTGAAATTGTCATAGGCTGCATATGAATTCTTGAGTTATGGCCAAAAACATGTTTTGTGAGGTCATAGTGACCTTTGACCACCAACATCTAATCAGTTCATCCCAGAGTCCTAGTGGATGCTTGAAATCCACTAGGACACAGCTGACACATTCCATTAGAATAATGTACAACACACCTTATGTCACAGATATCCAGGAGCTGAACACACTAACAGAAACACCACAACACAATCGCAGAGTAGTGAAAGTCATAATGTAGTTTTTTGTCCTATTATCAGATGTGTGGGCTCACCTCTTCTCTAATGCAGTTTTGCTGTGTTTGTTGTAAGTCATCATTAATTTTTAGATTTGATTTAATTCACCACGTTACATAATTCTATAGTGTTTATGACTGATTATGGAGCCTATTCAAACGGTGGTCTTAAAAAAACAGCGACTGAGTTGAATAAGCAGTTCTTATTCTCAACAGAGATAATAATCTAATTATAGGATCATAGTAAGTGTGACTATCCTTTCATCATGAACTCGCATTGTACATCTGTGACGTAAAGCCGTGTATTTATACTTACCTGCATGTTAATGTGTTTATTCAAGAGACTAGCGGGTCAAATGAGGACTGCACACGTATGGGGATCGAGATCTGGAAAGTTTAAATATGTAAATCTACAGAATCCAATCGACACGTGGTGTGCTGATACACTATTCATGGAGAATAATAAACGACCAACAGGGTCACTCTAACTTGTATGTTTAAACACGGATAGATATAGATATTTTTCTTGTACCTTTCATCACCTACATGCATACAAATAAACGGACACACTGGACTATATAGGATCATGGCAATCGGTAATGTGTTAAATGGGTGTCTGTATTTCAGTCTCTCACCTTTCATGAGTGGTGATGGTTCCAGTATGGTGAGTAGAGAGCTCTGGAAGACCATGCTGACGGTTCGCAATACAAACACGCGTCGCATCATAGCCCCGATGCTGAGGAGAGAGCAGCAAACGAGCGGAGTATCAGAGAGATGTTCAACAACTTTAAGGTACGAGTGTCATTGATGACATTGGCTCAAGGCTAGTGTCATTACATTTGGAGACATTCTTTTCATGTCACACACACAATTAAACACACACGCATGCATGCACACACACAGTAACCCGTGCATGTGCTTAAGTAAACAAGTCCCCAGACACTAATTGATTCCCTGTTAGTGCACGAAAATCATCCCCCTGTGGGTTTGCTTCGTGACGTAATCAATAACCTAAGGAGATCCCCAGCATGAGGAGGATAATTAATCACTGTTAACACACACGCGCGCACACACACACACAAACACATACAAACACGCACTCACACTGTTGTGTGACATCAGGGATTAACGATGCCAATCACTCAGAGGATGCCTGCCACTCAAAGGACTGTGTGTGTTTGTTTATGTCTTTTTGCATGTAATTATTTATGTGTAAAAAAAAAAGGGGGCTGTGAGGAAGAAGGAGCCTGGCACACAAAGCAGGATATGTGATTTAGTTTAAGATAAGAGCACAGCAGAGTAAAACACTTTCAGTCCATGATGGAGATTTAAAGTTCAATGTTCTTCTCAGCAAAGTTTACCAGTTCATTTCAATATCCTGCTTCATGGAGGCGAGCCCCGATCTGTACAGGTCTGATCTTTGGCTTAAGCAGTGAGCAAACTCTGATGAACCCCAGTGTGACCTGGTTGACCCTGCTCTCACTGTTTGGCTGTTTACTCCGTGATTCACTGTTGACTTCTTCTAATGCTCTTTTAAACATCATGCAGGTTGTTATAATATGGATCCAAGTTGTGAAAAACTGAAATTTCCTTTGATATCCGTAAAGTCTTTAAACCCGTCTGTCCATATTTTTGCTATTTAAATACACGCTGTGTTTCTTCTCTTTTCCTTCTAATCGTGATTGTCCTGTGGCTTTTTATGTATATATATTAATATAGATGACTTCTGAATATTGACCTCTGAATGTGTTCCTTTATTACATAGTGAACAGTAGAAATGTGACAGGAAAGAGGGGAGAGAGGACGGCTGACATGCAACAAAGGTCCCTGACCGCACTCAACCCGGGTACATTAGTCACTTGCACACAAAAACATGGGGAAATAGGGTCCAGGTTGAAAAATACCAAAGTCACCCTTTAATTGTATGTTCTATAAACATCAGAAAGCAGAAAATGCCCATCACAATTTCCTAGAACCCAAGATGATGTCTTCAAATGTCTAGTTTTGTCCAACCAACTGTCCAAAACCCAAAGATATTCAGTTTACAATAATGTTCAGACAAGGAAAAGCAGCAAATACTCACATTAGAGAAGCGGAAGCCATCAAATATTTGCCATTTTGCATGAAAAACGACAAACAGTTAATTGATCATCAAAATAGTTGCTGATTAATTTACTGTTGATCGACTAATCATTGCAGCTCTAATATGGTCAATGTCTTAGACCTATAAGCCATGAAGACTTGAATTTGTTTCTTTAATATTTGCTCCAGCGACTACAGATGAAGAAATGTTGACTCACTCCAACAGAAACCCCTAGTCCCTCTCAAATACCATGATAAAATAAACTCACCTGTGTGTGTGATTAAGAGTTTACAGAGTATTATAGAAAACTATTTATGTAAGGAAAGCCATCGATAGCGAACTCTTACTTTGACTCATTGACAGGTAATTCTGAAGCGAAAAAACATTTTGCACATCATAATAATATCCAGTTATACAATCCTTAAATCAACTACATTCTATTTATTTATTTCACTTTTTTTTTTATTTCTGTACAAGTCATCTCTCTCTCTCTCTCTCTCCCCCTCAACCTTTCTCCATATCCTCTCCCCTCTCCGCCCAGCCTTTCCTTACCTCTCTACTGGAAAACCAATCCTGCATCATTCACATGCTAAAGACATTCTTCTCTCTGCTGCTCCTTTACCTCCCTTCTCAATGACAGTCTTTCATATCACGCACTCTCAGGAGATGCTGATGTGTGTGTGTGTGTGTGTGTGTGTGTGTGTGTGTGTGTGTGTGTGTGTGTGTGTGTGTGTGTGTGTGTGTGTGTGTGTGTGTGTGTGTGTGTGGGTGTGTGTTTGTTCGTGTGTGAGAAAGAGAACCTGCCTGGCTGCCACCTCACACGGGCCGGGCCCAGATAAGAATAGCCGTGTTCTCAGGTTGCCAGTGGCGGTTGTAAAGGGGGTCACTCACTGACCACTCAGCCGTTTCTGATGGTGGGGAGGATAAAACCTTCCAACTGAGCTTTTAGAGGTGGGACCGCAGCCTGGTGGACAGCACTCTCTCTGTGTGTATGTGTGTGTGTGAGAGTGTGTGACAGGAAGAGGTGAGGAAGGAGAAGTGTTCATCTGACACTGGAGGGTACACACAACCAAAAATATCCATTTTAACACATCATCTAATATAGAACGGACTTGTTAAATCCTTTACTTTGCACCCATCGTGCTAATTGATCGTTGATTAATGAAATATAATAAGGTACTGTCTGTTTCTATACAATCAACATAGATTTCATTTTTTAAAAGAATGTATAAAATGGGTGTAATAATCACTCAATTTTTCATTAGTCACACAATATCTAAATTGATTGCAAATTAAATTTTAAAGAAAAAATTCCACTCTGATTCATCAGCTGTCATATTACACATACTGGCCTGACAGAGGTGCTTCAATTACAGGTCAAATAAGAGACATATAATTTGTCTGTTTCAGATAACTGCATCATTTGTGGCTTCAAATAGTTGACTGTTGTCTTGTGTTAAATGTGGGGCTGTCAAAGTTAACGCCATAATAACGCATGAACAAAAATCTTTTTAATGCTACTAATTTCTTTAACGCATTAACACAACTTGTGATTTTTAGGTTGTAGCGGGCTCAGTTTTAAAGCTAGAGTGAAGATACTAACAGAGAATTTCAGATAAAGACATTTAGATGAGTGTTTTCAGTCTCTGTCAGTGTGTGAACATTTTACTGCCTTTACAAGTTACCGAGTCCTTTGTAAGTGAGATAGAGAGTGTAAGATCGAAAGCCAAAGTGTGACAATGACATCTTTTGAAAAATGTTGTTTTTGGAGGCTTGCTCTGTTAGCTAGTGTCACTTTACAAGAAGAGAAAACCTGGGAGCCAGCTGAAAGCACAACACAAGGACAAAAAGACTGACATTAGACAGAGCAAAGGGAAACTGATGCATGTCAACGAGTGGGCGAGCACACAAACACAGACACCAACACATAAGTTCAACTACAGTATCTCTAATCATCTCGATCCCTTTATGAAATAAATTGGCTACATCGCAAAAAAAATTCTAGATGTGGATGGATGGAAGTAAAGATGTTTGGATGTTTTGTTAAACGCACAATATGTAATTTTTTGCCGCTATGGGTCTCAATCAAAACAATAACAGAAGACATAGTTTTGTGACGTTGTGAAGTAGCGTGGGATCATGGGAGTTGTTGTCATTACCGTCATTGCAATCAGCTTCTCCCGGTTAGGATTCCTTCAGTGTTCATCGTTCAGGAGATTTTTAACGGGAGCCGAATTATCCGCAGAGGAATTATTCCCCTCTCCAAAACAAACGGACCAGGTGATTAAAACCGGTAAAAACACTGAATAGAGCAGCTTCACGTTAAAAATCAGTGTTTCTCCAAAGCTCTTCGGCAGACAAAGGACGTCCCGGACGAGCTGCGAGCCGAGCTGCCGCTAACGTTTGCTCAACTTGTTACTCTGATAACTTAAGATCCAGATGTCCGATGACTAAAATCCTTCATCCGGTTAAAATTTATAGTTAAAACTACCAAGATAAGTGCAGTGCATTGCAAAATGTGGCTTAAAATTGGATAACATTTATGAAAGCTTCTTGCAGACAACCACAATGCTGACACAAGCGCAAAGGGGATATGACGCCATTGACAGGCGACCAAATGAAACAGACCGTTACCTTGATTAAAAGTACGGATTTCTCTGGGTTTGAAAATTGCTGGAAACATTTGGGATAATGTGAGCACACAACTCAAAAATATATATAACATAGGTTTAGTCTTTTTTAGACATTTTAATGTGGGAAAAGTTCCATATTATACCTTTAAGAGTACAGTAGCGCACAGTGTGGGAACTAACACACTATCCTCCATAAAGGCATTGTTGTTATTTATAGCTGCCATTACATCACACTGGCCATAGGCAGGGCTGTGCTATGATGTGATCCTAGTGTAAGCAGACGTAACAGCTTATGCAACTATGGTCAGGCGCAAATGGCACAGTGTCAATGTGCTGACGGGGAAAACATCTAAAGGTTAAATACAATCATACTAAAACAACTTGCTATAGAAATTTCTCTTAGCGCATTATCATCAGTATTGCAATTTTGCATCAACTGGCTTTTAAACACTGTAGACCTGTGCTAAAAATAAGTTTCAACATGGTCATTACATCTAATTATCATAATAAATCTAATCTAATATACCGTAATACAGACAATTTGTCATATTAATCCGAAAGTCTAACATTTTCTGTAAATGTGAGAATTAAATTCAACTGGAGTTGCACGTTGTCTCTCTGTGATCAAACCCTGAGGGGTGTGTATGTGTGTGTTTGAGTGTGCGCGCGCATGAGTGTGTGTGATGGATTTGCTGCTCATGCTGTTCTCACACCACACACCAGACACAGGGGGTCCCTGAGCTCTCAAACAAGGCTATGTTTACTTAAATTACTGTGCACACACAGTCAGACTGGCAGAAACACACACACACACAAACATGAGCCTATGAAGAGTAATAAAAAAAAACTGGAAGAACGGGCCCAGAGTGATGAGGAAGAGGTAAAGCAGGAGGAAGAAAGCAATAGGAAAGAAGGAGTCAGGGTACACAAAAAGCTTGGAGGAGGAGGTGGAGGAGGAAGAAAAAGAGGAGCGGGATGAGGAGGAAGATGATGATGATGGTACTGTAACACCTGATGGGATGAGAGTGTGAAGCAGTAAGATACATGTTCCTGTGGCGCAGTGGACTGGACCTTATCGATTTTCACTTCTTTCCCACTGCTGGAAACTCACGACCAGTTTTACCGAAAAACATCTGATTTTTTTATATCCTATAACAGCTCATTTTCACCTCATTGACTCTTGAGATTTTTTCCAATATTGGTTGTTTTCAGTTGTTTTATAGCACTTTGTGTGGCGCTTAAATTCTTTTCTTCTGCTGGCCGCATGGTGCCAACATTTTTCTACGGCTTCAGACTGGCTTGTTTCTAAAAACTGTTTCGTTCCACCTTCTAAATGTACTGGAAATAATGACTCTGTCAGGAGATCTAACAAATTACCATGACCATGGGGGCCAGTCAGTGTTCACATTAGTCAATTAATTGATTAGTCCACTGACAGAAACAACAATTTTGATGATCAGTCAAGTCATTTTTTGAGGATCTGGTTCCAGCTTCTCATATGGGAATATTTTCATTTAATATTTTCATCTTCTTCTATGACAGTAAACTGAATACTTTTGGGTTTTAGACTGTTGATCAGACAAAACAAGATATTTGAAGATGTCACCTTCGGTTCTAGGAAATTGTGACCAACATTTTTCAGCATTTCTGTTTTACATTTTTATATACCGAATTATTGTTTGGTTTATGGAGGACAAGCCTAGTGAATATTGGACAACTCTATTGAAGAATGTGGATTTGGTGACATGCTAAAAAAATATGTACTTTCACAGTGTGTAGTCTTTGACTTTCACAGGCATTTTCTTCATTTTTAAAAGGGACTTTTCCCCTGAGCACCAATTAATTTTAAAACCCTGCAAAATGAGAAGCCTTCAGAGTCACAAAATACTAGTGCCATACAAAAAAACATCACGTTGAAGCCACAGCCCGTTCTCATTCCCAGGGCGTCAAATACCAAGGATTTATAACTGCCGTCTGCGTTCAATACCGCCACACAAGGCACCCTTTAGCGGCAGTAGGAGACGCACAAGGTTTTCCATTAACTACTATGTAAACCCATCCGCGGCAACAGTAATCGCTCAGGGAAAGTGCTGTGGTGACGCAGTTTAAAGAGCGAAAGAGACACAAAGTGTGGGCAGGAGGAGAGGTGGATGGGCCCAAAAAACACAAGTCTTTCATCTAGTAGACCGCTGTTCGTGTCCCGTGCGCTACGTTTCACTTTCACTTTACAATCCGCTGTGAAAATGTAGTCATTTTAAGCCCAGTAGTAGTAGTGTAGTTTTTCCTAAACCTAAGTTGTCTTGTTGCCTAAATCTAAGCAAGAGTTTGTATGTGATGAGTTGGGATGAGAACGTGTTGGAAGCCAGTGATGACCTGGTGAGAATGACGGTGTTGATGAAGGCTACCTGAACTGAGCGAGCAGCACGCCTCCCAGGGACGACCCGCAGATGGAGAAGCCCATGGCGATGACGCCGTTCCAGAAGCCGAGCTCCCTGGCGGTCATGTGGTGATCCAACAGGAAAAGAGGAAACATGGTGACTGCACCCTGCTCACCTGTTGTACACAGTGACAGGAGAGAGAGGTGGACCAAGAGGGAGGATCGGGAGAAGATGAGAGACAGAGGGAGAGGGAGAAGAAGAGAGAGACTGAAATGAGTTATTCGGTCAGATATACTGATGGCAGAACATACAATCAATACACCATCCATTATGTACTGTATGTCTCTGACTAAGCATTACTATTTTTCACCTACAGTAAATAAGTGAGACACCTCCTGAATACACACGCCTATTCCAATCACAGTCAAATACGACGAGGATGTTGTACCAAAGTGTTTAGCCTGCAAGACTGAACAACATGGTTTTCCTGAGATGACAACTGCCGAATCAAATACAGCACACCGACCGACACGCAGCGCACCTAGGCCTATTCCTGGAAAGTGTCAATAATAGATGCCTGACAAGAAAAAGAATACCCTCAGTCACTTTATCAAACGGGGGCCTAGCACTTTTCCTAAAGCACAAAAAGGAAAACACAACAAAAACACAGAAACTTCCGCAGATGAAACAGACCTCACAAAGGCCTTTCAGTCAAAATAAAAAGTTTCTGTCAGACAATAAGACTTTCTCTGTGTGGTGTTGAGTGTGGGGGTAATGTTCTGCTGAACATTACAGTAAAATATTCAGTGGCGCCGACTATACGCCATTATTATATTAATGGAGACTGACTTCAGAAAGACAGTGGGACCAAGGAGCTGCGTGAGTGACAGCTTGGCTCCCAGACTGCTGTCAAAGACGACGCAACACAACGCGACGACTCACTCACTCAGTCAGCCAGGAGACAAACAAAAATAGAGAAGGAGGAAAAAAAGAGACAGATGAAACAGACTGAAATAAAAAAAAAATGATAAAGAGAAAGCCGAGAAGCTCCCAGTGATAGGGAGTGCAGCGGCAGAACGAGAGTGTCACCGCTGTAACAGCGGTGTGACAACCCAGCAGAAACGTGGCGAAGGAAATGTGGATTCTCTGTGTAGGAAACACTTGTCTCTCACTTCTGTCACTCAGGTTTCACTGGTGGCAATTTACACAAACAGACGGGGGTGACTGCGTTCAAGTTGATCATGAAAATTAAAATCAATACGATAGGTATGGTGGTGACTTTTCCAAAACAGATCTACCTGTCTGTGTTTTTCTTTCAGGTGAAGTATAAGCGAAAGAGAAATGAGAAGAGTTGTTTGTTATTTGCACTAGGGCTAGGTAATTAATGAATTTGTGATGTCATTTTACTAGGGTTGCCCCCTCTTAGTCAATTAGTCGACTAGAGCTGCAACGATTAATCGATTAGTTGTCAACTATTAAATTAATCGGCAACTATTTTGATAACCGATTAATCGGTTTGAGTAATTTTTAAGAAAAAAAAGTCAAAGTTGGCAGATTGTATCTTCTTAAATGTGAATATTTTCTGGTTTCTTTACTCCTCTATGGCAGTAAACTGAATATCTTTGACAAAACAAGACATTTGAGGACGTCATCATGGGCTTTGGGAAACACTGATCATCATTTTATAGACCAAACAACTAATTGATTAATCGAGAATATAGTCGAAAGATTAATTGACAATTAAAATAATCGTTGGTTGCAGCCCTATAGTCCACTAATCGGTCGTTTTGGTCTTGGTCGACTATGATTTCTTTAGTCGATTAATCATTTTTAATGCTTTTTTCATGCCGAATGAAACTTACGAGCACATCTTTGGTAAACACAAGATTTAAAGTGGAGCTTTTTTTGTGATTCTTTGTGGAGAAACTCAATTTTACAGATCTGTCGATTAAATCAGCTAATCGATTAGTCGACAAAATCGTCTGAGTCTTAGTCGACTAAGAATTTCTTTGGTTGAGGATAGCCCTGAATTGAATTTAAAAAAAATAAGTCACACGACAGCAACATATGAACATTTTACTCCTAAACCCACGATCCGGTCAAATCCAAGATAACAGACTTACAGTACATCTTCATAATATCTCATTACATTACTATCACCCCACACACCCAGTGGGAGCTACACTTACACCCTCTCTGTGCATTATTCACATTTTAATCTCTGTCATCCTCTGTGCTGAACTGTTGTGAGCTGCATCAACTGTGCCGTAACCATATTAGTCATAATAAAGTAAACATTGGCAGCAGCGGTGCCCATGATGCCTGGGTTGTTTACCCATGGTTCTGTGCTCCCGTTCCTGTCTGCCTGTTGTTTAGCTCAAAGCTCAGAGCTTTCACAGTCCTGCCTTCAACTAATTATTTCTTTAAAGAGGGGGGGTGGGGTGGGGGGGGAGGGCGTGCAGACAAACACAACCAGGCTGATTATTCCTTTCTATAAATATTCTCAAAGCAACAATTGTCCATTTCAGCAGGGATTTCATTAGACATCCGCAAAGATTAAACAAGCAGAGTGAAGGGGAAGGAGAAAAAGGGTGGAACGAGAGCGGAGGGGGGGAGAGAATGAGAGAGGGGGAGCGGAGTGGGGAGAAAGAGGGAGAAGTGGAGGACGGAGAGAAAGTCGGTGATAACGAGACAAATGATGGAAATAAAGAAAAGGGCAGAAAGAGAAACGGCAGTAGGTGAAAAAGGGCAAGAGAAGAAGATACAAATTACAATAGTAATGCATTTATTTGAAAAAATAAAAAGTTGTGAGTTAAACATGACTGGAGGGCAGCATGGGATGGAGACAGCTAAAGACAGAGGAAGAGGACGGGGGGGTGGCAAATGAACAGAGACATTGTTAGGAGGTTAGTGAAGAGGAAACAGAGGAGGGATGGCAGGCTCAAAGAAAACTCTGTTTATGTTTACAGCACAGAAAGACAAAACAATTTAACATTAAGAAAAGTGACAGGGCTGTTTTATTTATCCTAGTTATTTAAAGGTGCTTCATGACAACATCAGTCATTGACTAGACTTGTAGAATGGGGTTCAAGCACCCTGACACGAAGACATGGAGGGAAAGAAAAACTACTTTATTTTCTGCTAAAGTTTGAACAATTTTGATTATTTCATGTTAGAGATTTCTGTCTCTGTGTTTTTGTTCTTGCTTTTTCTTCTGATACCGATTGTGGGGTTCTTTGGCTTATTGTCACTGTCCAATGAAAACTATGCATCTCTGTAATGATTTAGAATTTTTCAAATAAAGGATGAAGTGTCCCTTTATTTAGTTAACTACGTGAGCTAAATAAACCATTTAAAAAGCCATAGGATCGTCTGCAAAATGCGTTGTAACAGCACTGTTAAATCATACCTACACAGTCCAGACGGAGGCGGATTAGCTGAGTTTTTCGGTGTAACTAACAAATAATATGGGAATTTTTTTAACTTTAACTTTAATTGTTTCTTATTTAATAGATACAATTTATTTATATATTTAAAATTATTTAACCAGGAAGTCCCAGATTAAAATGTCTTTTTCGGGGGAGACCTGGCCAAGATAGCACGCCATTACAATGTTAAATACTGTATAAAAAATGTCAAAAACAGACATGGGCAATTGAAAATAGTACATGTTACAGATACATAAAGGAACATACATATAGGGATTGCATTTGCACTCTTCAGTTATAAAGTTTTTTTTAATCAGAGCTTTGAACTCTTCCACAGAGACAAAATCATTACACTGTAGTTTGTTCTGAAGGTTATTTCATGACCAGGGCGCGAAATAGGAGAAAGCTGTTCTACAAATCCTGAGCAAATCCTGGGTGCCTGCCTGCTAGAGTCGCCATTTAGTGGAAATGATTACTTTTTCAATAAATTTAGACTTTTGGACTGAGAGCTGAGACAATTACAGAGACTGAGCGCTGCATAGATCGCTGTGTGTGTTTGAGAGAGTGGGGGAAAGAGAAGTTGGAAGGTGGACTATTGCACGCAATGTTTCTGTAAGTTATTAATAACAATAATTTGAATGTCAACGTTATGAATGAAGTTTCGAAGCTTTGAACTATTCGGTACAGCCCTAGTTTGTTTTATTCATCCTAGTTATTAAGGGTACTTCATGGCAACATCGATCATTCGGTAACTGACATATTAATACCGGTTTAGTAAGATGGATTTCATCAGAAATCAGCTGATAGATTCACTGCATATGAGGAGACTGTTTTATATCACGAATCATAAAGAGGTCACTTATTTTAGGACAGTTATTCCAAGTTATCACTATTAGTTTTCCAATTATACACTGACTTTTAAAAATTTGACACATAACACCTTCATCCGTGGCGACTGGGATGGGAGAGATGGTCTGTGAGTATGTGTGAATGTTGGGTGGTAGTGGAGAGAGGGATCAGAGTAGGTTAAGGGTGAGAAAAGGGTGCGATGAGGGTGAGAGGTCGACGAGGACAGTGGGGTCAAATCCTAACTGTCCACGCTGCAGCTTAGACAAAAGAGCTGGCAGAGCAGGAGAGATCACCGAGGACACTCAGTCCCCCTGCAGAACGACATTATCACTCCCTGCCGAGAGCGTGGTAAACAGAGACAGGCTCATACATACTACATGTTTGAGCACAGCACACACACAAATGTCTATGTGCGTACACATGCACACACACCTTTCAGCTCCTCAGGCTCCCTGGGGACAAAACCAGTAAACAGAGCCCCGTCTATATACACCTTCACAATATCCTATGCATATTAGTCGATTGACACACACAGTAGGAGTCCCTGCAGATCAATGTCGATGTCAAGGAGTTCTCTGTGGCCCTCCGGGGGTCCTGAATATGGGAAAATACACTCGCAGAAGCAAGACAACCACCATCTCTCCACCCAAACCAAACCTGCTAGGTTACTGGGTTGATTGTGTTTGTTCTGTCTTTATTTTCTGAGAAATGATGTAATATTAATATCCATACATATTTACTCTTGGAGTAAATACGCTGTCCCCATCATTTTCTATGATGTGTCAATAAATGCTGTAGGAACTTGGCTAAAAAGGCACTTTGGGTTACAGAAGTTTTTCCTGTAAAAAAAACACATATACAGTAGTATTTGTTTGTTAGATGAAAAACTATGTGTTGAATTTGAATTTTTTGTAGTTTCTCAGTCAAAAATAGTAAACTGTGATCCAAACATGAACAAACAGTCACCACACTACCAAAATGAAAAGACTGGGCCCTACATTAATTCTGAAATTGATAGAGATGGTGTTGAAACACAACAACAATTAATCTAAGGTATTAGTATTTTCTAATGCTATTAAAAGGTTTGTTTACATCAGTTATTTAATGTAAGTACACCAAAAAAAAAAAGGCTGAAATTATCAAATATTATCCGTTGACGAAAGCACATAAAGACGTTTTTTTTTTTATCATTAAGACAGAAAATCAATTTCATATAATTATGTGAGATTTATGTGGTCAAAAAAAATCAGATTACACTTATAAACCTCTATAAGATCTTGCCCCTTTATGTCTCTGCATGGACAAATGTGTTTATTTCTATTGCCATTTTGCTCTCTGTCTCTCTCAGGGTACCATGTGGTGGTTGTTCATTAATTCATCCCCTCCTTCAGCCTCTCTCCCTGCAGTCCATCTTTTTCCCTCTGGAAAATACCCCCCACACTCCTTCCCAAGTTTCTCTCTTCTCTCATTCCCACTCCTCCACCTCGCTTCATATCTCAGAACTCCCTGACCTCCCCCAAACCAACCATCATCCACTTCTGCTGGCGTCCATGTCTCTGAAACTGTTCTGCAGACTGGACTCTAGGTTTCATGTCAATATCTAAATGCGTGGTTTGAGTACGTATGTGTGAGTATGTGAAATGAGCAGGGTGACATTTTTGTAGCGGGCTCAGTTTTAAAGCTAGAGTGAAGATACGGGTATCATATGAAACTAGAAAATCTAAGGAATCCATTGGTACCAACCATGTCATACTAGCTTGTAGGAGGTTAAATGACGCTCTAATCTTACGCTAAATTTTGGCGAGGAAAAACTGGCATGGCCAATTTCAAAGGGTTCCCTTTGCCTCTGACCTCAAGATATGTGAATACAGACATCCTCACTTTATGATAATCACATGCCGTTTGGGGTAAGTCATAGTCAAGTCAGCACACTGACAGCTGTTGTTGCCTGTCGGTCTTGAGTTTGCAATGTTGTGATTTGAGCATACTTTTTCATGCTAAATGCAGTAATTTGCGATTAATCACGATTAACTATGGACAATCATGCGATTAATCGTGATTAAATATTTGAATCAATTGACAACCCTATTTATTTTTTTTACCCATCCCTCTTTCCCTTTTCCCTTCCTTCAGAAATTTTAAGGAAGAGAGAGAGATGTAAATTGAAAGTCACCTAAAACATGTTGCTTTAAAAAACATGTACAGTCGAGGTAAATGGTGCATGATTAAACTGGATGCAATTTTATATTAAACAATGCAAGAAGAAGAAGAAGAGTCTAAACAAAAGCCCAGCAATAAACCCTACCTTTATGAAGGTTTTTGCTAATTTGGAGAGGTGTCAATTCAATTGTATGGTCATTTTGGAGGCTGTAATTTGTGGTGCTGTCGAACTGTATTGCATTACAATGAGAGTTGTTTCTAATATTTATATCAATGAATAAACTGGTAACTGAGTGTATTTTACCATTAACTCTTGTGGCTGTCTATTTGGAGGAAAGGGTTAAAGCGGGGTATTAGGACAAAGCTTTTCTTTTTTTGTGTTCATCCATCCATTCCTCCGTCCACCTGGTCAGTTCCCAGGGAAAGCCACCATCAGGGTCCACCTCTTTTCACCATCATTCACATCTCTTGTCAAACACACAGGGCTACTGACTCCCTACCTTTAAAAAGAACCAGCTCTGACATGTGAAACACTGCGGCATCACTTACACTAGGGATGTGTAGTTAATTGCAAATAACAATATGAGAATAATTGACTTGCAATGCAAAGCATTTTAATTCAAAGCATTTAAGGTTGATATAGATGACAAAAGTCCAGTAAAATAATTATATTTCTCAAATTGTCAAATTATAGCAATTAACACTTGAGTTTGCAATATATCTTAAAAGATAATAAGGACGGCCATTTTAGCGATACTTGATTAGTGTTTTAGCAGCTTCACACTCCAGCACACTGAGCACAGAATTTTCCCCACGTGTGACAACAACAGGATATTAAAATATTTGTTTACAATGTTTGAGCTTATTTGCAACTTGAAACATCTCTTGTTTGCCTATTCCTGACCTTTTCCCCTTACATTTTCTCTCACTACTTCCCTCCCCCCCCACGCCCTCCATCCGTCCGTCCCTCCGAGTCTACCCAGACAGTTCTCCCATCATGCCTGTGGCCTCAGATGGCACAGGGGTCACAGTTCAGACACGAGGCTCCCGATGATTGGCCACTGTGTTGGACCCGGCGCAAACTCACTCAGAGTTCATTAGGGATAGATGAGGGAGAGGGGTCTGTGCTTGTGTGTGTGTGTGTGTGTGTGTTTGTGTGTGTGTGTGTGTGTGTGTGTGTGTGTGTGTGTGTGTGTGTGTGTGTGTGAGAGAAGAAGAGGGGGGTTTTCAGACAGGCAGATCACACAAACATACCCACACACCCCTTGAACAAAAACAATACTGTCTCACATAGGCAATTACGCGGGCACATCCAGGCCTAATCTAAAATATTATACAACCTTTTTTTTTCCCGCAAAGTTGGGAAATATTTAGACTGCTACAGGAAATTCTAACAAGTAACAAGTCTGTTAATGAATCTACAGAGGAAATACTAACTACTACAGTAATTATTGTTGTAATCATGAGCATCAGCCGATAGTGTTTGTGTGACAGAGAGAGTGTTGGGGGTGGGATGGGATGGGATGGGATGGGATGGGATGGGGGGGGGGGGGGGGTTGCTCCCCAGACAGATTAGGGGGTCCAGCCAGCCTTCATATTTTGTCTAGTAGTGTCGTCTGCTGGGGCTCATCCGATTACTGAACCACCCTTAAAACTCTCTCAAAAACACACACAACACAATCTAAAAACAAAGGCATATACATTCAAGCACATACACAAGTAAAAGCTATGCAAATGTGAGGAGACAATTATATTCCCACCACCCACATACACATACACACACACACACAAACACACTCATCAGCGTGATGCACTGTCTTCCATTTCGGTTTCTGAACGCAACAGACACAAAGACACTCTAATCCTTACATAATCCCCTTCTGCTACCAAACACCAAACTCTGGTCATATCAACTCTCTCTCCCACACAAACACACACACACGCACACACACACGCTTGACTGATCCAAAACTACTTTCAAATTTTGTTTTCTTTTTGTAACCAACTCATTCACATATAAAACTGTCTGCATGAACGTAATATGCATTCAAATATATAATAATTCAATATTGTATTCTCGTTAAAGTGCCTTAGGTTTATACTTTTATAACTGTGACATTAAAAACAACTGCTTTATCTTAGCAGGGCCTGCAACTTTCAGTATATATACAGGACCTGCTAGGACACAATAAATTGTCATGTAATAATAACTTCCCAAACTTTTCCAATACACTCATTCTTGAGTTCAGTCCTCATGGACAAACCAACAGAGACATCTAGTGGTGATCTCTGGGCCCTACATGAAGGCAGGGACACAACTAATGAAAACTTTGCAGTGGGACAAAAGGGAGTATTTCAGTAAATATAACTTTTCATTGCTTTTTTTATGTTTACTTTGTGAAGGGAAAAATAAAATAAAAACTGATGAGCCAATAAACCGGTCTCCCTGAGAGTTCTCCTATTTACTCTTTTCTGTGCTTTTTCTTTTTCATCTCTTTCTGTCCATCAGGATCATTTGAACTCTCTGCACACATAATTAAAGCTGCAACGCATAGTCAACTAATCAGTTAGTCAATCGAAATAAAATTGATCTGAAACTATTTTGATAATTGATTAATCGTTTCAGTCATTTATAAAACTCCTACCAGTCTCTGGTTCCAGCCTCTCCAAAGTGAGGATTTGCTTCTTTTTGGTTTTATATCATTGTACACTGAATGTCGTTGGACATCTTGAAAAATGTGGTGGACATTTGTCACTTTTTTGTGACATTTTATTAGGGCTGACCCGAATGCGTCGAAGCTTCGATCGTTGCCATGGTAATTGTCCTTCAAATCAGTATTCGAATGCTTCGAATGCGGCGCTGTCCCGAAGCTTTGAATACTTTCGAATATTTCTAACCGAGGCTTCGAAACCCCAAAAATGGTATTGGACTTACATTATATAGATTAAACAATGAATAAAGAAAGTAATTGACAGATTAATCAATAATGAAAATGATCATTAGAAGCAGCCCTAAAACAAAGTTTCAGTTTCATCAGGGAGGGTTCAGACATAATATCAGTATTAATATTAGGCCTCGGCAGCAAAGATATAGTAAGTAAGTAAAAAGTAATTAAAAATTAACAATAATTTGGTCTCCAGTATTACAGTAATTTATGAGTATGTTCATTTCAATATAAATGAGTGCTTCTGTATTCAATAACACTCACCTAATTTGTATGTCAGCACATACAGGACTGTCCAAGGGGTGCCGGGGACTGCCAGCATCTTCCTCCACACTCTCCACGGCCTCATAGCGTCTGCCCCCTGCCCTCCCCTCCTGCTGCCATCTGCCTGTTGGCCCCTCAAAGTCTCATCGTCCAGCACAGGGGCCCCCCACACAAACAGAGCCACGCCTGCGTACACAAACGTCAGCAGCATAAACATCCAGCTCCATCCGGCCACGTCAATCACAGCCAGCAGCCCACCTCCGGCGAACACCGATCCAGCTTTATAGCCCACGACTTGGGCTGTGTTGCCCAGGCCCAGCTCCCCGCGACCTTTCAACAACCCCACGGCGGCCCCATCTACAGCAATATCCTGGACAGAGGCCAAGGAGTTCATGGCCAACAGGGTTCCTGCTACACCCCAGATATGTGCCTCTGGGGCCAGGGCAGCACTGGCGAGGCATGTCAGAGCCAGCCCAGACACCGTCCCCACCAGCCAGCGGCGCTTGGTGCCAACCCGGTCCACCAAAGGGGCCCAGAGCACCTTGAGGACCCATGGGAAGTAGAGGATCTTGGTGAAGCCAATGCGGGTGAGGGAATGACCAGCTCCACGCAGGTAGACGGGAAGCAGGGAGGACTGGAGACCATAGGGGATGCCCTGGACAAAGTACAGCAGGCCCAGGAAGACTAGTTTGTCATTCATGATCTACCTCCACAAGTGACCCTCTAATTGAGCAGACACTGCAGTGGTCCATGGGGTCAGGTCATTGTTTAGATGGAAGGGGAGCACTTCAAATGGACTGGCTGACCTGAAATCAAAAGACAGAGTGTGAGCTTCAGGGATATTGATGCTGAGTTTATAATCTTGTTGTAGAAGATATGGGGTGACTAAAGACTGTCACAGATCCCGCATGCAGCCTTAAAAGGATGTGTCTACTCTGCTGTTTTACTGCCTCTCTGCCCAGCTCAGCTATCAGTAACGTTAACCGGCTAACGTTAGCTCCTCAAAGTCAAATGACTTAATGGACATAACATGTTAAATATTACAGTGACCACATTATTTTTCATCATTTAAATTTAAGGCAGAACACAAACGTGACTTTGCATCGTTGACCTTTTGCTGACAACAGTTTAAGTTTGTTGCCAAACTGACTGACTAGCTACCGTTAGCTAAGTTAGCTAGCGTGCTGCCATGCCAACCTCAGTAAACTAATAGCTTTAAAACACATTTATACAGCATGCCAATGTTAATAAGGGTTGTGCTGAAATGATAAAAATTAGTTCCGTAAATGTCATGAGATAAATATTAACACATACTGAGAGAGAAAGTTGGTTAGCCTAGCGTTAGCTAACCGGAGAAGGTGCTTCAGCTCAACTTGTTGTGGTCTGTATGAGCTATGAGGTTGCCAGGTTCTGTGACAGCAATCCCCCGTCTTCAGATGGCAAACGAGAAGAGGTGGTGTCTGAAACATATTTGTAACGAAAAAGTGTGTGCCTGCTTTCTGCCTACTAATTGATAGATTGGGGGCTATTGCAATGCAGTAAAACACATTCTATTACCCAACCTGGCAACCCTAGGTCCCCTAATGACACTAAAATATACAATAGCTGTACTCTATCTCCCACTCTGTGTGTGATTCATTGGTCATTCATTCATTGTATCACCCACTCCCTGTGTGATTCATTGGTCATTTATTCACTGTATCACCCACTCTGTGTGTGATTCATTGGTCATTCATTGTTAGTGTTTGCACACTGAGATTGCTATGTTAATTGTGTTACATTATAATTTCTAGATTATGGATTCGCAGTGGATTCTGAGCCAAAATATGCGGTTGCCTATGCTTCATGAGGAGTGTTAAAAACTATCATATTCTTTGTATGTACAGGTATGTGATGTATATCTGTTTATGTAGATATATCGCTATATGTGTCTTTATACTATGTGTATAAGTATGGGTGTGTTTGTCCTTAATTATTTAGCAACGCTACAACGGCAAGCCTTCTCTTTCTTTCAATGTTCTATTATTGTTACTGTAATGGTAATTACTAATATTATTAGTGCATAAATATTTGGAAACATATCTTATATCTGGTTGGTTCATGTCTGTCTGATATGTATTGTACGTGCATGTGCAAAAAAACAAAACCACTCAGATAGGCCTTCATACAAAAACCTTTTATTTGCAAGTTGTCCAAGCTCCTTCAAGGGTAGGCCTACCGCTGCCACTGACTATGATTGGCACATGGTGATCTGTATACATCTGTTAGCAACTGCACTGTGATCGCGGACTTCAGCTTCTGTTCGAGCACCAGATATGCAAATCTAATGAGTGAAAAGCTAAGTCTATCCCACGGCTTAGGACCACTGGCATACTGCTTTCAGATCTATACTGGGATAAGAGTGTTGGAATGAAAAGGAATAACTTGGAGAGAAAATATCTGCTGAAGCAGTCCCTAATGCATGTTAATCTTTGCACATTGCTGTTAATATCTTCTATATGTCATGACAGTCAAAAAGAAAGACTTGTCAGTTCTCCACAAGCGCGTAGGGCACAATATGTGTCATGAGATTATAGGTGATTTTCCACAGCTGGGCTCGCTGCACGAGCCTTGATCCCATTGATTGGCTTTTAGTTTTCACCCCCACAGAGAGCGAGCAGAATCTTTTCATAGTCTCCTTTAGTGTCATCCTGAAGGAAAGAAAAGACAGTGTGTAAATTAAATTTGAATACAAACTCTACATTGTATCCCATTGTCAATTTTGTGAATTGTCATATGTATAATAACAAAAACCTGACCAATTCTGACATTTAGGATGCGTTTATTGTCATTATCAGTGGTCAGATGTTTGCTCACCAGAATCTCCCGGTGGAGTGTTGCGCCGTAGGTTTTCTTGTACTCATCCTTGATCCGTTTCATGTCGATTTCAGAGCGGCTCACCATGATGCGGGTCAGGATGTGTTTGCGGGTACCTTTACCCTGATGGGCAGAAAAGAGTCAGTCAGGGAAGGCCTTGGGCAGCAGGCACAGTATCCGGTATGCGTTTTTTAAAACCTTTTGTGAGTAGTAGCCTACAGTACACATACTGTACCTTCATGGCCAAGTTGAGCTTCTCAGCAAAGAACGCAGGCCTGCTTCCAGCACACTTCACTGTGGTTATTTAAAAAAAAAAAAAATGGGTCAAGTTTAAATCAAGTCTGCATAAATTATGGCATAAATGATGAGTTAATAAATTTAGAGCCGAGGGTTGTGCCTTTACCTACTGCCATCAGACAACTTTCAATATCCCCCTTCATCTCCAGGTCGATAACTTTGGCCACGTCCACTTTGCTGTACTTTGAGTACCTGTCAAACACTGAAGGAGAGGACGCAGTGGAAGAGTATTAGATCTGACAGGAACAAACAGTAAATAAAACTGATTTTACTGAACAGGAGATGTAGCCAGCTAACCTTGACGGAGATGAGGGGCGCTCCTGTTGGTGAGGATCTCAATGAAGGCGGCGGCGTTTGTGCCCTTCCTCCCCTCCCCGGCCTCGTACAGAGCCCTGGCATCGCTGTCAACCATCTGCTCACTAACTCCTTCAGTCCTGCTGGCCTGTGATGAAGACAAGCAGAGTAAATTCACAGTGCTGAACACAACCAATACTTATTATTTTACTGACAAAAAAACTCATTTAGTCTGTACACACACAGTTCATGAGGGTCGCCACATAAATTTGCAGAATTTCTTCCATAGTCTTTTATTTAAAGGTGCTATTGATAAAATTCAGCCACTAGATGTCGCATTCTCCCTCCCCCGTTCCATTACATTTATTTCACAACAAGTCATTGCCAGGCAATTACCGTCAATCTCAGCCATTTATCAATTTTTTTCCACACTGACGACCCAGAGATACCACGTGATACCAATGTCGTTTTACTATTGGCTCACATGTCTTGTTAAACATGGGAACCAAATGTCAGATATATTCCACAGAAATAAACAAAACATTCATTTTGGACCCTCCAAAATTTTCTAAATGATTAATTCACAATCATAATATTTTTTTTAGGAAAATTCATAGTTTTATATGGCACCTTTCCAAAGGCTCTGCGGATGTATTTTTTTTTTTAAATATTCATCTACACAAATATGTTATCAATAAGACCTTTAAGATTCATATCTGCAATACACCTTTGAGCCACATGAGGGAGCCTGAATGTTCGTATTGTTCTGATAATTGTAGCCTGCTTATAACATTGAATCTAATTTGAAAGGCTAGTGTACATTCTGTTTGTTTTACTGATGAGAGGAAGAAAAACGTATTTAACGTGTGTATATGTTTTCAATAACACATGCATAAAACAAAGTAGTGATTTATCAAACATATCTCTTATGAGGTGAAGTGGAAATGGCAGTAAAAATGGTCAGGAACATTCATTTACACACAAAACCACAATTTATAGATAAAGCCTATTGTGAATTGGGTCACGATGGTTTGTCATTTTTAAAAAGTGGGTAACCAGAACAAAAAGTTTGGGACACACTGCAATAGCTAGTAGAAGGTGTCTGCAGTTGGATAAAGGCGGGTTGTTTTGTTTTGTAATAGTAACTATTTGAGTTGACAGTAAACTCAAATATTTACCGGTATTTACGAGTGTCTCCTGAACACCTACAGCTACAAACATCTCTGAAACTGTTCATTCTGCAGACAAACTTCCAAATTGTAGATCAGTCAGGCAAGTGCAACATACAAAAGCACCCAGTTTAAAAGGCACTAAAATCACTCGCTCCAAGCCCCATTGATGCTTCAAACCAAAATATTTCTAAGGATCTACTGCAAATGTACAGCTGTGCAAGTCTGATTTATGATGGAATTGTGTTGTATGAAATTAATTGTCATAGGCAACATCTCTGGGTGTTAGAATTATTGGTACTTTTTTCAGTCTTAACATTTCAAATCACATAATTTTCTGTATTTTTTGTGCACTAAACAGAAAGTGGTAAAGGCAACAGAAACATGAGGTAAATGTTTCTTAATAAATATGGTCTACTATTCTATAGATGGTGAAGACAATTAACAGGCCTCAAAATACAGAGATTAATGACTCAGCAGGCTGTTTAACGCGGACATTCTGCTGCGTATTTCCATCAAATTCACATTTCTCATCATTTTATCCAAATGCAGCTTTTGACTTTTAAAATATGATGAATGATGTTTGTACTGTGCATTTGCCCTTTGTAAGATGTCCAAATATAAATCCATAAAAGTTCCAATTGGTAACTCATGTTGTGTTAGCACGTGCATGTGTATCGAGGGAGTGAGTTTGTTTATTTTTTTACGAACCACTGTCATCGTAGCAGCTACAGGGCATGCTATGTTGCCTCACAACTTAAAGCATCCTGGTGCTGCTGTGAATGAATAAGTGTCTGTGATACATGGGTCTGCAAAATCCTGTAACAGGTCTTCAAAATCCTGTTACAAGTACAGCATGAAACACACACCATGAGACAAAAAGCAAGTGTGTGGACACAGACGTACCTTGCAGAGTTCAAGGAGGGCAGCCCTGAAATCTCCACCGGTGTCACCCCTGATGTCAGCCTCCAGATCCTTCTTGTAATCTTGATGAAGAAATCACAACATTAACAGTGAGGATATAAAATGATGCCAAAAGTGTGAAAATTGGTTTTCACCAAGTGGTTTTTTTTTCAACGTTTAAACCTTCTCCTGTATTCCAACGGTTGTAATTTTCCACTGTCGCTTCTATTTCCAAACACAAGCTTGGTGAAACTGAAAATTGTTGCTTGAAATTCGTCGGCACGCACCTTGCTTGTAGGCTTTCTTTATGTCAAGGATCTCATTGTTGTTTCTGGAGGCCAAAATCTCAATAAGGACTTCCTCCTCTGTGCCCAGACCCTGAGAAGGGAATGCATGCATCGATAGGGTGAATCAGAGAAAGATTCTTCACCGGCCCTCTTTTACTCTCCCGTTAGGAAAACAATACATGAATATGTGGAACTGGGTGGATGTCATTATGCGCCAAAAATAACACATGATGGTGAGGCCAAAGCATTCGCCTCAAATGAGCAGCCATTTAGACATTTATATTTAAGTAAGACTGTTTGTGTGTGTGTACCTTCATGGCCTTTTTCAGCAGTTGGGCATCGTACTGGGCCGGTGTTTTCAGCAGAGCCAACACCACCTCCTCCAGATCTCCCTTCAGAGCGTCCTTCAGCGCTGATTCCAGAGGCTGCGAGAGGACAACCGATGAGCAAATACAGCGTTGTGTGTGTACTTTGGAACAAAATCTACGTTATTCCTGCGATCGTCTTTGTTTAATTCTAATTACCTTGCCGCTGGCTTTCTGGTAAGCCTCTTTTATCTGCTGCCTCTGCTCGTTGCTCCTCTTCACCAGAATTTCAATGATGGTGTTCTCATCCACACCTGCACAAAGGACATGTTATTAAGTTAAATCGTCATTTACTACCTCTGGATCTGTACGACAGGGACGATTATATAATTCAGTGAAGACTTCAGTTCAAACTTTCTACCACAGACAATTCCACTGTGCATGATGGTGCGTGATGGCCAGCAGATGGTGTTAAAGATCTTACAACAAAAGGCCAACACAGACTCACTTGCTAGAGGCACATTGTGTAAAGCCGAGACATGTTCACACACGCTCCAAAGCTTCCCTGTGTGGATTTTAAAGTTCACCTTTCGCCTTGATGGCCTTATCCAGGACTGCTGCATCTCCATTGGGGCTGAAATTGGGAGCTGCGGTCACCGTTCCCTCCTTCTTGAGGGCCTGAGAGACACAATACAGATTATTGTGTGTTTGGTAAATACTTGAGTTCTATCTACCCACTGGTGGTGTGCATGAGGTCGGTTGCATTTTTCAAATTCCTCAGGTGCAAACGTGCTCTTTAAAAAACAGGTAAAATCACAGCGTTTTCTCCCCTAACACATTGCCTCCACCTTAAGACATACAAAAAGAGAATGTGGCAGGTTTATGACCCCTGTGGACACGTCCTTGGCAGTCTCGGCCCCTACACCTCCATGCCTACAAAGACCATGACGATGTCCTTTAAAATGCCTGCACACACCCCTGTTGGACTGAGCTGAACAATAACAGGAGAGTCGGAGAGACTGAAATCACGCAGGATAACCTCATCCAACCCTCCCGTAGTTCACTTTAAGAAAGCAGAAGTAGCATTTTGCTCTGTTTGCAGAGTTTATAAAGGGAGGGGCGCAGATTCCTGCCACAATGACTCACAGGACTTAGAATGACCATCTTTCCCATAGTATATAATCTTTATAGTTCAGGCTCCCTTTCACTTTAACAATACATCACATCTTATCTTTCTGCTCGACTCCACTCCTTCTTCCTTCCCTCTTTCCACCTTTAAACTTCCCACTCATTCCTTCCTTTCCCCTCGCTGTACTCTACATTCCTCTCTTTTCTTTGCTCTCAACTCTGCCTGATAAAAATTTTCCACCCTAACATACCACAGGAAGAGAAAAAAAAAAGGGGTTGTTGGCCTGAGCAACTGGAAAAGAACCACAGAGCTACGTACTGAGTCATCGGGCATGCCCATATAGACAGTCTGCTGCATGAACTGGCTGATGAAAGACATGGTGGTGGGACTGCTGGAGTCTGTCTGCAGGGGGAACAGAGAAGAGAAGATGTGATCAAACAAAGTCCACTGATCATGTTGTAGATAGTATTCAAAGAAGAAATCATCACTCTTTTATTGGGTTTACTTGGGTAAAGTTCTTATCTATTAAACTTGTTAGCAGAAGAAAGAAAGAACTGTTTCATCTACTTCATCTGCTTCTGGAGAGCACAAGCCTCTACATATTTACTTTAGGTTTACATTATGTGGTTTTCCATAATGACAAGCCTGTGGCCACACCCACGCTCAACTCTAATAGGGATTTACACTAGCCTATACTGTAGACTAGATCCGGTCTCCTTTAATGTGCTTTACTATTGATACTGAGAGACTAATTAAACCAGCTCTACACTTCCTGCGTCAAATGTGTAAATCCGAAAAATGATCGCTGCTGTTTCCCTAACCACACCCTCATAGGTCGCATCAATTCCTTGAAGGAGAGCGGATATAAAGGCATCGCATCTCGAACCAAACTTCAGGAAACTCTCAAACTAACAGACAGATAGGAGATTTTAAATCGAAGGAAAATGTCTTACCGTGTGGCTTTAGAGGAAAGAAGTTTGTCTCACTGGTTCCAGGGGCGTTGTAGCGACACAGAGAGTGTATTTATACGCATGATAAACCCCACCTAGTAACGGGTCCAGCCCATACTCCCCCCTCCACAGCTGCCATTGGACTGAACCGCTGTCTGCCACCTCAGAGCGCCACGCCGTGCGTAAAAACTAGGAACAGTCTCTCCAGCACATTTAAGACAGTCGTGCTGCTACTTATAATGGGGATTCAATGCATTATTCCTGATGTATTCATACACAGGTATATCTGTTTATTTTCACGTTTGATTTGCCCGTTTATTATAATAGTTTCTTTATGTTTCCAAGCTCCATATTTTAAGCATGATCTGTGATTTTGCTTTTTCTTCTAATATTTTTAGTTTGAATTTTACATTTGAAAGTAATGAATGCAGACTTTCCTGCAAGTAAATATTTATAATTTTTCTGACTGAACACTCTTAGCACATAGTTGTTGCAACACTAAGCAACACTTTATGTATGGACTCTATATGGACGCATGTTTTTTTTCATCTCGTACAGTAGTGTCCTCACTGTTGTAATCCAGAGTGTCCCTAGAATATAATGTTTTCTGTTATTGTTGTTCCATTTGCCAGAAGACAGAATGACTTTCCTTCTGATATCTCTCCTCTATCAGGAGGTCACTTTAAACCTCATCAGATAAAGCCAAGCCTCACGTGTGTTGATCTGTGGAGCCCCTGATCCCTCAACATGACACTACTTGTAGGAACGACTGTGCAAAGACCACCTTGACATTCCTCATAAACAGTCTGCCTTTAGTGTGATGAGGTAATGAGTTTCTTTAAAGGTGTGGCGTATTGTCATGGAAGCACAGTCGGGGCCTGAGGATACCTGCAGCCTACATGCCTCAGCAGAGGCTGATGCTTTCCAACACCAGCCAAGATAATGACACATTTGACTGATAATTGCATCATTTGAGCCCAGTCATGCTTTATCATCATACTATGGGGGAGGCTAAACAATCAAGACTTCACAGGCCCTTGATGACGTCCATAAATACTTCTGTCGTAAATCTTACATATTTTACTGTTGGGATCAGTATATATGTGTGTTTAATGGCATTATTTTTATTTGTTGAAGTTTCCGTATTTGACAAAGTGACACTGTGTCCATATAGTTGAATACGGTCAGGGCAGAGTTTGGATCGTGAAAAAAGAAGGACGGGGTAAAGCTGTGTTGTCATTAAAGTGGCATTATGGGTGGATTTATCTTTAAGTAGTATAAGGTGTGTTAAACAGATGCACAAGCTGTGGTCCAAATGGTCTCTTGGTCTAAAAAAAGAAAGGAAGTCCTCATAGAACAGCTTGGCCAAGAGCAACAGGACACGATAGTACAATACCATCAATCAGCAGCAGCAACGGCCATGACATTGGTTTTATTCCACACATTTGTTCTTCTTTAGGAGGTATATGGAAGTAGCAAACAGTGGTGGAAGAAGATCCTTTACTTAAGTAAAAGTACCAATACAACAATCCTGCATTCGAAATCCTACTTAAGTAAAACAACAGAAGTATTATTTACTTTAAATAGTAAAAGTAGTTGTTCTGCAGTAAAATGTCCCCTGTGATTGATATATGATCCATCTGATACTATAGCTGCTCGAGGTGGAGCTAGTTTTAACTGGTTAAACTGGTTAAATATGTAACAATGCCTCATGTTTAAAAAGTTTATCATTTGCATTATATGTAAAATCTGAAGTAAATAGTAACTACAGCCGTCAAATAAATGTAGTGGAGTAAAAAGTACAATATTTCCCTCTGAAATGTAGTGGAGTAGAAGTATAAAGCCGCAGGAGAAGAAAATATTCAAGTAAAGTAAGTACCTCAAATTTGTACTTAAATGTACTTAGGTACATTCGACTACTGGTAGAAAATATATCTATAAACCAGAAAATCTAATGTTTTCTTCATCACAACAAACGTGCATGAAGATAATTTCCTGACACTCCTCAGTGCAGTTCACCTGGATGTAGGTGACCTATCTGACCTTTATTCCCCTCCCCATTCCCTTGACCCTAACAGGTGAGGAAAGTGTGCAGGTCTCCAGGAAAACAAACAGAAACAAGAGAAGCGAGTGTGTATATGAGCTATATGTGTCTGTGAGTGTGAGACAGCATCCAGTTACAATCTGTATCTTACACACAGGAAACCTGAGGACTGTTTGGGGCATCTTTTTACCAGCGGGCTGTGTGGGGTTTAAGCCAGTACCTGGTGAAACTTCATCTCTGCAGGTTTAATATTTAAAGACTGTTGAGAGTTCGGTTCCCCCTAGAGAACAGGATCGACGCCCTGGTCAGCATAGCAGCACTCAAACTGCACTGAATCACACTGAAGGGATCCGATCTGCTCTCAGACCAGGTAGTCCTCCTTTTATCATCAATACTTCTTTACTCTTTTTTTCAGTTTTGTCATGTTTTCTACTCTCTTGAATGTTACCATGTTTTCTGATTCATTCATATGCATATTTTGGATTTTGTGCATCAGTTTCATGTAGATCATGTTGCAATTCACAAATTTTAGTGTTCTGTAAATGCAAATCACTTTATTTAGTGAGAGAACAGGCATTGTGCCAGTTCCTGCCAAGTGAGATGTAGGATTTGTTCTTAAATAGTATCGTGAAATTGAAAAAGAAAATAGACAAAAAAAAAAATCAAACTGGGACTTTCCATTTTTCCTGTTGAGAAGCTTGTAGTTTATAGTCGTTTGGGGAGGTTGATGAAAGGATTACACTCCCTGAGTGAATCTGCTGTGTGAGCTTGTTGACATCTGCAAATAGTTTGGGGGTTGAACAAGAGTTCATTAAAATATTTTGGGATTTTTAATTGCATATAAATTTAAATGTTTCATCTTTCTGGGCTTCTTTAAAATTATTTGAACCCTCTCTTCTCTGCAGATTTTGGACCAATCCAGTTGCATATAAAGACCAATCACAAGAACAAAAGTAGTGACAGCCAACTCACAGTTATATATACACAATGTACCTGAATTCTTCTGGAGCGGAGAATGGATCTTACTCACTGACCTTCCTGGGAAAGAAAGTAGGGAGACATCACTCTGTGGCCCCTGCAGGCAAACAACGTGAGTGTAAAGCAAACACAAAACAACTAAAAAAGCAAATAAGCAAAGCGTTATATTCATCTGCATGGTGCTACTAATGACATTATTGATATCAGATATCAGATTATATGTTGTAGAAGAAGCTGTTCTGACTGATAAATGCGTTGCAGGCATGCAGGTGTAGTCAGACGAGGTTTAAATATTTCAGCTGCTTGGCTGCCTCCGTTGTGAAGCAGTGGAGCAGTCAGCGTATCAGAAGAAAAACACTGTTCCTGGCAGGGTCCTGTTGGAGATTTGGACATGAAAGCCAGAAGGGTCCGCTACCAGACTTGCAAGCACACATGCTAACAGGCCAGCATACTGTATATGCACACTTCTGTTTACTGTCGGTAGGAAAACAGCTGGTGTCACTCTACTGTAGCTGTTGCAGATGCCAAAATGTGCAGAGGTCTGTGGGTTCTTATAGATATATAAAGACTGGCGTCACGCCGGCATTATGTCACTGTAGGCTCCACCATCTTCTGTCCAGATGTTTTTGGTTATCTGAAAGATATACTGTAGTTCTCCTGGGGTAGCTTCTTTTTAGCATTTCATCTTAACTGGTCATCTACCTCCATCCATACTCTGTTTTATCTTAAAGGTGATCTATAGGCTACGATATCCAGAGCCTTAATATAGCATCAAACAACTATTTGCTATGGAAAGATATAGAGGAGTAATGTCTACCTGAGCAGAGAATGAAGTCGCTCTCCCTCTGTGTGTGTTGTAATTCGAGTTTCTCTGTGGTTTGTTGACATCGCCGGACCGGCCGCGCGTGCCTTTTAGTTCATGTTCGTGCATGTGAGCGTGCCCCACTGGCTAGCTCACGGCCGAGCAGCCCGTTCTCATTTCCAGGGCGTAAAATACCGACGCTCTGTCAAGCCCCTCGGCGCGTGAAACCTACACACAAGGCACCCTTTAGCGCCTGTATGAGACGCACCGGGACTACAATGTAAACCCATCCGTGTCAACATTAAACACCAAGAGAAAGTGGTCAGGGAGTGTGGTGATGTAGTTTAAAGAGCAGAAAAATACAGAGCCTGTGGGAGGGGAGGTGGATGGGTCCAACAAACACAGGGATTTTATCCAGGAGACCGCTGTTGGTGTCCTGTGCGTTAAGTTTCACTTTACAATCGTAGTAGTTTTAAGCACAACCATGTACCATAAAGCACACCAATAGGCAAACAAGCTCTATGATGGCAGGTGTAGTTCATCCAAAACCGACGGTAAAGTGACACCAAGGGGTCTGACAAAGCGTGTGACGAGTTGGCCGCTCTGCACTGCTCTCATACGGCGGTCACAGCGGATAATGCCGTCCCGACCATTGGCATCGTTGCGGAAGCGTAGCACCCATCCTCCGGTTCAACACTGTTAGCTCTGTCAGCAGTCTTGCCATTGTTTTCACTGTTAGCACCGTTCGCTACGAGACGCAAACTCAGCCACCGCCATGTTGAGAGCGGTGCGGAGGCAATAGAAATGCTCCCAATCTCACATTTAGCACCTTTAATGTAATCAAGAGTTTGTCTTTTTATTTGGAATCCAGGAGTAACGATTAAACCGGCCCCTAATTTCTTTGTCTGTCGGCAATTTTTGCATATTTAAATTCATCTAAATTTCCTTCATGTTCATTTTTTCTCAGGCGCCTGGGAGACAACTAATCGGTCTACCTGCCCTGAGGACCCTGCATTGTCCTCGCAGCCCGTACGGGTCCCTGTCACAGCGCAGGTACTGGGGGATTTACCGGGCAGCGTACCAGAGCTGAAGGATGAGAGGCCATGTCCAATAATTCACAACACACAGTTTGACCAGTACGAGGACAACAGAGCAGGTCAGACCAGTAGACAACGCCCACCCTCATCCCACACATGCAGTCACGGAGGTGTAAACCGTAGTAACCTTTAACCTTTGCACTTCAACCCCTAACGAAATGCAAACCAAACAGATAACCAGAGTGTTTTTTATCCCAGCAACTTGCCTCTGTAATTCCTGACACACTTTCTGTTTCTCTACTAAAAGGTGTTTCTGGCAAGAAAGTAGCAGCATGACGGCACGCCCACATTCCTGTATGAGGAAACACAGAGGGGAGAGGGTGGGATGGGAATGTAACAGACAAAGAGTGATGAAATATTCAGAGGCCATTTTATGGAATGTGTCAATATTTCAGATAAACCTGGCCACGCTGATGGATTAACCTGAATATGAAAATAAACAGGGACTAACTACTTATTAATGCAAAATGAATACAATTATTGAAATGACCTACATTTTGAGTGCAACATTCAGAAATGTAAACGGACAATAAACTGCATGCTAATCACTCATAAAGATGTAAAACATGTTTTAAATATCACAAATAAAATTTAAATGGTTTCAATGAGATTTATGTGTTTTATTTTCCCCAAAATGGCATCAATGTAAAAACCATAAATGCATTATAAACAAATAAATATTTGTATATACAAATATGTAAACAAATGACTTTATTTTGACTTTTGTTGTATGATTGGTTTGTTTGGTTTGTCCACTTTTGAGAGTGATCGGTTAAAATCAGAACTCAAAGCAGCAGTGGGTAGAAATGGAGAAAATATGATTAAAAAAAGTTATTTTTATAAAATGGTCACTATATCCTGACAGTAGTGCATGAGACAGGTAATCTGAAAAAAATCATGTGCCTCTGTGTCCTCCGTTGCTCCTAATGGCATCTGCAAGATTTAACAGACCGGAGGAAAACAACCAATCAGAGCCGAGCTGGAGCCTGCCGTCTGAGCTGCTGTCAATCATTCGTGAACTCTGATCACACGGTCAAACTAGGCAGCGCTGATCAAATATGAATTAATATTCTGTTACTCTAATGCCTATTTCTCACATAAAATGTTTTCAGAAACATCTTGTAGTGTACCGTTTAGCTGTAAAATGAGAAAGTTTGTGACCTGGCAGCCATGTTGAGATCAGTTGAGGAAATGCCAAGCACCGCCCGCCAGCCAGAGCAAACTTTCTCATTTTACAGCTAAACAGTACACTACAAGATGTTTCTGAAAACATTTGAGGTGAGAAATAGTCATTACAGTAACAGAATATTGATTCATATTTGATCAGCGCGGCCTAGTTTGACCGTTTGATCGGAGTTTGCGAGTGATTGACAGCTGCCTCCATTGAATGAACAGCCAATAGGAACGCTCTCTCTCTGAAATGACCTGTGATTGGCCAAAGTCTCCAGTCACGGGCTAGATTTTTTAAAGCCTGAAAACAGAGCCATGAGGAGGTGCAGAAGTCTAGTTTTCTCATAGAACACTTGAATTACAATATGGTGAAAGGTTATTATGAAATCTTTGCCCAATGATGCCAAAAACCTTCTGCCTACTGCAGGTTTAAACAGGATTTGAGCATTGTTGCACACACACAGAGAGCTGGAAGAGTGATTTATGAGCTTCAGCGTTTGGCATCTGTTCAGCATTATGATTATTTTTCTTCCTATTAAACACAGCATGAAATATGAACTATCACACCTTGTTGGAAAGAGAAAAATCTCAAATCCCATAACTAGTTACCAATAAGATAAAGCTAATTAACATACATATGTTTTTAATTATGGTGATTTAAGTTGCAACTGTATTAATAAAGGGGGTGTGGTGCAATTTTTAAATGTGGTATCAGAAAGCAAATTCACTGCATTGCAACATAATTAGGCAATAGAAGAATATGTGTTACAAGACTAGCTGTTACTTTCCTCTTCTCTCGCTTGCCTATTACTCCACTCCCCGAGCTGTTCCCAACTGTCCCAACACTTTTGCTTCGTTGTTCAAGCTGTCATTCATCACAAAACTCTGTGGATGAAAAGGTGGGCCACGTTCAGACGCTGGATTGGCGCCGACCACAGAAAACGCCACGGACAAGAGGTCAACCAAGGTGCTGTAAAATGATGAAGAAACGGGTGGAGGAGGAGGGGTGATAGTGTGTGTGAGATGGGTGCTAGTGGAGAGGGATGATGATGATGACGGGGTTAGGTGGGGAGGTGAGAAAGATAGGCCTTCTGCAGGTTAGGGGTGTGAGAAAATTTTGAAAATGTCAAGTATCACAATATTGTTTTGTGATACTGTATTGATTTTCAAAAACACTATCAATTTTAATTATGCAAAGATTAACTCAGTCAATACTTTATTTAATTTGCAAAGAGATGCGCCTTCTCAGTGTATGTGCCCTCTCAAAGTAGTGCTATGATGTTGGATGTTACAGGGACTGTGAACTGTTTTCCTAAAATAAAATTAAAAAAAATTACAATATATCGCCTTGCTTACAGTATCGCAATATATCGTAATATTTTGAATCGTAAACCCTTGTATCACGGTACGCATCATCTCGCCAGAATCTTGCCAATACACAGCCCTATTGCAGGTATATAGAATCTGTGGAGGTCAGAGAAGTAAGCTTGCAACTATCATGAGTTGCAAGTTATGAGTATCATAACTTTATAATAAGGGTACAAATCATAATGCTGAACTAATCATGATGATTTAATGCAGGATTCATCATGAATTCCTGTTTCTTACCATTAACAACCGATCAAGTCACTATGACTTTATGTGATTAGTTCAGATCAAAGAAGGAATGTTAATGCACAGATGCTTCATACATTAAGTGATATGCGACCAAATTAGAAATACAAAGCAATTTTTCAAGAAAAAAAATTAAACTGGTCGTCAGATGCAAACATGTTTCTGCATGACCCAATGGTATTCATGCCAAATTTACAACCTACGGGGTGGAACATGAGTTGTTGTTGTTGTTGTTGTTGAAAGAAATGGATTTTAGCACGGTGGATAATGATGCACTCAAACCAAAATCATCTAGCAGGTACCAACTGACAAATTAGAGGAGAAAGGGCTATAAAAAAACACTCATGTTTCTAGGAGAACAGGCACTGTTCTGCTTTCAGAGAGGCTGAGCTAATGGGTCTGAAATGAACTTTGATGTAACTGGAATCCAGCTAATTTGGTCGCTCAATTAATCACCAATTAATGTATGAAGTAACGTGAATTAACATTCCTTACTTGATGATCGATTGAAGTGTGAACTAATCACTTAAAGTCATAGTAACTTGATCCTTTGATGAGAAACACAAAATCATGACAAATCCTGCATTGATACATGCATTAAATCATCATGAGTCATGCATTAGTTAAGCATTACTTAACTACATGATTTGTACCCTTATCATAAAAAGGTACAAAGTGATAGCGGTGACTATCATTTTGCACGCATTCACTGGACTGAATGGTGATTTACGGCATGTTACTTTTGCAGGCACATCAGAATCTCAGCTGTCAGACAGCAGCGATGCAGATCAGGCAGCAGAAGCTGAGAGGTCACGAGATGTCAAGATCTACATCCCCTACGAGTCCGCCGAGCTCTGCGTCACTCAGGTAAAAGAATGAGCACAGAACTCTGTGTCTTCTCCAGCGATGTATTCATATTCAGGATAGAATCAGTTTTATAGCCTCCTATATGACTCCAAACTCACGATGAAGACCTGTGACTTAGAGCTTGTGTCCAGTCGTTCAGTGAGAGGGCATGCAGACACACAATGAAGTCACTGTCAGACTCTGTTATTCCTGACACTCACATGGCTGCCCTGATGATGCTGCTGGTGGTGCGGCCCTGGAAGGCATTTGATCAGTATTGGCAACCATGGTTACTATTTTGTGTATGTGAGGTGTTTGCACTATATAATCCAAAACAGATAGCCGAGGACATTGAAGCAATGAAGAGAAGACACCTGGAAATGGTGCAGGAGCTGGAGGAGAACTTTCAGGTCACGGCACGAGAGAACCAGGTGAGGAGTTTATGTCTGTGAGAGAGAAAGAGCCCCGACTCATAAAAGTGATACAAATCTTATTGTGTGACCAGGAGTGGACCGTGCAGAGGATCAGATCTCATCACCAGAACAAGCTGAACACCCTGAGGAGAATCCTGGACCTCTACCAGGAGAAGGTGGAGAAGAAGAACACCGACTGGGAGAGGAGAGTCGCGGTCAGTGACGGTCATGAGTCAGCCCATCTCTGTCTCTATTATTTCAATCCAACCAACTCCCCTTCCTATTTCCTCCCTTATTATCTGGCTCACTGCCCTGCACAACTCCGGCAGCTCTCTTGTGGCACATTTTGTTCTCACTGCTGGGACAGCTAAAAAATACGGTCAAACTCTCTGATCGCTACTTCAAAGTTCATCAGTGATGTCGGTGCACATGTTACAGGCCATATAGCTGAAACATTAAACATCTTTATGCATTTATTTATGCATTTCTCTCCTCGTCTGGTCCGTTTCCTGCAGGCCTTGACTGCACAGAACGAGCAGCTACTAGAGGAGCAGAGAGCAGAGGGGAGGAGGAGTAAAGAGGAGGCCCTGCAGTGGCACAGAGAGAAGGTTGCATAGGAAGCTGGCAGGCCTCATAGACCCTTATGAGTTCCTCAGAACTGCAGCATCCCCTTGTGGTCATATTTGAGTATAACATGCAACTTTTTAAAAAAATATTACATAATTATTGGACCAACTTTGTCCTTCTTTTAGAGCAAAATGCTGGAACTGTTCTCCAACAGGCTGGATGTCCTGCACAGCCACCAGGCCTCCAGTGAGTCTGCATGCATTCATTGATATGTATGCCTGCAAAATCACTGCCCTTTGCATATAACACCATTATTAACACCCTGTGACACTGACTAGCGCTGCAGGAGCTGCAAATGGCCAGAAGGGAAGTAGGGACAGTCCAAGAAATGTTGACGGTATCATCACAAGAGCAGCAGGAAGCTGCTGAGGAAATTGAAAGCTCAGAGAACAAAGGACATCCAGCTCAACAACAGACTGCGGTGGGTTGGAATTAGTTACCATGAAAGTCTGCTGCTCATATCTGAAGTGCATGATGTAGAACAACACATTCACATCCCAACTTGTCACATACTACACTTCATTTTCGGCATCAAAACCACTATAGTTACCTTTGGCATCACTTCAGAATACGGCAACAAAACCACTATAGTTATGTTTAGGAAAGAAATACATGGTTGGGATTAAAACTACTACGTTTTTACAGTAAAAATGACACTGAACGTTGTAAACACGGGACACAAATGAAGAGCACGGGACACGAACAGCGGTCTCCTGGATGAAAGCCTTGTGTTTGTTGGACCCATCCACCTCCTCTCCCAACCGTCCGCCCGCCCACCCGATGTGTCTCTTTCGCCCTTTAAACTACGTCACCACACTAACGGCTCACTTTCTCTGAGCGTTTACAGTTACCACGGATGGGTTTACATTGTAGATAATGGAATGCCCAGTTGCGTTTCATACCGGCGCTAAAGGGTGCTGTGTGCGGCGGCACCGAACGCCACGGCCGTGACGAAGCCTCGGAATTTAATGCCCTGGGAATGAGAACGGGCTGTGTAGAAAAGGTCACATTACAAAGACGGGGAAACGATCTGATATTACCAAATTAAACATGTGTGAAGTGACATTTTGTTATTTGGATGGGAACAGAAGTTTAAGGGGTGGATATCTCGAATATTTATATGAAAAAATATGTTTTTGTGATTTGGGTGTACTGACCCTTTAAGGTGGTTCTGTCTGCAGGCCTGCAATGAGTCCGGTCAGCCACTTGAGGGGGCTAAAGCCCGTCTGGAGGAGCTGAAGGAGAGCCTGTACCAGAAAGAGAGAGAGATCACTGAGCTGCTGGAGGCAGAGAGGAGCCCAGTCCCTCCCGTCCCTCTGCCGCCCTGCAGCGTTCTGCTGCCCACTGTCATACACAAGGTGCTGCTCAACTATTCAACCATATGTAAACCAACTGGTCACTACCTGTGTGTGTCAAATGATAGGCTACTGTATATATACTTCATTCTGTTTTCTTAGACATCACCCTGATTTTATGACTTTGATGACAACTATGACTTTTGTTGTGTAGGCTCATGCTGTCTGCAGTGCAGTAGCTGAGACCAGAGCTCTGTTGGACCTGATGATTGAGGAGAATCGGGTCGCTCTGGTAGAAGCCAGAGACAAACTGGACTGTCTACAGATGTCCAAAGAAGACAGAGAGGACAAGACCACTGACCAAGAGGGGTTAGACATCATGGAAACAGCTTGCAAATATAAAACACTAAATTACTTCGTATTGGTTGGAATAGCCACAGGTGAAATTGAGCCAATATTCTCATTGTCTTCCTTTTGTGATCAGGTGATACTCAATACACTCTTAGACCCATAATAAACTGGAGCCAGAGACTGCTATAAGTATACTAAATATATAGATCTTATTAATGATGCATGAAATAAAAGACTAGTCTCCATTTAAGCAAGGGAGTTTCAACAAAAGGCCTAAATGTAGGCCACAATAAAAGAGGGATGGAGTAGATTTGTACAGTTAATACATAAACCAAATCAATAAATAAACGGGCAAAGAAACAACATGGGGCTAGACTGCATCAGCATCAGGGAGGTTAGTGTAGACCTATGCGTAAAATAAAAATAGGAAATTGTCACAATATTTGCAGGCAAATTATTTATAAAACACCACTGCATACGAACCAATTTGAGCTAAATCAAAACTGTTCTACAACATTCCAATTTACCTACTTACAGCAAGCGAGTGGCTACTCTCCACTCAGTTACCACAACTGAAAGAAAAATAAAACAGAAAATGGCCCATCCAATGGATTAGTTAAAGGCACACCAAAATCTTTTAAGTCTGGGAAAAACAGTGGTTGGCTCCTCTAGTAGTGCATCTGATTAAAAACTAAAAGAAACAGGAGCACATTAATATAGAAAAGGAAACATTTTACAAAACATATGTAATGTAAAAATAAATAATATACCTTGAGACTGGAACACAATCCCCTCCCCCAGTCGGAGACATGCAGGTTCATAAAGAACCATGTTAACATTGTATTAAAAACTAAAAAACTAGCATCTGTTCTGCTTGAGCATTCCTTGTTTCTCACCTGATGTGCCTATACAATCACTCCACATTTTAGTCCCTCACCAAACATGAGCTAAAATAAATGTTTTATGGTTCAACAATTTTACTATTAAAATCATGCTTTTAAACATGTTTTTAAAAGGGAGCCTACCAAATCAAACACCAAACAAAGGCTGCTCTCTCAGGTTTGTCTCAGTGCAGGGAGGAAGGCTCAGGTGAGCTTCCCACCCATTTTTATAGACTCTGCCCTTTGCCTGGGTGCTTCCTGGGTCCTAGTGCTAGCGAAACTTATTCCTTCCCTTCCAAACTTTTATTGTCTGAAATATAACAATGATTCTCTTCCACTTCTCAGGCTAGATGAATATGAGTCAAGTCTCTCTTCACTACAAGAAACAGTGAGGGGGTACGAGGTCTCTCAACTGGCTTTGGACTGCATCAAAACTGGAGAAAGCCCTGTGATAAATGGTGAATACATATGTATTTAAATACCTTAAATAAGGTGGCTCACAGGTGCATCACTTACATCAGTGGTTTTCGTCTCTGTTCGGCTCAGACTGCGACGCCGTCTCAGAGCTGGAGGACATCTTGGGACGAGGGACAATCCGAACCACAGAGGGAGTGAAGAGTGTTGGACAGCAGCTTCTCTTGCTGCAGGATCAGGTTGGTCTTTTATCACACATGGTCAAAGGTCAGGGCAGGCCTCAGCGATGGTAACCTCCAAGCTTCCCTCTATATATTAAATGAGAAACAGAACTGACTTTTTGATAGGTTTTTAAGTTCCCAGATGCATAAAGTGATTTTTTGGGGGGATTATTGAGGAATATTAATAAGCTATCTAGTTCAAGTAGCTACAAACACGTTTTACATCTTTTCTCCAGCGTCATATAGCTCTGTGTTCTCGTGCTCTTCTCTCAAGCTAAAGCAAGGTAAAGATGAGAAAAAGAAAATAATTGAGAACTACACTTCAGAAAGGACAATGAGGAAGAAGTACTACAATATGGTGGAAGACATGAAAGGTACACATTAGTCAGCATTATTGTTTGTTGTTCTCAGTCCAACCCTTACTCTTTTTTAGAGGTTATTGAGGTTTCCTGTCTTTTGTTTTAGGTAAAATCAGGGTGTTTTGTCGGATTCGACCAGTGAGCCGAAACGAGGTTGCGCAGGGTGGAGCCATCGTTGTGGAGAAAATAGATGAATACTCTGTCACCATGGAAACCCCTCGTGGGCCGAGGGAGTTTCAGTTCGACAAGGTGTTCGGTGCTGAAGCCTCTCAGGAAGACCTGTTTCATGACACCAACAGGTGAGGGGGATATGCTTCCTAATCAGGGACCAATACACTATATTCACAAATGTACCATAACACACATATAGAGGGCCCACAATGTGTATCTTTTGATCCACCATAAAGTAGTTTCTGATCATTTATAGTACAAATTTGTGCCAATTCATCTTAAAGTAAAAGTACAGATATTTAAATCATATAGGTATCACACTGGTGGAGGCCTGTAATCAAAGTACAGCTCAGCAGTAGAGGATATATTTCCCCACAGGCTGATCCAGTCGGCTATCGATGGTTACAACGTCTGTATCTTTGCGTATGGCCAGACGGGCTCAGGGAAGACCTTCACCATGGTGGGGGACAAGGAGCAGAAGAACCCCGGGATCATGCCGAGATCGTTTAATGCCATATTTGATATCATACGGGAGAGCAGCACCAAATTCGACTTTAAGGTATCAGACAGTGTATCACCGATGTAATTAGATCTCATCTGGGAGATAGAAAAGATCTTAGATCAATTACATCATCTCTCCTCTTCCTCCTCTTTCCTCTGCTTCTTCGTCCTTCTACGTCAGGTTTCGGCCTACATGCTGGAGCTGTACAACGACAGGCTGCAGGACCTCTTTGTGAGCCCGGCCGGTGAGGCCCATCATGCACAGCCCCAGTCCCATGGCCAGGTCAGGCGGGTGGAGATCAAGAGGAACAGAAAAGGGGTTGTGTTCGCCCAAGGAGCAGAGACAAAAGAGGCCTCCAGTGCCCAGGAGCTCTACGCTCTGTTCCAGCAGGCCTGCGCCAACCGACACATCTCTGCCACCAGTGAGTTCTCTATACCGTGCCGTGCCGCCCAGTGCAAACAGGGCCCTGCTAAATGGTTTGGATTAATCGCGTTAGTCACAGTCAGTGCGACGGGGCGGCAGCTAGGTACATCATTACTGGACCAGGCGGTGAGCGGCGGAGCAGCCAAACTGTGAATCAGCATCCTTTAGGAAGAGGAGAAACATTGTGTTATAGATGCACACAGAGTCATTACAGGATGCACCTAATGCACTAAGAACTACAAAATGATTTATACCAATTACAAATAGTCCGATAAAAAAGCTCAACACACTTAGATTCATTCAAGTACTATAGAGGGAAGGATGGTACAAAATACTAAAGAATACTAGTGTTGTCACATTTTTTATTATGTTTTTATTGGTAATTATGCTATTTTTTTTTATCTTTAATCATAAACTCGACCAGAGCTGAAATGATTAGATCATTAATTTTAGTCATTTTAGTTGTTTCTCAAGGAAAAATAAGCTTTTTTCTGTTGTTTTTTTAATGTTTTTTTTATTTTTGACTTTTGGTGAGACAAAACAAGCTATTTGAAACATTTAATAAACAAAACAATTAATCAATTAATCTAAATGATGATCTGAAGATTCCAGATCGATAATAAAACTAATTGTTAGTTGCAGACACAGTGTAAGCTATCAAAGTCCACTCAGGGCCTTTTTTATGTTGTGTATTGTTTCCCAAGAGATGAATGTGGAGAGTTCCCGCTCCCATCTCATTGTCTGCATCATGGTGGAGAGCAGGAATCTGACCAATGGGAGCGTGAGTACCGGGAAGCTGAGCCTCGTGGACCTGGCAGGCAGTGAGAGGGCAGCCAAGACCGGTGCCAAGGACCACCAGCTAAAGGTTGGCTCATATGTTATGTTTTGATTGGCCCTTCAAGTGATTGCGAGGATGACTGAAAGTATCAGATATTCCTCCCGTGCTCTGCAGGAGGCTAACTCCATTAACAAGTCTCTGAGTGCCCTGGGTGATGTGATCTCAGCCTTGTCTGCTGAACTGCCACACGTACCATACAGGAATAGCAAGCTGACACAGGTAATAATAAAAAAAAAAGCAGTATCCTTTGGATTTTGAGTGAATTCAAACACACACAAATCATAAAAACTGTAGCAATGAACAACAAGCTGCTTATACGTGGTCATGGACTGTAACGTGTACATTCGTCCCTCTCAGGTGATGCAGGACTCCCTGGGTGGAAACGCTAAAACCCTCATGATCGTCAACATCTCGCCTTCAGAATGCAACCTTGATGAGACGCTCACATCTCTCATGTAAGAGACAAATGTAGAGATCCATCTTTTCATTATCTGAATGCTAACAAACTCCTAATAAATAACGCCTGAACATCTTGAACCTTCCAGTTACGCGACCAGAGTGAAGACCATAACCAACAACGCTCAGAGACATGTGGACAGCAAAGAGATTGCCCAGCTGAAAGAGGTGCATGTGTTACAAATCACGAATCAATATGTAGAATAAAACTACATTTTTTTGTTGATGGCCATGTTGAAACAGTCGCTAACTTTATTTTTGTTTTCTTTTTTCTGTTTCTGACAGGTGATCATGAGGCTGAGGTCAGGACAGACAGTGGAAGAAGAGGACGTTTGAACTCTATCGTGTACAATAGTGGAGTAAAGTGTTGAACTGGGATTGTTTGGACCATTTCTTGAGTGGCCTGTACGTGCTAATGAACTAGCATGTATTCTAAGTCATTTTAAATGTTTAATTTGGTCAAATGGAGGGATGGGTGACATCACTAAAGGGGCACTGACAGTTGCATTCAGGGATTGCGTGCAGTTTGTTAATGGGTGCTGCCTGCCAGGATCTAAAGAATGAGGTCCCAACAATAAAGGGGCCCCACGTGTAACTGAAGAGGCAAATAGTCAGTTGGTCATTCAGTTTGCACTCCTATTGTATGTGGGGAAAAGGCCCATTAGAGAGGTAAAGTCTCCAGGGCCCATGACCTGTTCCTATACTATTACAGGGTCATATCACATGGCTGGGAATGGACACTCTCAAACACGCAAAGGCCCTGTCCTGTTGTTGTTTCCTTTTTTTCAGACGGGCAGCAGGTTTACTAAAATTAGAGCTTTTTGACAACGTAGGTAAAATCAACCGTATTAAAAAGTGCCAGAGTTTGCAGGGGGAAATAGCAGATTTGTGTAATTTGTAGGTGTTAATACATCAAATGAACTAGGCCTCAAAGGTTTTCTTTCCCTTTACGTGTTTATATGGTCCTGTTTTGTATAGGTGGCCATGTGGAGAAGAAATTATTTAGCTGAAGCAGTGTTGTAGTCATGACCACCTAAACCGAGACCAAGTCACGACCAAGACCAGAGTAAATCGAGATCGAGACGAGACCAAGACTTTGAGGGGTTGAAACCGAGACAACACCAAGACTTTGAGGGGTTGAGATCAAGACAATACTAAGACTTTTAGGGGTTGAGACCAAGACAAGACCAAAACTTTGAGGGGTTGAGACCAAGACAAGACCAAGACTTTGAGGGGTTGAGATCGAGACGAGCCCAAGACTTTGAGGAGTTGAGACCGAGTCAAGACCAAAACTTTGAGGGGTTGAGACAAAGACAAGACCAAGACTTTGAGGGGTTGAGATTGAGCCAAATCCAAGACGTTGAGGGGTTGAAACGGAGTCAAGACCAAAACTTTGAGGGGTTGAGACCAAATCAAGACCAAGACTTTGAGGGGTTGAGACCGAGTCAAGACCAAGACTTTGAGGGGTTGAGACCGAGTCAAGACCAAAACTTTGAGGGATTGAGATCGAGACAAGTCCAAGACTTTGCAGGGTTGAGACCAAGTCAAGACCAAGACTGTGAGGGGTTGAGACCAAGACCAAGGCAGAAGACCAAGTCAAGACCAAGACCAAACCAGTGCGAGTCCCACACTGCATGACACACTTACGATAAAATGTGGAACATGTAAAATGTAGGCACTCCTCAAATCGATCTGAAAGATCCACATTCCCATAAAAACACCAGGAGAAAACAAAATATTACTCTTCATTCACCTCTTTTATTGCCATATAATGTGTGTATGTATAAGTGTACCATGACAAATGTCTTGATAAAATAATTATAATAATAATGTTTTCTATGAGCAAACACAGTAATGATGTTAACAAATAAATCAGATAATAAACAGACATACCTTAAAAAAACTGGACCGATCTTGAGTACTACAACACTGAACTGAAAAGTTATATAAAGATTGATTCTGCTGGTTATTGGCTTGTTTTTTGTCTCACTCCAAGCCTTGGCTCAGACTTAAACAGTCACAGCAGAGTCGAAGCTTCAAACAGAACTGTTTGAGCCAGGCTGGCACGTCAGCGCTGATACGGGATAACAGTTTCTATAAGAAGACCGTCTTTTGTCTGCAACTGGGTCCAATCTTAATTGTTCAGCACTTTTTAATCTATACCGCGGGCCCCACAAGTGCTCCTCTATGTTACGCCACATTAGCGCCATGATTCCCAGCTTTGCGTGCCGTGATTTACTGGCTGCTTTAGATCAGCGGCCAGTCAGCACATGTTTCCTGTGATTTGTTATTCTTTAATGACGACCATAGCTTGAATCACACTGTGAGCTCTGTGGACTAGAACAAAGTGAGAGACAAAGACACAGAGAGTACATGGAGAGGGAACATGGTTGATGAGGGGGCCGAGGTCTCATCCTCCGGGTGTGTTTTGTTAATTAATTGACGCAAACAAATTCACCACTTTGCATACATGACCACACACAGACAAACTGGGGATGATGCCTTTAATACAGTAAATGGCTGAAGGACTGCTGTCATTGAGGACACTCTGAGAGTTACAGTGCTTCTTTAAACTTTTAAACGACATATTTGGCTTGAAAATAAAAGTCGTATTAGCGCAATGCAGAAGTTAAGCATTTTCCTTTTATTTTCAAGTTACAAGTATGACCTCAGACGTTATGATATTCACCATCCCAAGATAATGTTAGAAGTCTACATTCAAAATACAGTTTTACTTGAAAATATTTGAATATTTTATACTTTCATTCCTAAAAAGAGTTTATTGGTGCCACTTATTCTATTATTTTCCTCGTAACCTCCTATTGTTCAAGTCTAACAACTCACTGGCCGACACTACTGTGACACTACTGTGTCTTTAACAGGTAGGACTCTGTTGGGAAAGACCTCAGTAGACTTTCCCTGAATAGATACAAGTTTAACAGAGTTAATACTGTCATGAACATAACTTTCAAACTTTCCATTTAAGGATAAGCAATTCTACCCGTCTCCTCTTTTTTTCCATACGCATATGGCCCTGCTTATTTACATTTAGCTTACAAAATTAGAAATGCCGGATTTCACACTCTGCTGTCCTCTTTACCGCCCTCAAAGAGGTCTAGGACTGTATCTAATCTGAGTGTGTGGGAGGTCACAGCGCTGATGGGTGAGGGAGAGGATGTTCAAAAAGACTGCATGTCTTAATATATATGTATTTGCGTCACTCCTCAGAGGGCCACTGGGTGAGACTTTGGAGATTTGGGCAGATGAGTTAGCTCAACAGCGTTTGCCTTGAAGCTACGATAAAAGAGGAGGAGGAGCTATAGGGGAGGGGGATAAGAACAGGAAGAAGACAAGGATATGAGGGGGGCGAGTAGATGAAAGGAATCTGACTGATGAGGAGAAGATAGGAGAGAAGTTGAAACGAGGAGGAGGTGAAGAGGGCAGACAAAGAGTGAGGATGAACCCTGCGTGAACACAGTTTGAGGCCTGAAGCGCTGATCGCCAATCTGAAACACCCTCTCTCTCCCTCCCTTAGTGTTTAACTGTAACTAATAACTTAAGATAAAGGCTTTTAATGAGGCGCTGTTTTCAATTTCATTTTTAATGTGGCGGGACGGAGGGACCCTTTCAAAGTACGGGCACAGAGGCACTTTGAATGACCCTCCATTGTCTTAAATATTGAGTTCAATGCAAACATGAAGTCAGTTCGTATTTTATGCTATTTCTAGCTACTTTTTAAAATCTCAGAAACAATATTCATACAGTATATTTCCCTTTTGGTTCGCCAAATATGGTGGCTAATAATAATAATAATAATTAGAATTTGTGTTGTGATATTCCGAAACATCCACACATAGCATCATTTGGTCTAAAACCTGGAGGAGATGTTAATCCTGTACGGATGCGGTTTCATAGTCAGACCAAAATCGGTGCTGAGATCCAGCTCCTGCCCTGGAACATTTTCAATCCGCAGCCCGTGGAGCAGCGTGGCAAGAAAGACAAACATCTCCAAACGTGCAAATCCATCGCCGAGGCAGCGTCTCTTCCCCATGCCGAAGATGAGGACCTTCTCCGTCAGCTCCTTGTTGAGGAGTCCGGAGGAACCCAGGAAGCGTCCGGGGCGAAAAGAGTCCGGGTCGCCCCAAAGGTCGCTGGGACGGAGTGAAAAACATGAAGATCAACAAAGCAATAAAACAGAGAAACCCATTCTTATCAACTGATAAGAAGATTTTTAAACACTTCACTCTTTACTGATACAATCAAATGTCTTGTGAAAGTCAATCCAAAGTCATAATGTCGTGATGATTGCTACTCACACATCATGATTGACTTGATACTGGTTAATGAAGACACAGGTGTCTTTGGGAATGAAATATCCATTCAGTGTGATGTTTCTCGTGGTACTGAAGGGGAGAAAACCAGTAAAGTTTTAACAACAATACATACAACTCTGAACATGAATGCACTGAAAACTACTGGCTTACCAGTGAGGAATGGTGAAAGGGACGTATGAAGCGTGGCGAAACACTTCATATATGAACGCCTCCGTGAAAGGCATCTCTGGCTTATCTGAAAACCTGGGCAGTCTGGCTGTGCCAATGTGGTCGTCTATGAAAGAGAGACCACACCATTAGAAAGTTATGGAAAACTGGGGAGATGTGTTACAATTCCAACGTTTTCTGTGCTCTGTACAAATATTAAATTTACGCTCTCTTTTACTCCCCTGACACTTAATCTGCATCTCAGTTTCTGGTCTGGAGAATGCGGCCCTAGAGAGGTATGTGCTTTGAAGGACATGAAGGACAGGCTAACTTCCCTCTGTCCTTACAGAGACCAAAACTAAAGGTGCATTCAGGTGCAAGTTTCTAGGTAAACTAAGGCTCCATGTTCCATGATAGCTGATAACTTAGCAGTACATTACTACGGTTCTGTGCGGTAACTCCTGTCTGCTTCTCCAAACTGCCGACCGTCATCTGGTAATACACTGACTATGGATAAGTACCTCCTACAAACCCCACTTAAAAACACCAGAACTATCCCTTTTACATGTCTAGGCTACATACAAGAACAAACACTGATATATTTCCAGACTTTATGAGTCGACTAGGATCATGGGGACTTGAAGGACACAGCCTCTGAACTAAGATGAAGATGCTGCATCATCATTAGTTTTCTTAATAGACTTTAAATAAGTCAAAGGTTCCCAGTCTGTAAAATTTAGCTGCACTTCAGTTCATCAGGGATTAAAAGGGCTGAGATGTGTTGAGTTTTTAACATGCACTTCACAACTAATTACAATGACATAAAGTATGCTCGTCTTTCAAATTACTGTAATAACAAATGTTGCTCTCGCTCGTTCACTAATAAAGTTTCCAGTAAAGTGGTGAGCTTTACTGTTAACAGTAGAATAAAAGCTTCACAGTCAATTAATTGTGTTAATTTACAATTAATTGAAGTGATGAATAAGTGAAGAATTTCAAACTATGTGTGTTCACATAGTGTGCCTTGCGTGTTACCGCCTTTGTGTCGGTCTGGAACAACTCTCCAACCTTTCTTTCTTTCTCTCTCTCTGACTATTTGTGCCTCCCTCTCTGATTCATCCTGTCTCCCTCTCTCTCTCTCTCTCTCTCTCTCTCTCTCTCTCTCTCTCTCTGTCTGTCTGTCTCTCTCTCTCTATCTCTCTGTGTGTGTGAAAATGCAACGTGCCTCAGAACAGACAGCACCAGTTCTGTCAACCCACTTCAAAAGTAGCTCTGGCGTCAGCAAATTGGACTGATCTTTTGTGAGTTTCTCTGGTGGCTGTCGGATTGTGTCACTGTGATCATGGCACTCTGGCTGGCCGTTATTGGGTTTACGTTTTACTTTTATTATTACTTCCTAATCGAGCCACTGTATGTGAAGCACCTCTAAATTCAGTAGTTTTAGCGTATCAATAATAAACCACCAGCTACAATCTTTGGCTCATTAGTAATGGGTTAATCATTAATGAGCGACCTTCTATTTCTGGACAATGAGAATGAGTCATTCATGAAACCCGACACTGGACGGGGTCCTTTGCTATTCAACATATCACAAATTCTTTCTCTTTAGATAAGACGCATGCAGTATAATGCTCTGAAAGTACTGAATATGCCAGTTCCCTCTGGCTCCCGATCTAGTAAAGATTCAAGAGAGATTGGTCATACTTAAACATAAGACGGTACCTATCTCCTGGTGTATTCTGTCCTGGATGTCTGGATACTTGATGAGGTACAACAGGCTCCACTGTAAACCAGCGATGATGGTGTCAAATCCTTTAGAAAATCACAAACATTATGTCAACACCTTTATCAATATGATCAATTTAAAGGGGACGTATCATGAAAAACTCACTTTTTCAGTGTTTGTGCACAGTCATTTGGGTATGTGGAGTGCCTACCAACTCACAAACTGTGAAATAAGACAACCAGGCTCATTACAATATATCACCCACAGCTTGAGAACTACCATTTGCAAAGGTGAACCATATTTTTCTCGCAAGCCAATCGAAGCAGAATTTTTCGGGAGGGGGTCTTAAAGAGACACTGCGCTAAAACGGAGCGTTTCAGACAGAGGGTGAATACAGGTATATTCAGACAGACAGTATGAGGAAAATAATGTGTTTTTTGAACATTAAAGCATGAAAACATTTTCTAGTAGAAACCCAAAATACAAGTATGAACCTGAAAATGAGCATGATATGTCCCCTTTAATGTCACTACCGGCACTATTTGTCATCAATGGTAATGGCTAACCTGCTCCAAAGATGTCTATGACGGTGTGAATGATCTGAGAGTTGGAGAGTTCAGATGGGTCCTTATTTTCTTCTCTGTCCTCACAAAGTGCAATCAGAGCGTCTGTTATGTCCCGGATACAGTTCTGCAACACACAAACATACAAGAAATTGATTGTGTTGTGCCGTCTTTCTTAAATCCTTGTCAGTGAAACATCAAGCTATCTGTAATAAGTTCTAAAGGCTGATTAATGATTGTGCAGATATAGAGGTTCACAGAAGTTTTAAAAGCAATAATTAGGGCAGAGACAGTAATCAGTTATGGTAGGACGTGTGTCTTCCAGTGGGACGCTAATTCCTAATTAGAGTGCGTGCGAACTTTTTAGCCACTCTGCACAAGAACAAAGGTCCCTCCTCCCAGGGGACTTGTTTGTTATTTTTTTGGCTACGGTTGCACTCACAGCTACTACTTTATGAGTGCAATATCAGATTAAATAGTGGACGGCAAATTAGTGGGACAGATATAAAGAAAACAACACTTACGGACGCAGCATCCACCACATTAGGCTGTCCCAAAACTATTCTGTTTGTATCTTATGGTCACTGCACAATAGACTGGTTAAGATTCATAAAAGCAGTCGTTGGTTTGTCATTATAATACACTGTTAAGATATTTAACAAATCATTGTGGTGGCTTGGTCTTGGTAGGCACATGAAACTTTTGTCCCTTTCTTTGAAACATCTATTTTGCATTGCATGTCCTTAAAAACCCTTAAATTGTTCTTCTACTTTACTTTTCTTTGCAGTTGCCTATCAACAGTGCAAGTGTGAAATCAAAACATAACCTCGTCCTGCAAAACAGCAATGGTTGTATTGTACTGTAATGCATCAGGGTGTCATTCTGCATTTCCTTTTACAATGTCTTTACATTTGAACTATAGGGCTGTCAATCGATTCAAATAATCGCAAATTAATCGCACATTTATTATCTGTTCAAAATGTACCTTAAAGGGAGATTTTTCAAGTATTTAATACTCTTATCAGCATGGGAGTGGGCAAATGTGTGGATATATTTATTATTGAAAATCAATTAACAACACAAAACAATGATAAATATTGTCGAGAAACCCTCACAGGTACTGCATTTAGCATAAAAAATATGCTCAAATCATAACATGGCAAACTCAAGCCCGACAGGCAACAACAGCTGTCAGTGCGTCAGTTTGCTGACTTGACTATGACTTGCCCCAAACTGCATGTGATTATCATAAAGTGAGCACTACTGTAAAGGGGAGACTCGTGGGTACCCATAGAACCTATTTTCATTCACATATCTTGAGGTCAAAGGTCAAGGGACCCCTTTGAAAATTGCCAGTTTTTCCTCGCCAAAATTTAGCCTAAGTTTGGAGGGTTATTTAACCTCCTTCCTGACAACATATGACATGGTTGGTACCAATGGATTTCTTAGGTTTTCTAGTTTCATTTGATGTCAGTATCTTTACTCTAAAAACTCTAAAACTGAGCCAGCTACAACCAAAAAATTGCAAGTTGCGTCAATGCTTTAAAGAAATTAGTGGCGTTAAAACAAATTTGCGTTAACGCGTTATTAACTTTGACAGCCCTAATTTAAACCGAATTCTGGTCAACAGGTGTTTCTGCAGGCCTCCTTACCTTATCAAAGGTGCTGATGTGTTCCTCAATACTCCGCTCCATGAATCCGTTCATCCTGTGGATGTGCTGGACCATCTTCCTCAGAGACGGACTCGGAAAGTAACGGAACACGGGGAAAAAATCAGCCAGGTTCCCGGCTGCGAAGATCCTCAGGACCTCGTTGTTGATGTGGACTATAGTGAGGAACTCCTTGTCATTGTAATCGTACCTTTTCCCAAAACACAGGGCACAGACGACATTTGCCACTGAGGTCACCAGGGGCGTCACCGGATCTATACCCATTGTTTCCCCTTTGGCAGCAGCAGCAGCAGCCTGCTCCCGAATCACCTCCACCATCTCTGCTGCCTCGGCACAGACGTGCTCCTCCAGCAGGCAGGTGGCACCGGACCCTCTGGGCTCGGCCTGGGAGAAAGACCTGAGGGCGTTCTTACACAGCTTCTTATGGAGCATCCAGGCCGGTCCGTACTTCTCACTGAAGGTCATACTGGTGCCGTTGGCTACGGCGGAAAAGGTGAAAAGGTCAGGTCGCCCGGCAAAAGCCTCTCCCTGCCGAACCAGCGCCTGTCTGATGGTGGAGTATCCACTCAGCACGACAACCGTCAGAGAGCCCAGACGCATCTAGAGTGAAGGAATGAACACATGATTGAATGAATAAACCAATAATCCTCTGTCCTGCTAAAACCTTTCAACACATTTTACTGTACATACCTGGAAAACATCGCCGTACTGGAGCCTCAAGCGGGTCAGAGAAAGATGAATCTGGTCCCCCATCTGGAGCAGATTGCCGACAAGGGGCCACGGCGTGGGGCCGGGAGGAGGGGGGTATTTAGTGTGGTCCAATCGGGAGCTGTGGTGGTGGCTCTTTCGGCCCCTGAGGGCCATCAGGAGGAGGGTGAGGAGAAACAGAGCAACGGTGACACTAGACAGAGAGGCACAAGGGTTCTCCTTGATGGGCAGCGTCCCAAACGTCACTCTCATCTTGTCAGGTAGACTCTAAATACTGAGAGAGACAGGGGGAGAGGGAGGAAAATGTATCTATAAGAAGAAGACAAAAGGAAAAAAAGAAATAAACAAAGACAGAAAGCAAGAAATATGGCTAACAATTTTGATAGATAACTCACCATGCAGCTCTGTAACTTTGGTGTAAAAAAGTAGTGAGCCGGACCACAGACAGCAGAGCAGAGACGTGCAGAAGTCTGAGGTCTGATCCTCGGGAACTTGTTGATGAGGGTATAGCTCACAGTGCGGGACGCCCCATTCAGCAGCGGCCGGGCCCCCTGCAGAGGGAGCTGCTGCCCGCTAACAATAGAGAGGCGCACATGGCGAGAAACTTGGCTCGGGGTGAAGGACGAGTCGGCCCCGGCGAGCCAGTGACCGAATCTGACCACAGACCGGAACCATTCACAACAAGGGCCCCTCCTCTCCCGTCCCCCTCTGTCCCTCGCAGAGTTGGTTTGTTGCTGTGCATAGGTTGGAAAAGTATTATGTCATGTTATGAAATGGGAAATATATGATGGAAAAAAGCCAAATACTGTCTACATGAGTAGGGATGCACCGATTGTGAAATTCTTTTTTTTTGCTTTTATTTCTCCTTTTGTGCCAGGAAACAAAGACTTCTTCATTTTAAAAGAAAATAACTGAACTGTTTTAAAGTCATTCAGCATTTCATTACACTGTCTTTGAATGAGCACAAATTCAATCATACACATTTATGAAACAACCTTAAATATAACCTTCTTTCACCCGAACAAGATTCTTTTTAAATTTTTCATAACTAACACCACATTTAGCTGGCGTAAAATTGATGCGACACAACAGATAAACATCGGCCACTGCAATTGGCGAATGTCATTTTATTTGCCGATAGGCCAATGGCAGTCAACAAGGCGAATATCTGCCGATACCGATTTTCAAACGATAAATCGGTGCATCCCTGTATGTGAGCACCCTGAAAATGTACCATGACGATCCACCAATTTAAATATTTTCAATTTGAATTCAGGACATTTACAGAATAAAACACTGTGATATTAGTACTTTTACTTAAGTAAAGAATCTGAGTACTTCCTTCCTCACAGACCCCAGAATTGTTATGAACAATGTAATCTCTGTAATGTGTCACAAGGGGGCGCTCTCCGTCTGCTTAGACTGACTTCATGTCCCCTACAGTTTGGACTGAGGTCAATGCTTTCAGGCTTCAAGCATCAGCCAAATCCACATATAGGCTGTTACAAATCGCATACTTTTTCATTTTACTTTTAGTACGTACTGCAGCTGCCCTTACAAAGTACGTACTGTTGCATGCGGTATGCATACAATTGGGACATAATATTGCGCCTTGAACTTTGACCCTCTTGCTTATATATCCACTGTGCAGAGGATTGTGGGTCAGAATAGCCAGAAAAGCGGGTTGGCCTGCATACTGCAACATGTGACCAGATGCAGTAGGACATCCTGGTATTTACGGCATACTGCATTTGACATACTATGTATTGGGACATACTAAATCCTTTTTCTGGCATACTAAATAGTATGGTAGTATGGGTACTGGAACGCTAGGTTATAACAACCACAACACTTCAGGAAGTGGGGCCAAAATAATAGGAACACCTCACAGTGTATTGCAGTCTAATGCAACACTGGAGCAGGCAAAACATCACATACTGGTAAAAAGAGAGAAAAAAGATGAATCTACATCTCTGAGACCTTTAACAATAAAAGATGATTAAAAAGCTTCACATTGCTGGCAATACACTGTAGTTGTATATAATTATACTATGAAAAATGATTTTCATAGAGGAAGAAGTTAAAACTTTTGTTACAATGTCAGTATAAACACCTGTCTTTAACAGATTATTTGTGCATTACAAAATCTCCCTCTACAATATCATAATTTAATACCTGACAGATTTATTTCCCTTTTATTTTTTTATATTTTATCTTTTGTAATATTTCGCTTGTTGGCTTGTAATTTGATTATCAAAGCTTATCAAAGTTTCTCTCTTTTCTTCAAGCTCAACATCTCCTCTCCCCTCTCTCCCCACTCTCCTACTGCCTTCATCCCTCTTTTCATGCCTGTATTACATCCTCCTCCCCATCACTCTCCATCTTTCATTCCTTTCTTTCTCGCTCTCCATCCAGCCGTCAGTTCAGCTCAGGCTCAACTGTGAGACACCCGGTGCTGTCAGGCCCAGCGACAGCTCCTTTGACCCGTTGGTCCACGTCCTCTCCAGGCCGAGGCAGTCCGGTCTTGTCATTAGCTCTGGCAGACAGAGCCGAGACACACACACACTGAGTGTGTGGAGCCAGACTGGATGGGGAAGTGTCTAGAGGGAGAGTATTGCTCATATTTAAACATGAAATCAGGACCAGTGTTATAGCCCTAACACCCACCTATACACACAATGTCAAAAACTTGAAATGAGCATGTACGCCTGCTCAACGTGTGGCTAAACTAGACAGACTGCTACCAATGATGCTGCATGTTTTGATCAACAATGAATACCAGTTATAATTCCTCACTGAGGCGTAAAACTTTTGCACAAAACTGTTGCACAAGCTTCGAGTCAACTGTCTGACCAAATGGAGCTATACACATTAGTATGGGAAGATGGTTTCCACTGTGTTTTGCAACACTCCCCATCTACAATTCTGCTGATCTTTTCATTAACAAGGGTTAATTACAGAGACCGTGTTGTCCCCGGGAATAATTCTCAATGGGATGTGTGTATTTCCAGACAGCCGAGATTAAAATAGGCGCACCAGACAAAGTTATGTGGCCACATTGTTCCTGGGAGACAGCGAAGCAGCAGGAGGCCCCTTATCAAAGCAAACATCTTCCCAATTATGTTTGTTGCCTCGTAGATGGGCCCATCCTCTGTTGACACGGCACAGTCGAGTTGAAGCGCTGCAATGAAGCGATACGAGCAATGCAAAAAGTGAGACTGAGAAAAGTCCGAATGGATGGCCTGGCTCAAAGCAGCCAATTTACACAGTAAGACGATAGTTTGGATTTTTGTTTTTTTGATCATTTGTCATCCGTTTCTATGGGGACAACATTTAAAATAAATAAATAAATAAATAAATAAATAAATATAGATATAGTATACATTATATACTAATCAAATTAATAAGAGAAAAATTCAATTGCCCTATGAAGAGTATCAAAAACTTGAACACACCAACCAAAACATGTTCAGGAGGCCTACTTCATACACAAATTTGATTATTAGAATTTTTAGTGGTGAAGAAATTTTCAGCAAATGTTACTGGGGATATGCTGTGATTTTACAGAAATGTATTCTTTAGGATTAACAGAAGTGTCTATGAATGGTACAGAGGATATACTGTAAATCTACAGAGTTTTCCGTTTTAGGGTTGAAGGAAATGTTCGTAAACTTAACAGAAAATGTATTGGTAATTTTCTGCCAGGACATTATCTGTTTTTCTACGGATTTTGTTTGTATTACTCAATTGTGTTGATGTTAGTCCCCATAGTAGCCATTTCATTGTAGTGAGACAATTTTTTTAAACTTGACCTCACTGCATAAAATGACCCGAGGTGACCTCTAGGATAATCACAGCCTCATGAAACTTTACAACCACAAACTAGAGACCTAGAGCATTCAGAGGATGGATGGCTTTCCTAGATTGACAATAAGGGGGTATCTGAGCAGTTTCCAGAACAGAAGTGGTCGCCATACAATTGCTGAAAAAATGCAATTCTTACAGAAACCTTTAAAGACCTTAAATGCTGGTTAAGTGGGTGATACAAAGTAAAGAGGGGCAATAGATATGTCTGCAACATTTAAACCCTGTCACTAATAATTGAAAAAATGTATAGCCTATACTCTATCATCACCAAAAGTAATGAGCTAAAAAAGTACATTTCCTGACTGCTTATGATACATTAAATATACAGAAAATATAAAATGAACAATAAATACAAATTTCGGCTGAATTAAATACTTAGCACTATGCACTTCACATTGGCGAACAATGCCAATGCCAATCCCATGATAATGTCATGCGCTTCATGGTCAAAGAAAACTGCGCGCGCCTGCCTCGCGGGGCACGTGGGGTAAAGTGGGATTGGTTCCGTCTGAACGGTGATTAGCGCGTGCGGCGGGAGGACCGAGGAGGACTCCCGGTGAGACGGTAGACGTGATGCTGCTGCAGAGGGCAGGTATATAAAGCTGCTCTGCGGTTCTCCGCTCCACTGACGGTGAAAGGAGACACACAGCTGCAACATGCCGGTGACCGGAGCAGGAGTCCACCAGACCTCAGCAGCATCTCCCACAGGTAACTACACTTTTTAACACTTCTCAATTATGAAGCTATTACAACCTAAGCCATATCATGTTTTGCAGTGGAAATAAAAGAATAGCGTTTTCTCTAAAGATATTTGCAAACTAAAGATGGAGAAGCAGCATTTGGTTAGTATGCACTTCCAGAGGATATTAACTTTAATTACCTGTAAATCCAGGTTAAAAAACCTTTATAGTCTGTACTGCCTTTGACTGAACCTTAAATACTCATCATGAACCACCTTATGTCTCCATTCTTAACTTTTTTAATTCCCTTTAATACACTTTCTATTCCTTTAATTTGCATTGTAATGTTTTTATGCTGTTTTTCTTTATTTTACGTGCATTATGCTGTATATGTGTAGTTATTTCTGGAGGGGAAAATAGGGCAAAATTCAGCACAGTATTTATACTGTCTTTATGATATTTCTGTTCATTGTAACATTAATTATTGAAATAACAATTATGTCAATCATTTACTAAAAGTACCTAATTTAAAAAAATAATAATAATAAACTGACCACAGCTAAATGTTAAGCTTATAGCTAAATTATTATGGATGGACCTGTGTGAATAAGATAATTAAATGCTGTTTTATCCAGATTACAGGAAGAAAAAAAAAATTTAAGTTAGTAGGCTACATACTGAGATGTGTTAATGTTTACTGTATAGACTACAGCAGAGGTTCTCAATCTTTTTTCAGTCACGGACCCATTACAAGATAGAGAATATACCGGGGACCCCCCCATCCCTTGGGATAATTTGACGTATAACCTATTTTTTTACACTTCTATAGTCTTAGTTATGTGAAAGAACAATACAAGAGAAATGTACTAGAAAGACTGTAGATTTAAAAATGTCAGCCTTTTGTAACAAAAAAATATATCAAAGATTTAAATGAATGAATCTGAAAACTTTTCACAGACCCCACTTTGAGAATCACTGGGCTACAGTAGTTGTCTGTTCTACCTTACATGCCTTTATACATGCAAGGAATATTCTTAATCACCTCTTTTTCATTAGGCAACCCTTCACAGTTTCTTACAGTTGAGCCCATTTAGAATTAAAGCTTATAGAGTTTTCTGGCAAATATGATGAAGCACACCTCTGGTGGTATTTTTCCCCGGCCCGCATCCTGTTGTTCTCCGATCCTCTCTGTCTAAAAGAGTTCAGTCCAGTCCACAGCTCAGAGCCGGCCCAACTTTACGGTGCCAGTCGTGACCCCTGACCCCGCGGTGTTACCCTGCTGACGATGCCAGTGCCTCATTTGGCACAGCTTCTCTCCAGCATGTTGGGATGGCAACTTACGCAAAGGGTTACGATGAAAAACATAAGGAGCTATTCTCACTCAGTGATCCTGATATTAAAGTGTTCTCACACACACATGCGGTACAGTGTACGGGTAAACACACGCATCCACGCAAACGAGCTTGACTGGCTTGCATGTGTCTTTTCCAGAGGGAAAGCATGCCAACATGAACTCCCACCAGCAGCAGTCTGATAACGGGTGCCACCACCAGGGTTCAAACCAGAGCCATAAACCGCAGCATGTAGACGGACCTGAGATGCAGGCCCTGCCCATGCCAATCCCAGACCCCCCCATTCACTACACCAAGGTAAGCTGCACCTAACAGTCGAGAGGCAAAGCAATCAGGACTGAACCAAACGTGAGGAATGTTCCTAGAGGACAATTTAGCTCATAACTAAAAGGCATGGGGTACAGAGTGATCCTTGATCCCTAACATGTATCATGTGTATCCCGGGGGGCAGTTTAATCATCTGGTTAACCTGTTGATAATGGGTTCAGTTGCCCTTCAATACGGCATTCTGCACCAGTGATGTTGTAATTTAGTATTTATGGTTTACGTGAAAAAAAAATGTGAATGAAAAATATGGTGTGCTGGTTTGTAATTAGGGGAGAATGGGGATGTGGTTTTAAAGAGATGAAACAAGATGAGTTAGGGTATTGTAATTACCTGAAGCTTTACAGCATGCAGATTTATCTCATAAAAGATGTCCGAGCAGGCAAACGACTCCTGTTAAACAGTGAGCCTGTTATTAATTCTATTAATTCTTAAGAGGAGCTGATACACTATAGCGCCATGTGTTTAGGACCGTCTTTGATCTGCTCTGAGACAAGGAGTGGGGGAAGATAGTTTGACTTAAAGAAAAAATTTACTTGAAGAATCTGTTTCTGTGCGTTTTATTCTTTTCTAATTGTCCTCAGTTATTCATCAACAACGAGTGGCACGAGTCCTGCAGCGGAGGAAAGATTCCCGTGTATGATCCTGCCACAGGGAAGCTGCTGTGTGAAGTGGAGGAGGCTGACCCTGTGAGTATATTATACATCACCAATTGATTTTTTCCCCCGGTAAAGTTTTTTTATGGGGGGGTTTTCGTTAACTGAACCAAGGTTTTAAGGATAGAGGGGATCGTATGCTGCACAGATTGTAGAGGCAAATTTGTGATATTATTGGGCTGTATAAATAAGATTGACGTGACTTTTGTGACCACCTCCTCAACTTGAACCTCTTCTAGGAAGATGTGGACAAGGCAGTGAGGAGCGCCAGAGCCGCCTTCCAGATGGGGTCGCCATGGCGATCCATGGACGCCTCAGACCGAGGTCAACTACTTAATAGACTTGCCGACTTAGTGGAGAGAGACCGGCTACTACTGGCAGTAAGAAAAACACACACACACACATTCAATCGGTTTATTACCATGAGGTAGGGCTGGGCGATATGGCCAAAATCTTCTATCCCGATATCGGTCATTTCATATCTCGATAACGATATATATCACGATATAGCATCTTTTCTGGTAGTTCGATAAATAAATAGTTTATATGAAATAACCACATGGTAAAGCCTATTTTTGTATTTTTCTGAGAAATTTGTGTTAGTGTGTGCTTGTTATCATCAATCTAGATGATAACAATGGTGTATCACGATATCTCGATGTATGATTTCATGACGATACGATTCCATTGAAAGATGATAAATTATCATACTGAATTATCGCCCAGCCCTACCATGAAATATTGTCGTTTGTATACTAACTACTGTGTTTTTTTTTATCTGTAGACACTAGAGGCTCTGGACTCTGGCAAAGTGTTTCTCATGGCATACTTTGTAGATCTGATGGCCACGATCAAAACCTTGAGATATTATGGCGGCTGGGCGGACAAGATTCACGGAAAAACCATCCCCGTAGGTGAGTTGCCCTTTTTGCAATATTGCTCGCCAACACTCGCGACACTAAAGACACTTTAGATAATAGACAATGTTTTAACATAAAATCCACCACAGTGTGTTCAAAGCGATCATGAATTAACTATACATTGTTTTCAGATGGAGAGTATTTTACTTACACACGACATGAGCCCATCGGAGTATGTGGCCAGATCATTCCTGTGAGTAAAAAAAGATAATTTTTTCAAAACACTTGCAAAACACAACAGTTGCAAATACACAGCATGTTTACCATATTCATTAGTTTCTCCAGTGACTATAACTGTAATGAGAAAGGTTGCAGAAATGATGTGTTTTAAATGCTTATTCAATATTAATTGTACTTTTACAAGTCCCTCATGTCGTTGCAACTCAAACATGTTTATGCATTTTGACCGACAGTGGAACTTCCCGGTGATGATGTTTGCGTGGAAGATTGCTCCGGCTCTGTGCTGTGGGAACACTGTAGTCATCAAACCCGCTGAGCAGACCCCATTATCAGCCCTGCACATGGCTGCGCTCATCAAAGAGGTACTTGGATTATCACTGTTTCCCCCCCCCGACAATGATACAAGAACGAAGAACATGTGGGCAAAAGCCATAAACATGCATTCAGAAATTGTTGAGACCTGCACAGCTGTAAAAGTAGAACGACTGCTCTCAGATTGTGTCTCAGTTAAAGATGAACATGTGTCTCTCCCTCTGTGACGTCTCTCTGTGTTCAGGCGGGGTTTCCTCCAGGAGTGGTGAACGTGGTGCCAGGTTACGGTCAGACAGCAGGCTGCGCCATTTCCCACCACATGGACATCGACAAAGTAGCCTTCACCGGATCTACTGCTGTTAGTATCTATTGACATGAATAGCAAATTCTCTTCTCTTCTCTTCTAGTGTCCTTTGCTCATATTTGTATTAACTCTTTCACTGTAATGTCACTGTGTACCTCACACTGTCGTCATTGGTTGCCAGGTTGGGAAACTCATCCAGAAGGCTGCAGGTGACAGCAACCTGAAAAGAGTTACACTAGAACTCGGTGGGAAAAACCCAAACATTGTCTTTGCTGACTGCGACTGTGAGTAACAAGTTACTGGATTACTTTATAGTTACTTCTTAAATATTCTTTTTGTACCTTCACTGTGTATAATGAAGTTTACTGTACCTTCAGTGTAGACTATGAATGGACCACACATGACAGGTGACAGACAGGTGTTACTCCAATCTATGCCCTAATGCTGGTCAATTTTTAAGCAGTCATGAATGGCACAGGTAGCAAATGATGCTCAAACAGGGACTACGCCGTATCACCCTTTTTACTTCCTGTCAACAGTCTAGCTGCAGCCCTTTACATGTGCACACGTCTGTCTTGCAGTAGAGTACGCAGTGGAGCAGGCCCACAGCGGCCTGTTCTTTAACCAGGGCCAGTGCTGTCTGGCTGGATCCAGGGTATTCGTAGAGGAACCCATCTACGAGGAGTTTGTCCACCGCAGTGTGGAGAAGGCCAGAGGGAAAGTCCTGGGAAACCCACTGCTTCCAGGGGTTGACCAGGGACCACAGGTACGGCATAAACTACAGCATCTGATATCCACTTCCACTTAAGTGCAAGCGTTACGTGCGACAGAGAAAATTTGATTTGAGATGCTGTTTCTCTGCAGATTGACCAGAAGCAGTTTGATAAGATAATGGAGCTGATAGAGAGCGGGAAGAGGGACGGGGCCACGCTGGAGTGTGGTGGGTCCGCGTGGGGTCAGCAGGGACTTTTCATCCAACCCACCGTCTTCTCAAACGTCACAGACGACATGCGCATCGCCAAAGAAGAGGTACCGTGTGATGGTACACGTGGATCATATCTGTCCTCATTCTACCACAGTGTTCTGAATTTACTCCTCGTGACACCACATTTTTCACCCTCTCTCTCAGATTTTTGGTCCAGTGCAGCAGATCATGTGTTTCAGTAGCATCCACGAGGTCATCCAGAGAGCCAATGCCACACACTACGGCCTGGCAGCAGGAGTGTTTACTAACGACATCGACAAAGCCCTGACAGTCTCTTCTGCTCTGCAGGCTGGCATGGTCTGGTAGGGATCAAATCCTCTAAAAATCATGTTCAACAGCTCAGCGCTGGTGGCTCCAACCGTCTAAATCTGCAGTATCTGCTGAGCAAATCCTCACAGAAACCTTCGTTAAAGAAATATTACACTTTAATAACGTATTTTGTTGTGTAAAATGGCTGGAGATTTTATGTAATGAGATGAAACTAATGTTTATTTTATTTTTTATTTTTTTAAGGGTGAACTGCTACAATGCCATGAGTGCTCAGTGTCCCTTTGGTGGCTTCAAGATGTCTGGGAACGGGAGGGAACTGTGAGTAACGCCATCATAGTGTATGTTATCTCAGCTTTAGCATGGCCGGTGCTCAGGGGTGTATAGGTTTGGTTTCCGAGGTGGGGACATTGCATTACATTTCTTTAGCTGATGCTTTTATCCAAAGTGACTTACAAGTATACACACATAATATGAGTGTTGTTTTCTTTATTTATATAATCTAGCAAATAATACATTATGATTAAATTGCTGATTATAATGCACTAACCCAGTAATCATCTATAATTACCTTGATAGAGATCTGATAATTTTTGATAAATATTATTAAAATGTTTGACAAAAAACAAAATTTCTAGGGTCAACAACTTTTAAACTCAATCAATAATTATTTATTTCTGTCCTTACTACAGAGAGCTCTGTCCTTTAGTGCATTATCTTTGATTGATGATCAGTTCGACCATCTTTTTAGGAGAATTATCTATAAACAAAAACAGCTAAATATTTTTATTTTACGCGGAAAGTCAGAGGAGTTTGGGGGACTTGTTTTTAGCCAGAGTAGTGTCTGCATGCTTCCTCAGAGCTGCATACAGCTGCACGAACCTCCACAAAAGCAGCCTGTATTAAGGCGACTCAGTTGTTTTAGTGACAGAATCAAACTGAAACTGTAAAAGTGAGTGGGACAAAAACAGGATTTAAAGAAGTGACTGCATCCACGATGCCCAGAGGAAATTACACCCCTGCTGGTACTACAATAATGACAATGGGGCTTTTATACTCGCTGTATTTATGTCCACCACACAGCTACACGTAGGTTGGTACTTGTAACATCTCAACTTTACTGGTAAATGTTGCTCATGTAATGTTCCTTACATAATCAGTTGTGTTTTTTTTTTTTTATTTCAGGGGGGAGTACGCTCTTCAGGAGTACACAGAGGTCAAGGCGGTCACCATCAAAATCTCACAGAAGAACTCATAATACCGTCACGTCACAGGACTGACTTTCTCCTGTCTTTTTTATTCTCAGCGCTTCAGACACGCATTTCGCAATAATCATATTGCACCTGGATAATTTGAAGGCATCCTCAAGTCTGTGTCACTCCATCAACATTTACTCCCGTCATATACCTATTTTTTCAACTTCTTGTCAATGTTGTATCTCTTTCTCTTGATATTTCTGTGACAATACTGACTTTCATTTATCTGTGTTCTTCTAGTGCATCATTCCCAAAGACTGGGTCACGGCATATTTCATTAGGGTCGCCAAATAAATTTGCAGAATTTCTTTTAAGATTTATATCTGCAGTACACCTTTGAACCACACGAGGGAGCCTGAATGTTCTGATAATTGTAGCCTACTGATAACAGTGAACCTAATATGAAAGGCTAGTGTTCATTCTGTTTGTTTTTCTGAAGTTAGGAAAAAAAATGAGAGCTTTTGATGTTTTTTTAAAAAGTGGGTCCCCAGAAAAAGCGTTTGTGAAACACTGCTCTAGTGTTCTTCTGTCTCAGATGTATTTAACAGTTTAGTGAACAGCATGTTGAGTGTCCGTCATGTGTATGTTAGCTTAAGAGAACCTGTTTCTGTTCAGTGGTAACCACTTAAATAGCACTTTGCCAGAAAGGAATTATTTTAATAGATGTCATACAAAAAATAGAAATACATTTTACATACTATTTACATGGATTTCCAAATGAAATCAATAAAACTGTCGACCCATATTAAGAACCAGTAAACGTTACACGGATTGCAATGCAGTAAACATGTTTTGTTTTTTTGTTACATTTTGTTGTAGTACTACTAGTAATACAGATCAAACAGTCTGTTTATCCACACAGTCCCATTATGGGATGTGACTGTGGAGGCTGTAGTGTGCCATTGCATTGATTATAGACTTTTCCACTGGTTAATTATACTCAATTAAGTATTTGGCATGTTTGAAATACTACGTATAATGCTTTTCATTGAGATGAAAAGTAACTGCTAATAAATTAATGTATATTTATCATTTTTTTTCTCAGTCAATCAATTACATGTAAAATCTGATTTTTCGAGTGGCACCCTCCAAGTACAGTACGACAGTGACTGCAGTGGTCGTGTTAACACACACTAGTTGTCTGTGGTGAATTGTACGTATTGGTCTGGATTTTAGTCCATGAATCATGACTCTGGTCGCCTTGGAGGCCCGCCCCGACCTCTTCCTCTCCCAGGCCCAGGTTGAGGCCCCCTGGCGTTTCCAGGAGGCCCTCGTCGTGGCCCCGGGGCGCGGGTCACTGGATCTCTGGGGTTTGGTGCGGCCAGCGATACGTCCTTTTGCAGATTGACCCCTTTTGCTGCTGCACCTGGCTTCACTTTGGGAGACTTGCTGCCCCTGTCGATTACGACATCTGAGTAGACAGATGCAGAGCAAAACGAGCGGTGAGGACAGTCGGGTGCAAATTGGCTGATAGCTTGTGCAATAAAGGAATATATATTTGTGTGTGTGTGTGTGTGTACCAGGTGGGGGTGGCTCTTCCTCGATGGGAGGCGGTATTAGAGACTTGTTTGGCAGCAGGTCCTCCAAGTCTTTCATCACCTGATTAGTGCTGTCCTTGTTGTTCCTGCGGTTCTTCTCCTCGTCTCGAGCCTAAAGTGTTCACCAATAAACCAGAAGTTTGTCGTTTGTTTGACTGAATCCTGTACACAGGAAATACTGAACAAAGAGGGAAACGAGGGGAAGAAAACAGAACTGAGATGTTCATACTGACCATTTTCATCTTCTTTTTAAGGTCCAAGTTGGCTTGTTGGTATCCCTTTGACACTGCATTCAGGTAGTAGAGGGCCAACCTGTTGTGCAGTATGATAAGTCTTTTAAGTCATTATAATAAACAGTACAACAGCTTAGACCACAGTCAGGCTTTAAACACAGGGCAGTGCATACTACGGTCCCGCCCTCCAAGTTTTATGACTTTACTTTTTACAATTACGCACACTGATTCTGGCATTTTTAGACTCAATATGTATACATTTTACTGTTTTAGGTAAAAAAAAATAATAAGAGAACGCTAGCAACATTGTGTAGGTTTTTTTCACTTTAGTGCCCCCTTGTGATAGTATAAAAAAAGACAGTGGGAGACAGCAATCCATGCAATACCACTACCACGCTACCAATTTTGACTGGGATAGGCTCATTTTCTAGCAGACAACATTAGGCCACCAGAATAATTTGAATGATGCTATAATCACACAAAACAATCTACCCATAGACTGTATATATATATATATATATATATATATATATATATATATATACACAGGCAGTGTGCAGAAGGCTTCAGTCAATATACAGTTTAATAAATACACAAAATGTGGAAATATCTGTATCTTTAAACTGTACAGATTTACTTGCGTACTCAACTCTTCAGGGACATTTTGAAAGCTGAATATTATTGTTATTTCAACGCCTATTTATGTTTCCTCAGCTTCCTCTCCAGTACATGGGATGGCATTTCACCTCAATTTGCCTTTTTTTTAGCAGATGCAACACACTATTCTTCAGTTGACATTGGAATGATACTCACACCATGAGGAGGACTGCAGGCAGGATGAGTCCAGGGTTGGTTGCATACGAAAATATGTTCGATAAGAAGGACGGTAGATCCTGTTCTATAGTCTCCATGACCACGTCATACATCTTCGCCTGGCCACTGGATCAAACACAGCACACTGTTTGTTGTATATTGATAAAAAGCTTCCACCAAATCGCAAATTGAGACAGTTTTCATATATTGAAGCATAGATGTGCTTGATTAGCGTTACAATTTTATTTATTTTTTTTCAAACTAACTCTGGTACAATGTTGTAAATAGTCCCTTACAAATAAAGCAAATAAAATTAAACTTCTTCTTTTTTTGCATTAGTGTACCGTCTACTAAAGCTGCAACAAAGTGAAAATGTATGGTAGGACACCTTACTAAAAGCCAACAGTAATGTATGAAAAGTTCATCCTGATGAACTTTTAATAAACAGAAACAAAACAGGTAATACATTTGAAATAAATTAAGCTGTTGCTGTCACACAAAGAGAGTGGCGTACTGGATGTGTCTGCACCTGCAAAAATGTGTTGTTAACAACACTAAGATCTACAGCCATGCTTTGAGCTAAATGCTAATGACAACATGCTCACAATAGGGAATGAGAATGTGTCGTCACCGACAGCAATCGGCCATTTTTGGATGATAAAATATTAAAACAAGCAGCGCATTTGGATAAGTTGACTCCACAGGTTTAATATAGTTTAGGATAGACACATGAGTTCATTCACTGACTAAAATACTTTTAACCTGCAGAAGAACTCATCTTGAAGTTTCACAACAATAATAGTAATATTAATTCATATTCATATCATGTAGTATCATGTAGTACCGTCTCCATCGCTCACTGACCTGAATGGCCCGCAGTCGAACGACGGGGACAAGGTCATGATGGTGTAGACAACAGGCAGCAGGCTGAGGAACAGCACCAGCAGCAGCAGGCCCATGTAGAAGTTGTTGGACCGCGAGGCCTTGAAAACTCGCGCATGAGGAACGTTACAGCACATCACCGCCCAGCACTGGTAGTACATCGAGGACAGGAGACGCAAAATGTTCAGACCCACCAGACCAGGGGCGTAAAATGCTCCCATCCTGAGGAAGACAGCAGCAACATTATTGCAAAAATACCGAATTATTAGCATTATTATTTTATATCTACTGAGTATTCTAATTTATGATTTAATGTCATTAGTGTGAGTTACTTTTGCAACAGTTTGGCTCCAATATCAACAGTCAAACAAATAACACAAATAATATGAAGAGGCAGGCACTCCACACTCACTATTTTGTTAATTATAGACACAGTGGAGACAGACAACAAAGAAACATAAGCTGTTTTGCACCTCATTAGTCCTATTAGAGAATACAGAAAGAGACAGAACATAAAATCAACCATGCAGATGTGGAGTAATTCACCATATCATTCCTTGATTGAAGATAAGCCCCAGCACATTTCCACTGATGTCAAACTCTCCGTACGAAGGCTGGAACCAACACAACAACATGATTAGCATGCTCAAATGAATTAATAAGAGCCAGCTCGATACACTTAGCATTTGCTCCCCTCTCTCTCTGTAAGTCTATGTTTCTCTCTCTCTGTAATTAAGATCTCATTGCAGCGTCCTGTTACACTGGATGTTAGGGATCAGCTGTCTTGCCAGATGTCATTGTATGGTATCAGGTTGACTCGGATCCAATACGAACCGTGCTGTACTCACACAGTGTTCTATAATAGCCGAATGACATGGTGGCTATACAATGACGACATAAACAGATACACAATCGACTGCAGACGTGCAGTGACGTGATTTTTTTTACAGCGCTGGACATAGAAAATTGTGTAATGGTAAAAAGAAATTATGATTAATAAATGAATTCTTTACTTAATCTAACCGAACAAACAAAGCAAAACACACTTAATGTATACAGAGACACCGTAACACACACTACGAGTACTCACAAATCCGGCCTCCAGGTCCCAGCACCAGCAGTAGTTGAGAAAGCGGACTGTGACAGCTCGCACAAAGTCCCCAATCAGGATGGTCAAATAGCTCACCTGCATGTCCGACACGACCAGCTTCACAAATCCCTACACAGCGTCAGAAACCAAAGAGAGAAGAAGCGAAAGAAATAAAAACAAATACAAACCGACCAATGAAATCAGACATTTGGTGTCTTCTGTTAAATTAACTGGAGGGTGAAGTAGATGAATGAAGCTGCAAAACGGAGTAAAAATATTCTACTGCAGCTACTACTGTATTTGCACCCATAATTTCTCATTCACCATTGGACAACAGTATACAGTATAACGCCACTACTGACTATTCCCACTGCATTCTCCCAGCAGGGTCCTCTGATGACGTCAGCTGGGTGCACATCTGGAGGAGGCACATCTGTCGTGTTATAGAAGGAGCTGTAGTTGGCGTAGTACTGGTTGAAAGCCCATATAGTGGCGTTCTTGATGGACTTCTCTGTCTCCAACTAAGGAATAGAAAATGTGTACATAAAAGTAAAGTAAGTATAAAAGTATACTCAAGGAAAAGCAGCTCAAACTTTATTTTACGTGGCACAATTCACTCACAGGGATGTGTGCAGTTTGCATCCTGGATTTAAAGGAACAGTTGCACATTTCAGGAAATACAAATTTGAGAGCTGGATGAGAAGATTGATACCGGTTCGTATGATATCTTAAGAAAAGTTATTCCTAATTTTTCGTGCATTTTCCTACGAATGTCCAGCAACACGTGTCTAATTGTTACATTCATACAGTCAATTCAAAATAAACTTCCGTCTTCATAGGAAACAACTTGATTAGGCAACAAAACTACTTAGTTTTGTGACTTCTGGTTTCATACGGGATATAAACAGCGCTCTCCTGGGCGAAAGTCTGGTGTTTTTTGACCCACCCATCCACCTCGACGTCCTCCCTACGTGGTGTTATTCGCTCTTTATACTTCCTGGTTCACTATTATGTAGATTACATATGAATTGATTTTGTGGAATATATATACGAATAACATTGCATTACTTTCCGTAGGTATAGCTACAAATGGTGTATGAGAACAGCCTGCTCTCAGATATACTGTAAGTGTGGAATCGATCTGCAAATTTCCCAATATGTCAAACTTTTGCTTTAAAGGTGTCACAACAGATTTAGCTTAACTGAGGGTTAGTACAGTATTTTAAAAGTGAGTCAGAGATTTAATAAAATACAGGAAATAGCCCAAATTGAGCGCAAATATGTATGAATGCAACTGCACCACACCTGCCACAGGAACAAGAACAAACACATGCAGACATATCTGTCATACCTTTTCATTAACCTCATCAAACAGGGCGAAGAGGAAGGTGTAAAGGTTTCCCAGGAAGAGGGCAAAGATTCGTCCCAGCTGCCACTTGAGGGCAATACGAGGGTGATAATCTTCCAGTTCTGCGATGGTTTCAAACAGAGGAGGACAGACCAGCCCCAGCAGAGACATCACAAACTCCACCTGACACATTGGACGAGAGAGGGGGGGTTACTAATCTCATTTTTCACTCTCATTTTCAAGCCTCAATCTGAAAAAAAAATCATCGCTTAATCGTGAAAGGTAAAGAAATACCACAAGTTTAATGTCAACCTGCCTCGTTCTTTTCAAGCCACGAGAGCTCATCTTTCTCCATTTTGGCAAAGTCTTGAGAACGTTTCACCACAAAGTAGATGAGGTATCCGCTGCCTCCGAGAGTGCACAAGATCATAATGTTTGCCAGAACCCTGAGGAACCTTCGCAGATGGATGTTCTCATCTTTCTGGTTCTCCTGTTCATCCACGATAGATTCCTACAGCAGGGAATAGAAGTCCATTTAAGGGAACAAAGTTGCGATTACTATTTTTTCCCCATTTGCACATTGTTGTAGTTTTCACATATAAAAATCCTGTCACTGCAAACTCTTTAAAATCCAACATATCTTGTGACTACACTGCATCCTGGTCTGCTAAGACTGCTGTTGGTGAGGAATATAATATCTCAGGTTCTTCCATGATGGATTTTTCTATGTATGATTGTTAAATTTTGGTTTTCATGTTACGATGCTCATCCCCCAACCAGTGGGCTACCTCCGGGTCTGAGAAGTGCAGTCAATGCTGAAGTGCCTTAAACTTGCATTCTTTCTAATAGCCAGCAGGGGGCGACTCCTCTGGTTGCAAAAAGAAGTCTGATTGTATAGAAGTCTATGAGAAAATGACCCTACTTCTCACTTGATTTATTACCTCAGTAAACATTGTAAACATGAGTTTATGGTCTCAATTGCTAGTTTCAAGTCTTCTTCAATACAGCATGATGTTCATTTAGTAAATTATGGTCCCAGTTAGAGTCAAATAGACCAAAAAGCCTCTGACTCGAGGCTTCAAAACGGTAGTCCACAAACCCATGGTTGACGTCACAGTGACTACATCTACTTCTTATATACAGTCTATGCCCCCAACACTAATGCACACACACACCTGCTAACCTTGAAGCTTGTGGTAATGGAGGCGTACTTATTGTCTGCAGTCTCGGGGTTTCCGATCAGGTAGTCCCAGCTGGTGAACATCTTCCAGCCGAAGGTGAACTCTCCCTCCTCCGCCCCGTCGCCTCCTTCATTTGAGTTACGAGCCATCCTGAGGAGAGAAGAAAGACCATGTGATGAAGAACACACAAACATCTCTGTGTGCACGTATACATCTGATTGTTAGTGTGTCTTGCCTTACGTTCTTATGACAACCATCAGGCTGTATCCAAAGATGCCGACGCCCACCAGCAGGTAAGACAGAGGGAGTCTGAACTGCAGCAGCCCGATCGTTCGCTCGTCGTTGAAGTACCCGTAGAACAAAAAGGAGTACTTGCAGTATCCCTGTTGATGAGGTATTCAAAGATACAGACACATATTGGGACTGAATCTACAGCCATACTACGAATAAATTGATGGATAAAGCTAAGATCCTTACTCCAAAGTCATTGAGCACAGAGAAGTCCATGGCTGTGTCCTGCTCCTCTCGAGGCACAGTTTTCCTGGGAATGGAGCCGTAGGGAAGACCCATAAGAATCTAAACAGAGGAGAGGGATGGAGGTGAGAATCATGTACAATGTTTGCTACATGAAGAACCATCTGCTAACATGTATTATGAGAAAGGCTGTACCTCAGGCAGCACCACCAGGCCAAACATGAACCCAAACAGGACCATATTCAGACCGTACATCCACCTCAGGAAAATAAAGTAGGATGCCACGGATGATCCAAAGTGACCTATGATTAGGAAAACAGAAAACTTGAATATAACAGCTAGGTCATAGCTCAGTGGTTATTTTCCAATAATGTCATGGTGGTACCAACTTTCTACTTCCTTTATCTTCCTCTCCCACGGTATACAGGCTGTTTTGAAGTTCTCAAAGTCACGTTTGAACTTGATTAGTTTCTGAAATAAAAAAAAAAGGTTTAAAACGATTCTCCACAATATCACCCTCGGTCTAAAGTCTGTATTAATTGTTGCAAAATGAGTAGATTACCTTGGTCATCATGACTTTGAACGCATACAGCTTCCTGCCTTTTCCTTTCCCAAGAGCTCCTTCAAATTTTTCAACAAACTCCTGGGCCTCCCTGTTTAAATCAGAGAAAACATCCATCATTGAAATACAATGAGCAACATCCAACTGAAAAATATGATCTGCCTAACAAATGAATGAATTAGTCAGTGTCAACAGGAAAAACGACAGGTTTGGGATGATTTACTGATTGATGATGATGATGATAATGCATAAGGTAAGTAAGAGCATCGGGAGGAAGTTGGCAAGCAGTGGGTCAGTTAGCCACAACATGCATTAAACAGTGTCCAGCTCATGAAAAAATTAAAGGCGGTTCACCTATCGGGTTGCCTTGCTTACACTGATCTGTACATAGAGAAACATACACACAGAGTGCACACACACACACACTAACCTACACCGGCTCTGGCACGACAGCCGGTACTGTCTTCTCACGCAGAGAGGAAGATGTCTAACAGGCTGAACTACAGCCAACCTTGTGTGTGCCGCTGCGTGTTTACCTGAGATTTACAGACTGTCTTCATGTGTATCTCACAGAGGGGAAAGTTTACATAAATTAATAAAATTGTTAATGTGGACAAATATCTTCCTGGATCTAATCATTTTCAGGTTTCCAAATGCTGTGTTTTTGTGTTAAAGAGGAACTATTATGCTTTTGTGCTTTTTTCCCTTTCCTTTAGTGTGTTATATAGTTTTTTATGCATGTAAAAGGTCAAAGCCCAAATTCCAGGCCAAAGGGAGTCACTCTCCCCCACAGAAACACTGCTCCTGAACTGCCTGAAACACCTTGATTGAGGTCCCGCCTTTTCTTCCGTAACGTGGTGATGTCACCAAGTAACATAATGCAAAATACCTGCCTAGCTGCCAGTTTGGCACGGCCTCAAAACAAAGCTAGTTAGAGCGGAGCTAGATCGGATAATATCAGTATATATAGTAGTATATATGGAGTATATCAGTATATATGGTAGTATATATGAAGTATATCAGAGCTCAGTTCTGCAAGTGTAAGCAAAACAGCTCTGGCTTCTCTGTAAAACATCTCTAGTTGCAGTTTTGATCACAGCACTGATAAAGAGAATTACCAAACAGCTAAAGTAGCGATCAACAAGTTTTAATAATAAATGATCAACATCACATGTACATGACATGAGTGATGGTATAGGCATTTAGGAAAGCGGTCGAAAGAAAAAGTCAATGAGCAAAAACAAAAAAAGAACAAAATGCAGCAGCAACAACCAGAAATTATAGTAATAACAAGTAAACAGGCAGAGGATGTGAGCTTTTGGTTTTGGGTTTTTACTTGAGCAGCACGAGTCTCCTCTTCATGCGCCAGGGTTTGTTCCTTAATGTCGCGATCAGTTTCTTCTTCTCCTCTACCTGTTCCTTCAGGGATGCGATCTCTCCCTCCGACAACGATTCTTCGTCAGAATCAGAGGAGGAAGAAGAGCTGATAAAGGGAAAGAGCTGTCATGTGCCATGGCTTTAACAAGGCGCTACAGGAGCCAAATCTAAACCTCAGAAAACAAAAAAACACTATTTGTTTTATTGTGTTGGTCTTGTGTTTCTTGCTATTTAAAATCACTTTTGGGGCTCCAATAATTCGGACCACAGTTTGAAATCAATATTCACTTTCATTCATTTCGAGGTTCCTTAGCCTTAGTTATTCAAGATTTGTTTATATAGTTTTAATAAACTGAATTGTAGTACTGTAACTTGGGTCATCCTCTTTTCATCTAGCACCATCATCAGGTGATTTTTAAATTGTGTCCAATACTTTGGTTTATGACTAAATACCTGCAAAACTAATAACATTCCCATCAGCCTCAGCTGTACTTCCAATACCCATACTACCATACTATCTAGTATGAAAGAAAAATATTTAGTATGTCCCCATACATAGCATGTCAAATGCAGTATGCCAAAAATACCAGGATGTCCTACTACATCTGGTCGCATTTTGCAGCATGCATGTCAGCATGCTTTTCTGGCAATTCTGACCCACAATCCTCTGCTCCGTTGATATATGAGCAAGAGGGTCAAAGTTCAAGGTGCAATGTTATGAAGAAGTAGTATGTCCCAATTGTATGCATACTGCAACAGTATGTACTTTGTAAGGGCAGCTGCAGTATGTACTAAAAGTAAATAGAAATAGTAAGCAATTTGGAACGTAGTGGAGGTTTTACATTAGGCTTATTATTATCTATTACTATTATCAGCGTGTTAGCATGCTTACATTAGCATTTAGCTAAAAATTCATGCCTCGCAGTGCTACTTTGATAAGTTAAAGCTTAAGTTTCTTTTACCTTCTATGCAGCACTTTCTCACAACGTTTTTTTAAAAGTTCTACACAAATGAAGTTATTACATTAAATTATGTTAATGAGCAGGTTTAAGAGTCACGGTATGGATTTGAATTCTTCCCCTACAAAAAAGTTAAAACCTCCTTTCTCGACACTGGATAGTCAGAGTCGGTAATAAGCTATATTTTAAAATGCAGCCAGCTCCCAAACACTCCCAAAGAAACAGCAGGAAGATCTGGTGTCTCAGAATGTTTTGTCCCGTTGCCTTAACTTTAAGGCAGCAGTAGCCTGAATAATGGATGAACAAATGAGATTACACCATCCATCACAGCAGCCAAAAATCTGCAAACGCAAACTTGTTCATCATTAACTGGATTAAATTATTAACATAACGCTGCTTAACTTTTTTGTAGTACATAACAAGCTAGATAAACTCTAAATGCCATATATTCAGGGAAACAAGTGTGTATTCAGTGTTGTAATATTGACGTAATTTACACTGTTAATATTCTCCCTGAACATATACCACATAGCTTCATATCACCAGAGTCTGCAGGGGTCTGCATGAGCCTGAATGGAGAGAGCCCATCCAGGTGTGTGGAGCGTGCAGGTAGGCGAGAGACAGCTCTCAGAGAATACTGCACCTGCTCATCTTCCCATTCTTCTTTTTCTTGTCCTTCTCACCACCTTTATCCTTCCCTTGTTTCCCTTTACCATTCCCCTTCTTGTCCTTATTCTGCTCCTCTTTCTCCTTTTTGGACGCGGCCGTCCCTCGCTTTTTCTTTTTCCCTCTGTCTTCTTCTTCGCTCTCCTCGTCGCTCTCTTCCTTGGCTTTCTTTCGGGAGGCTTTTGAGGTTTTTCTTTTCACACTCCGGTTGTCTTCCTCGTCGTCTTCATCGCTGTCCCGGGGCTTGGCCTTCTTCTTTCGTCCTCTTTTCCTTGGTGCCTCATCCTCATCATCCTCCTCCTCGTCATCGCTGACCTGTTTGGCTTTACGTTGTGGTTTGGCTCTTCTGTTCTTAGTCCTCCTCCTGGCCTCCTCTGAGACAAACATACATTCTAGATAAGTAGCTGAAACATTCATCCGCCATGACATTGTAGATGTGCAACACAGTGATATTACTCTTGTTAAAAAGTACAAAATACAATAATAAAGAGTACAAGAATCCTCTGAAATGATTCCAGTCAGCTTCTATGAAAGAGGAAATGTACTCAATGTAAATAATCTTGAGGAAAAGACACGAGAGAGGGGAAAAACAAGCAGTAATTTATACTAATTTGTCCATCACACCATCACACTGTGGCAAATCTTCAAGACATAGTCATACCCTGCTCAATTTAACTGCTTCTCTGATGAAGAGCAAACAAACTCACCTTCACTTCCACTGTCTGATACAATATCAACCTCCATCCCAACTGTGAACATGTAAAAACAACAAACACAAATTAAGGGGATACATCTCTACACAAAACAATGACTTTTACTCAGTAATTATCAATATAATCAAAAAGGTGAATATTTAAAGCTGAAAATTGACTGTTAGAAACAATTAAAGACAGTTGTTTTTAGCATAATAGCATCAAAAAAATCTTCTCACCATCTTCAACCTTAATCGCAGAATGGTTTTTCCTCTTTGGAGGCATTTTGCTGCGTCTCTTTTAGTTATTTCCTCCAGTTAGTCCTCTTCTGCTGACTTTAGACTCTGCCTCCTCTCCATCCATGAGTCACTCAGTGCAAGGGGCCGTTACTCTTGTGAGGGAGCGGTGTCAAAAAGCCAGGATACACACCCTCACACACATACACACACACACAGACACACACACACACGCAGGAACAGGTGTTCCTCTGTTGCACAAAGACCGGGCTCCTTGACGACCGTCAAAGACAACAGAGTCCATTAGATGATAGTCAGGAGCCCCGGGAGAAAACAGGATCAGACAATGGACTTGTCAGTCAAAATGCTAATTGATAATTCACCGGAGCAATAAGAGCTCGGATACAGTCCATCGTCCGAGTTTATTCAGATTGGATCATGGCTAACAACTTGTATCACTGTCATTGTGTTATACAAGGAAGCCGCGCACTAAAAACTGATGGTTGGACATTTGTCAGTTGTGACCCAGAAAGGAGACACCAGAGCAAATTTAGACATACAGGTCAGGCCCCATTAAAGTTAGATGATAGTTTAAGTAATCCTGAGTGAAAAGGGAAACAAGTCACTGGATTTAAATACTGTACAGAGTCCTCTGTGGGAGTACGGTGCAAACTCAACACACAATAATTACTCCAGTGAATCTGTAACTTCACTAACATTGTTTTATTAAAGGGTCGGTCTGTTTTACAAGCCATTCATTAATGGATAGGTTCACATTTTTTCAAGTCTATCTTAAAACAATACTCACAAATATGTATATTGAAAGACCCAAATGGTCAGAAAAAATATTCCAAAGTTCAGCTAAAGTTAATATGAGGCTTCAGCAGTCTGTTAGTCAAATTAACTGGATGTTTTCACAAGTTCCTTCTTTTTAGTATGAAATTCTGCCCTCGTGTTATTATCTTTCCACTGTAGCTCAACAAGAAAACACTTTGTACAAAAAAACTGGTTGTGACTTTGGAAAATAGACCCTTTTACAGTTTGCAAACAATGATGACATACATAAGTGTGCGCACGCAGTTTGGCAATGAAAATACTGCCGAGTGCAATAGCTTGTCAAGTTATGCAAGGGAATTAACCACCAAAGATCACGAATGCAACCGAAACAAATTGACTTTCCAGATCCGTGTGCTGTTAGTGAGTGAGCAGAAGACATTAGCAAGTGGCCCAATATTCAGTGGCCAGATATATACAAGTATTTGGTGGAGAAACCTAGCATGTAACGTTACACCAGCGAGAAATTACAAGCATACAAGTCACTAGATCCTTACAGAACGCCAAATATCATGACATGGACTCAAAGTTTTGAGTTTATTACATTTTAGAATGGGCGCTACAAACACAAGCATTTTTGATCATGTCCTCAGTGCAGTGGTAGTCAACACGTTTAATAGCTGGCAGCCATGGACACCATATACTCATCCTATCTACATGATTTTGATAACAGTTTTAATTAGATGTTTAGAGCTTGCTAACTTGTCTGGATGGCTGGGGCAAAACATCAAAACATCAAAAAACTTTTGATGACATCGGCTGTAAAAGGGTCTATACCCGCTTGATTTGACTAACTCCGATGGCTGAAGTGTCATATTAGCCATATTAGGAATCCATTTTTGCCATTCTTTTAGGACAGACTTTAAAAATGTGACCTTTCCTTTCATTACGAGTTTGTGATGGCACAGACGTGATGTGAAAAAAAGAGGTAGAATGGGGGACTGAGGGACTAACAGTGCTGCTTAATGTTAATCTACATTATTCAACCACTAAGATGCAGCATACTACCTGTGTAGTTATGGTCAAATGTCAGATGTGAGCTTTTGAATAATACAGGAGGAAACAGGAGATGCTGCTAACACAGAGAGCAACACACTTCCGGGGGTTGTATGAATGCTGACCTGAAAGCTGGTACCTGCATGCTTTTCATGTCCTCTTCATCCAGCTCCTCCTCTCGCTCCTCCCCCTGATTGTCCCTTCCACTTCCTGCAACCATTCAGTATACGTATCCATCCTTCCTTCTCACTACACTATAGGTTTACACAAGGTCTAGATGCCTTTATTCTTTAGATCCATTAAATAAAAAGCGTCTAACTTTCCACAAGTTCACACTCGGTGACAACCTTTGCTCTCCAAAGCAAAACTGGACACCGTCCCAGCAATCAAATCAGTGCTTGTAGCGCCGCAATGTCTCGCTCCGCCCTTCAACGTTAGTGAATAAAAGATGCCCATCGTGGTACAGCAGACATTGAGATATCCGGTAATGCGCAACCCGTCATGGCTCAGTTTTCTGCTACACTGTACGCTACCAGCATGGAGGGAGACTGGGACGGAGCCAGAACACAACTCCAGTAGGAGGGTGACACAGCGGGCATCAGGGGGTTTGGCATTACCTGAATAAATAAGACTGAGGCAGATTATGACTCCAGTATACAGAGAAGACGGAGTCTTTACTTTCTCAGTCTTTATTAAATAATGTGATTGACAATTCTTGGCTCTGGATGAAAGAATAAAGCATAGGGGCTTACTTCATCCTCTAGCTCTCAAATAACTGCAGAATTAATACTTAATGCACTTGCCATGAATTGATCATGAGCATCAATGGAAGTGGATTTGATTGGCACTGTAATTCAACATCAGCGGCACTATGAACTTGTTGACTCGTTGTCTTAAATGATTTAGACGCAACACTTATTCCTCATTGACAACCCTTACATTGCTCAGATCTTCAATTTCAAGACTTTGAATGACTATCAATATATAGAATTTCAGGTTAATAAAGCTTTAACTAATGAGACAACACCATACATTTGACCGTTTGATGGACAGGAGCGTAGAGCAGGATCTGCTATAGAGACACTGGATATGGCTATGGGGTTATAAGATGATACGAGTCATCTGTGCTACATGATGAGGGTCAGGAGACCACAGTGAATAGATTTACACCGACAGCTCAAATCTGATTGTTTGGCACAGATTACACTTCATCATTGCTCTCCAAAAAAGGAATAATCTGACACTCTTTATGTGTGTTTTCCAAGTTCAGAGCTGACACAGTGTATCATATCTATTTTACACAGCTGGAAAACAGATTTAAATTGAGTGTGTAAATCCAGCCAGAGATGAGTAAGGGATCCATTTAAGCCTAGCTAGGTTAAATGGCCTCCATGTCTAATGAATTGTTTAATGCTTTGGCCCAGTCACAGGTCCAGGGACAGCTGCGCTCAGCGTCTCAGTGCCAGAGGCCAAGAGTGTATTTGAATATAACTAATTTGTTAGGAAACGGAAAAAACGACTAAGATTAAAAAGTTAATGGTGCTCTATACAATATCCAGAGCATTAATATAGCAGCAAACAACTATTAGCTATTTCAAGATATAGAGGAGTAATGTTTACCTGAGCAGAGAATGAGTGGCTCTCCCTCTGCCTGTGCTGTAATCCGAGTTTCTCCGTGCTTTGTTGACATGTTAGCCCGGCACTGGCTAGCTCACGGCCGCCGCTCTGCACTCCTCTCAGGGCGGTTACAGCTGATAACGTCCCGACCGACTGGCCGTTGCGAAAGCGTTGCACCCACCCTCCGGTTCCCGCAGAGGTTAACACTGTTAGCTCTGTCAGCATTGTTGCTGTTGTTTTCACTGTAAACGCTGTTAGCACCATTAGCTAGGGCTTAATCATCGCCATGTTGAGAACCGTGTGGAGGCAATAGAGGCGAAGTCCCTCCCTTTCCGGTGTCTTCCATGACATCTTATGTGTGGTGGTGAGACAGAAATAAGGTTTTAAACCTGTTTGAATTGTTGCATGAATTAAACATATGATATTTGTCAATTTAAAAGATAATTTTGCAAGTCATGAAAGTCAAAGTTTGTTGTAGTATCATTTAGTTTTGTGTGAAACCGATCTCGTCTCACACAATATACGTCACCAACACTAGCTAGCTAGCTAACTTAAGTTACACGCACAAATGTATTTCACTTGATGTGATTTATCCAGAAACTCCTGGTCTTGTTATCAGCCGGGAAGCGAAAGAATAAACGTTGCTTGTGTGAGTACATCACAGTACGAAACACATCGTAGCTTCAGCGAGAGAGACGTCACTTATGCGACTTTTGGGTGTGTAGTCTTTCTAATAACGTATTTTCAGTCTTATACTTCAACAGTTTTACGGCAAACTGTGACTTTCTTGACTTTCTTTCAATTAATGAAAAAAAAAATAATACAGTTTGGAAAAACAACACCTCCATGTTTAGCTCACTCATTTCTAAAACACGTCATAAAAAATAATAGCCTTGGAGTGGTTATTTGGTGTGATATGAAAGATAGGCCACGCAGTGTTAATGTTTATTTGGTAAACAAAGAAACAACTACTAATTTGAAATGCTTACAGCTTCTTCTAATCATGAGTTTTAAAAAAAACACTTTTATTCAGGATAAAACGTTCACTAACTAACTAACTTCCCATTACTTGAACTTCTCAATAAAGTGCTTAATTGCTTTTGAGTGACTTTTGCCAACTTGTTGTTTTTTCCTCCCTCAGTGTCTTTGCAGGCTCGGCACCCTGTGCATCCTGGGTTCACGAGGGAACCCGGGCAGGTACCCAGGAGACCCGTGGTTACCATGGTGATAGGTCCTGGGGCCAGGGGCTCTGGTTGCTGGAACTAGAGGAGGGTTGCGTCCATTCTTACCATGATACAGCCTCTGACTAACGCCATGGTCGTCTTCCTCATCTCCTGAAAGAGAAGGTAGGACAAGAGTAGCTATAGCTAACCCTACTTGGGAGTAACAGGAAAATATGAAATAGATAAATGATTAAATGTGTGCCAAGAAAAAAAAGGAAAATGAAGGAGTTGAAATAAAATGAGCTAGTGAAAGATACTTTTAATTGATTTTTATCAACTGATTTGTGGTAAAGAATACAACATTTGTGCTTTTCTTTACCAGCTAATTGGAGGTTAAAGGAAAAGCATAAAGCTTTGTATTTCTTTTTATACTAATTTTTTTTTTTTTTTCTTTTTACTTGTCAAATAACCTTTTACTACATTTTGTCAGTTTCAGGGCTCCATAGTTTGAGACCCAAAGTGCATTTTATAATTAAAGTTTAATAGATTTTGGTTTAATTTTTATCTAGAATTAAAAAATTCTCACCCTCTTGGTCTTGTAGTGAAGCGTTGTTGTTCTTTTGTTGCTCTGCAGTCTGTGATGGAGCTTTTCTGGCCTCCTCTAGATCCATTTGTGCCTTCAGCGCTGCTAGTTTGTTCTTCTTCTTGTTCTCCTCATTTTGCTTGAATGGGACATAAAAGCAATTATTATAAGACTGACTGCAGAAGACATATTCAGAACTTTAGAAATCACATAGCATACAGAAATGTACATCAGTTCTTATATTACATTTATTGAGCTGCTGCTCTTTGGACAGATATGAGCTGTTACTCTGCTGCCCTCTGCTGGAATGATGATACTAATACAACTACTGTGGCCACAGACAGACCACAGGTGGTCTGTTTGTGCATCTACTACACATTGGAAGTTTCAAATCTGCTAAAAGTAAATTGGAAAAGTTAATCTGGAGGATAGTAAATATGAAAGTTCCTGTTAATTTCTTACCGTTACTTGCCTGAAATTCAATTTCCCCTCTATATTTAGAATTAGAGGATAACATTGTGACATACTGTCACATCATTCTGGAGAAAAATGTCCTCAGCTCTGTACTGTCATCACTTGACTATAGTCTTGAATTTACACACATTACCAGTGTATCCAAAAGCAGATAGAAGCTAGAGTACTAGTGCTAGATGAGAGTAAAAACAAAATTTAATGTCAGGTTACCGTCTGTAGTTTTTTCTTCAGTTCCACATTAGCTTCTTTGTAGCTTTTGGATGTAGATTGCAAGTAATAAATGGCCAGTCTGAAAGATAAAACAACAGATTATTACCATCAAAGAACCTTAAACTTTACCACTAAAAGAAAAAAGAAGATATAAGAATATATATCCATGCAGTCTGCTGCTGACTCACACCATAAGCAGTATGAAGGGTAGCACCAGTCCAGGGTTAGAGGCATAGCTGAACACTTTACTAAACCAGGCAGGGAAGTCCGACTCCAGAGTCTCCTGGATCACATCAAACATACGTTTTTTCCCACTGAGGAGAAGAGAATGATTGTGACAGAAAGTCAAGTCATCATATTGTAAATGCCAGATCACCTTCTTGAACAAGCATCATTACCTAAAGGGTCCACAGTCAAAGGACGGGGGGATGGTGACGATGGTGTAGATGGCAGGCAGAGTGGACAGGAAGAGGATGACCAGCAACATGGCCATGTAGAAGTTGTTGGAGCCAGAGGCCTTGAAGACCCTTTCCTGCGGCACGTTGCAGCACATCACGGCCCAGCACTGCAGGTACATGGACACGTGGAGCCGGAGGACGTTCAGGGCAGGCAGGCAGGGGGCATAGAAGGCACCCATCCTGGAGGAAAAGTTTAGGAAAAACACTGAGTGGAGAACAGACTGAAAGTGCTATTCATCATCACCTTTTGAACCTGCTGATTTAAATAAAACCAATGTTGTTTTCTCACCATATCATCCCTTGATTGAAGATCAGGCCCAGAACGTTCCCACTGACGTCAAACTCAGAGTAGGACGGCTTTCACAGACGACATAAAGAAAAGGACAAATATAACTCTACTGTGGCTCACTGTGACTCCAAACATTCAAATTCACCTTAGATGAAGGAGCACATTTTGAATGTGTAATAAAAAATAAATTATACACTCGGAGGCACAGTCACTGTAATCAGGTAGAACGGATGACTCACAAATCCGGCCTCAAGGTCCCAACACCAGCAGTAGTTGAGAAAACGAACGAGCACGGCTCTCAGGAAGTCACCGATCAGCAGCGTGATGTAGGTTGTCATGGTATCAGATATGATCAGCCGGACAAACTCCTGTAAAAATATATGTATGTATGTATATACAGTACATATTAAATGTAAGGCTATGGAAAGTTTCACAGAAAGAATAATTTAAAAGAATAAATGTTTTCCTGTCTTGATGATATTGGTGGTCACATTACAGAGGTTAAACTTTATTAGTAGTATACTAAGTATTAGGGCTGGGCGATATAAGATTCACATTTCCATGGTTATATTACCTATTTAGTTTGTATTCATTCATATGGTTAATTCACAATGTCCTATATTTTTATTTAATATTGGTCACTGTGGGCATCCATAACTTTATGCTGTAAAATCGATTACATCTTACAATTACATAATAGTTTACAAACACACACATGCACACTGACCTGGCCCACCATGGTCTCCCAGCAGGGTCCTCTGGGCACATCAGCAGGCTGGATGGTGACGGGCGGAGCCGTGCTGTTCTCTGCTACCGTAACATTATAAAGACTGGCTTCCCACGTGGTTATATTAAACTGTATTATCTGTTCCTCTTCCCTCTGCAACACATACACATACACACACACACACACACACTGCAGGTTAAAGCATATTATAAAATGATAAAGTATCTCACACTTCTACATGCTGTATGTTCTCACTTTGAGGTTGATCTCATCCATGAGTGCAATGATGAAGGTATAGAGGTTTCCCAGGAAGAGGGCAAAGATGCGACCCAGCTGCCACTGCAGGGCGACGCGGGGGTGGTAGTTCTCCAGGGCGCTGATGACGTCAAACAGCATGGGGCAGAACATCCCCAGTAGTGACATGACCATGTTCACCTGAGAAATACAGATCAATATTAATTAATGTTATTAATTACAGGTGTGCTGTCCTGCTACAATGTCAAAAATGAAAAAGGACTATAGCCCAAATTCTTAAAATGATAGTGTGGTGCTTTAAGGGGAGACACCCCAGACAAAAATATTGTTTTTCATGCACTGGTCAATTTTGAGATTTTGGGCTATTTTGCTTCCATAACATGTCTTCTTTCAGACTAGTGGAAAGAAAACATCCAAAATACACATTTAGGTGTTTATTTTACTACTTTTTCTGTTTGCGTCTGTAGAGTTCTCCTTAATTCACCAAAAGTTAGCATTAGATAATGTCTTATTTGAATATTTAAACATAAAATTTCCAAAAACTTTTAATACAAAAAAATAATTGTCTAAATGTAAGTAATCAACTGGGGAAGTTTCATGGTGATATCTATTAGTTACATTTTTCTACCCACTCACCTGGGGTGTCTCCCCTTAAAACCATAATATCACACACACTATATACTGAACTTGCTCAACATACACTTCCTTCTCTATATGTATGTCCCTTTTATGCTCGGTCTCTCATTTCTCATTGCTATACCTCGTTCCTTTCCCACCAGGTGTGAAGCTCCAGTCCATCAAGGGCAAACTTCTGAGAGCGACGCACTACAAAGTAGATGAGGTATCCACTTCCTGCCAGGCAGCACAGGACCAGGAAGTTGGCCAGCACACGCAGAAAACGGGTGAGATGGATGTTGTCATCCTTTTGGCTCTCCTGCTCCTCTAAGATGGCCTCCTGCAGAGGTAGAAGGAGGGATGTACCTGAGGATGTAGATGAATATGATATAAATGTCATCAAATACTGGATCAGCTGCACTGACCTTGAAACTGGTGGTGATGGAGGCAAACTTATTGTCTGCAGTTTCAGGGTTTCCTATCAGGTAGTCCCAGCTGGTGAACATCTTCCAGCTGAAATTGAAGCTGTTGTCATCTCCGACCCCTGTCTCATTTGCATTACGGGCCATCCTTAATCAGAAATTATTACAGTATAACATTGTGCCTAAAGGAGATTAATCAATCGTGCGTCGCCCTGATAAACGTACGTTCTTATGACCACCATGTAGCTATAGGCCACTGTTCCCACACCGACCAGGAAGTATGACAGAGGCATGCGGAACTTGAGCCAGCCAATGGCACGCTGGTTGTTGTAGTATCCGTAGAAGAGGACTGAATACTGAGCGTAACCCTGTGGATGCAAGGTTTAGTTGGGGTGATCAGCAACAAACAAAGAATACATCATTATTTCTAAACTGACTCACAGGCACATGCACAGTAGTGGAATGTAACTAAGTACATTTACTCAAGTGCTGTACTTAAGTATAATTTGTAATGCCACTAACACAACTTGCGATTTTTAGGTTGTCGCGGGCTCAGTTTTAAAGCTAGAGTGAAGATACTGATATCATATGAAACTAGAAAACCTAATGAATCCATCGGTACCAACCATGTCATACTAGCTTGTCGTGAAGGATGAAAAACTGGTATGGGCATTTTAAAAGGAGTACCTTGACCTCTGACCTCAAGATATGTGAATGAAAATGGGTTCTACGGGTACCCACCAGTCTCCCCTTCACAGACCTGCCCACTTTATGATAATCACATGCAGTTTTGGGAAAGTCATAGTCAAGTCAGCACACTGACACACTGACACTTGTTGTTGCCTGTTGGGCTTGAGTTTGCTTTACTATGATTTGAGCATATATTTTATGCTAAATGCAGTACCTGTGAGGGTTTCTGGACAATATTTTTCATTGTTTTGTGTCGTTAATTGATTTCCAATAATAAATATATACATACATTTGCATAAAGCAAGCATATTTGCCCACTCCCATGTTGATAAGAACAGATGAACAGATAAAAAACGTGCAATAAATTTCCGATTAATCGCGATTAACTATTCTAATCGAGTATTTTTACACTGTCGTATTGCTACTTTTACTTAAGTAAAAGATCTGAGTATTTCTTCCACCGCTGCACATGTAACAAAAGAACAAAATATTATTTTAAGAGATTGAGGTGAGTGTGATGTTGCACATGAATAATTAACTGACTCCAAAGTCCCATAAGACAGCAAAGTCCATGGCACTGTTCGCCTCGGCCCTGGGGACAGTCTTTCTTGGGATGGTGCCATAGGGCCGCCCCATTAATGCCTGTTAGAAATAAGCAGGGGAGCAAGGAGGGTTATTAGAGAAAAGACTCAAAGCAGAATGAATATACATGAATAGCAGGAAATTATGATTGGTTTCTGATAAAAAAAAATTAAAAAGCCATGTACAGTACCTCTGGCACCATAACCAGGCCAAAGGTCAGACAAAACAAGATCATGTTGATGCCATACATCCACCTCAGGAAGATAAAGTAAGAGGCAACTGAGGAGCCAAAGTGACCTGAGAAACAAAGGGAAGAAATGTGAGGATGGTTGTTACACCAGTGATGACTTTCTGAAAGCAGGAGAACTAGATGTGTGCTGTATGATTCATTTTACATAGTCTCTTTAAACTCTTTGAAATCTTGAATGCTAGACGGGAAGTTTGGGACTAAAATATTTCTGAAATATAAACTTACTTTCAATCTCCTTGATTTTCATCTCCCATGGAATACAGGCAGTTTTGAAGTTTTCAAAGTCCCGCTGAAACTTCATCCATTTCTACAAAAGAAATATATTCACATAAAAATGCATCATCTATTCAATACAATTATTTGAATACTTATATGAATAGATATTGATAGTAAATCAGTCTGTGATTCCTTACCTTGCTCATCATGACCTTGTACGCGTAGAGCTTCCTGCCTTTCCCTTTTCCCAAAGCTCCCTCATATTTCTCCACAAACTCCTGAGACTCCCTACAAGGAAGAAGATGGTTTGATTCAAAATTAATCCATATGTTAATTCAGGATCCTGGTTGTTTCAGGATCCTGATTCAAAGTGTACGTCGATAAAAGCATGAATTTACCGTAAAGTCCGAAGTTTCTTTTTCATAGGCCAGGGTTTCCCCCTCAGACCCTGGATCAGTTTCTTCCTCTCGTCCACAGCCTCCTTCAGCATCTCCAGCTCCTCCGGTGACAGAGACTCTGGCCTCACCTCTTGCTCCTCATTGTCCTCTTCTTCATTGTCATCTTCCTCGCTTGCCTCCTGCTCTGAACTGAGGCATAGCAGAGTAGTGTCTTAAATGTCTTTGTTCCTTTCTTGCATGCATGACACCATTAAAGTCCTTCTGATCACTCTGCAGAATGGGAAGATTACAATAGTTTTCCTCAGCAGGAAACTACAGATAAGGTGAGATTGTAAGATAATACTTTACCTCGTTTCAACTACTTTCTTGTGCTTTTTCTTCTTCACTTCCCGTTCTTTCTCCTTCGCTATACGTTTACCTCCATCCTCTTCTCTCTCTTCTGTTTTGGCACTTCCATGTTTCTTTTTTCCCTTGGCATTTCTTTCTTCAGCTACTCCCTCCTCCTCCTCCTCCTCCTCCTCCTCCTCCTCCTCCTCCTCCACTTCCATTTTTCTTGTTTTCTCATTTTTGATATTCTTCCTTGTTTTTGAAGCCTTACTGCTTTTTATTTTGGGCTTCTCCTCCTCGTCCCCCTCTCCTCCTTTTGCTTCTTGATCACTCCTCGCTCTCTTTCTCCGGCCTCCTTGTCTTTTCTCAGGCCTGGCCTGTAATTCCTCTTCCCCTTCTCCTGCTCTAGATGCTCTTTTTCTCCTCTTCTTTTTCTCTCTATCACCCTCCCTTCTTTTCCCTCTGTGTCTTTCCCTCTCATGCTCCTCTTGAAAAGTGGAAACTTCATCCTCGTCACCTGTAGTAAAACATAGATGTTTTTTCAATATACGTCATCAACATACTGCACACATTATGTACACTCACTGACATCATTGACACTTCAACGGTGTCACTTTTCTTTCTCTCTGCGGGTCTATAATTGTCTTACAGCAGTGTGAAGTTCGTCATTGTTCTCTACTCAGTTTAACCATCTGTTTTTCTCTGTCACTGGTATATTTTAAGCCGGATGTGATAATCCTGTGACAATTGGAGACACAGGTCATGGTAGGGGGGAAAAAGGGAGTGTAAATATTATATGGGACTGGGTATGGTAGATGAACTGTTGGAGCAGCGAGGCCAGATGTGTATATGGTGGTGATGTGATGGGTGATCAAATGGGAAAATATACACTGAAGACCATTAAGAAGACGAGACTCCTCTGCCTCCCTATAATGATTTAGTTTATTTAGGAAAATTCTTCATGATCATATTACCAGTATATACAGCCTGAACTATAGGAACTTTTAGTGATTCATGTAATAACACACACTCACCTTCCAACTCCAGTCCAATGTCAACTGTGGAAGAAAAATAATGTCAAAAACGGAAAAAGGTGAGAAAACTCAATGTTTTTGAGGTTGACCAACTCAGAATTTTATAATGACATCTGTATATTGTGTCAACATCAATTCATCCTTATGCTTGACTTTCAAATCTGATCAATTATAGTATTATAAAGTGATGTCTCGTGACAAGCCGTAGCTGATGTAACTGTTATTGATACGCATGCAGATACAGTCAAACAATATCAGTGCTGTTAAATGTAATAGCCACAATTGCAGCGTTAAAGATAGGGTTGGTAAAGATTTTAGACACATTTTTTGTTATATTAGTTGAAATTCTTTTACATCCTCACACCAATCGATAAATCAAATGCTCTGACATAACAAAGATAAAAATCCAGCATTTCTGGCTGTCGCAGGACTGTAATAAGAAAGAAATGAACGAACAGCCTGCCTGTCTACTTACCTGCACATTTTTCAGTTGAATCATATTTAAAAGTCTAGTCTATATCTATGGGAAGGGAGAGACTGACATGGATACCTTTCTTTATCACCGTTTGCATTGTTTTCATTTTCATGACAGAGATAAAGTCCATGTGACTCATCTGAGACATAATAACAAGACACATGCTGTACTATCGTGTCACATTCTTCAAATTAGAAAATATTATGCATGCTGGGAAGAATGTGCTAATGAGCTAACCGTGTTTTTAAACAACTTAATTTGATGAGTCACATGACCGAAGAGTTGGACATTTAGTCAACTATGTTACAAGACTGGACTCACAATTAAAAGCCCTGATAGTGATCACTACACTATTTAAGTTGACCTGATTTGAAACTGACAAACTTGTTGAGGTAATCATAAAAGAAGAGTTTATTCAATATAACTGATATGTCTGTTATGAAGTAAACAGTAAACATATTTTTCCTTTAAATGCTGAAAGTGTATATTTTGAAGTCCGACTAACTTGTTATAGCCCGTGTATTATGCAGAAAAATACAAGTTGGCATTTTACAGTTTTAAATAAAGATGGAGGAAACATTTCTGTAATTATTTATTTCTCTTCTTTTATTAATTCCTATTTTTTTTGGTTGGGTTTTTTTCTTTTTCCAGATAAAGTATATCCAACCCCTTCCTCCTCTGATGACCTCAGCTTTATAAATCCAGTTAAAATCTTCATTACAACACTGACCCCTTTCACTGGTGGAGCTTAGTCTACCTCATTGAATACCTGCTTGGCACTATTGTCCTGCAGTAAAAGGAGGATAAAGAGGAAAACAAAGAGGACCACTGACAAATTGAGCTGATATTTATGTAGTCGGCCCTCTGATGAGTGTCCTTAGTGTAACCGGAGTGGCCGGCGCCCGGGTCATTACGGTCGTGTGCATTGGAGGGGCACAAAAGACACAAACAATGGCCTAATGAAGGGAGACGGGGTGGCTGAGTCCACAGGGGCGGGGAGACAGCCGAGGGCCAGAGGCCAGAGGCCAGCTCCCAAATATGCAGCTGGATGCAAGAAAGCAGTGGATAAATATATTAGAGGTTGCGATGTTTACTGATGATTTAAAGCCAAAACTCAAGTGTAAACATTACTTGTCTGTTCTATTCATATTAATGAACGTATTAAACTCAATAAATAAGGATGTTTTTGTCCAAACGTCGGTTCAAATCAGTTATCACAACTATGTCATAAACACACTATAAACGCAGAGATCAAAGGGCCTTGCTTTATTTAAATAATCGGTAATATTTTATCCTAATCAACATGTTGACAAAAACAAAAAATTGAAGAAAATTTGGCAAGTAAATATATCATAATTTCATCTCCACAGGTAAAAATAATAAATGTTTTTCCAGAATCCTATTATGTGAAAATCACAATAGAATAGCAACCCTGGTCATGGAAATATAAAGATGGGCTTACTGTCATTCTCAGAGGTGATCAGACTGTCTCGAGGCATCTTCCTCTCATGGTCCTGTAACCCCTAAAGCAGTCGCCCCGGCATCCAGCAGATGCTCTGCGTATGTGAGGTGGAAACAAGGCTGCAGGGTGCAGAGTGGTCTCTCTCCTTCTGCATCTTTACAGGGAAGGATGCTGCTTATCCAAGCCCACACACTGCCATGGGAATGAAATGTGTGTGTGTGTGTGTGTGTGTGTGTGTGTGTGTGTGTGTGTGTGTGTGTGTGTGTGTGTGTGTGTGTTGAGGGGCTGGTACATGATGAGTAACTCGCATGAGAAGTTTACTTTTTCCTCGCCACCCATCGACCCGAAACAGGGACAATGACAGCATGGAAACCCTAGAGCCACCGCAATTTCACTAGCGATCAATTATTCAAAACGGTTATGACTGCCTTTATGCAGCTGTGTGTGTGTGTGTGTGTTTGTGAGTGTTAATGAGTGTGTGTACCTCTGAGTATGTGTGTGAAAAGACAAAACCATGAGGGTCATGGGAGGTTGTTTTCACTGTATCATAACACGTGACTCAGCTGGTTAGGGTTCACTGAGAAGTGACATTTAAAAATCACATTCATGTAGCTGTCACGTCCACATTTTGCTTTTCTTCATGAAATAATGGCAATGGCTATATATACATTGTGTTTTATCAGATGGCTTCCTGATTTTGCTTATTCACATGCATCAGTTAGTTCTTGCTATTTTCCTATATTGTTCCCACACACTGACTCATGACACCCCATGGCCAAAAAACATTAATCTGTGTAAAGCTCCAGTGAAGAAATAAATAAGACGGGACCCTGATTCTGACTCCTGACCAACTATTTCTTGAAATGCACTTTTCATTTTTCTTATTTGCCTTGAATATGTGTCTCACAGGTTTGTGTAAAAACAACTACAGAACCAGTCAGTCTGGCCTCTTGTTCTCAGATTAATAATAATTCTGTATCTGTTGTGCAGTTTCTGGTTACAAAGCCATTCCTCCGTCTGTATCTTATGGAACTAAAATAAAGGCCAAAGCTGACATTTCACTGTGTGTTAGGTTTTGATCCTGGCTGGCGGAGAGTATGAAATGAGTCACAGTCTTGTGTGTCTGGGAAGGTTTATGGACTAATTCAGCCATCTGACACATCTGAATGTGTGCATGCTTGCATTAAAATTTTGTGGTCACATTAGGGAGACTCATTTACTCTTTTAGAGACAAAAAGCTGGTCCCCACAAAGTAAACTATTACATGTTAAGGTTAAGACGTGGTTTTTGGAGCTACGGGCAACATAATAGAGGTCACGCAAGGACACTGGAACTTGATAATGGTGTCACATTTTATTTTGATCCAGTTTATATTGTATATGGACATGTGCTAGGGATTTTTTTAGATTTATATTTAAATATATGTTTGAATCCCTCCTCCCTTTTCATTTATTTCTTTTCCTTATTTATTTTTATCTATTTTATTATGAAATTGTTATTGTTGTTATACCTTGTCTATACATATATGTGCATATGTATATGTATGTAGGGGTTTGTATGTACTTACAGATATAACCAAAGTACAATAAATACAGTTAAAAAAAAAGACATGTTTTTTGGTTAAGGTTAGGAATTGGTTAAGGCTAAAAAGGTTGGGGGTAGGTATGTAGTGTACTGTTCACTTATAGGGGGGTGTTACACTAACTTACATTAGTTCCTTGGAGATTTATGACCCCAACCTTAACTAGTTTCTCTGAGGGTTTGACAAAAAGGCAAAAATGTAATGTTTACATTTGACTAAAAAAAATGAGGCGAACATACTGAACATAAAAAATCCAATATGAAAGAGAGAGGCGGGGGTGAGTACCAAACCAATAAACCTGTTGAGGGCGCTGTTGCTCTATACTGGAATGAGGAGGAAGACACCCCTCTGTCTTGGTATATCTTTTATCTTTAACTGACTTGTTTTCTGCATGTGTGTCCGTGTATTTGTGCGTGCACGCGTGGAGAAAGCCCACAGCGTCAGTAAGCATGTTTGTGTACATGATCATCAACTCTGGTGTGAGATGGGATCAAGGAGAGTGGGAGGGATATCAGTTTCCTCTGGCTAAACTTAGCTGCAGCTCCGAGGGAACCACTGAACCACTCTGTGGTGAGGGAGGTCATCAAGGTCACTTGAGCAGCGAGAGGCGGCATCAAAACAAACTGTGAGACGCATCTGACTGTAAATGGATCTGTTGTGTTATCTAGCCATGCAGATTCTTTTATTTTGTCCAGGTTTTGTGAAGTGTCTCTGAGAGGAATTTTATTTGGAAAAAAAAATTATGTTTTCCAGAATTCTATGTGCTGTTTTCATTGGAACTACTTTCTACCAAAGAAATGGACAAATGTATTCAAAATGATCTGGCAAATACACCACTACAGGATTTTATTCTTTTTAAAGTGGGGTGACAGACCCTTTAAGGAGTAGGATTTTTATGGGCACATGCAGTATTTTTATATCAAACTACGTGAAGCTGAGTATGTAATATATAGTATTACATAATGCCTTTAATGACTTCTAGGGTCTATATGGGAGTCACAGCAGGACATATTCATGGGATTTATAGGGATTATATTATAGGAATCATATACTGAATATAATGTTTAAAGAACTGATTATTATATGCCTACTGGTTTAAAATAACTCTCTTTATGGAGAGTCAAAAGGAGATGAACATAATCTAATCAAAAGCTCATATGTGTCTGCATGTGTTTGCATTCTGTTCCAGTCTGTTCTGATGAGTGTACCTATCTGTGCGCCGCTCTGCATAAACAGCACAGTTTGTCTCTGCTGTTTTTGTTTGGTGATACGCTGAAGTGAGCTATCAGTGTGCAGGCATTAGACAGTGATTCATCTCACAGTTGGCGTGGTAAAAGGCTAGTGAACCCTTTAAAGGGTCCGTATGAGTCAAACAGCAGCTCTGTAACAGATGATCTATCTGTCAACAAGATCCCTGCCCCCAGTGTACGGCTCCTTATAATTATGGGGGTTAACAGAGCAGTTTGTTTTTAACATTAGAAACTAACTACAAAGGAAAATGAATCAAATCAAATTTAACGGTTCTTTGCTCACATGAAGTTGTTAAAAAATCTATTTCCTTGTTCCCTAACAGTAAAAAACAAATGCACAAGCGCCACCTGTATGACTGACTCTGCCTGTCTTTCTCTGTCGATAACAGCCGGTGAACTTTTTAAAGCTCCACAACTGTTGACGCTAAATGTAAAGCAGCGGGGTGTTGTGGCCCAGAGGGCAAAGCTGTTTTTGTCGGAGAGAGAGAGAAGGCAGCTGGGAGGGGAGTGCAGGTTAATCAGTTGTGACTGCAGGCTATGAACACATATATCTGCCAGAGGGCTTCAAAACGAGACAATCTTCGCATACTGAGAGTTGTCATCAAAGACATCCGAAGCACACTGCATCATGTGTAGGTTCAATGTGATGCAGGTTGATTACCTGCGAGACTGTCGGGGATGATTGGTTGCTTTTGAGCAACTTGTTTTTTCAGAGAGGCTATAGAATAAGAGAAGAAATTGGAACATTATTCTGTCGTGAACGCACTTGTCTTTACCTCGAAACTTAGCCTTTGCCCAGCTGGATCTCTCCCTCTCTAGTTTTTCCCCTTTTCCTCCTGTTTCTGGGTGTTTCTGCAGAGGAGACTGTGGAAGAAGAGGAAGAAAGAAAACTTTTTCAGGAAGGAGATTTCATCCTTTAACACATCAGGAGCTGGACAGGAAATGAGAGAAAGAGGTGGATGACATGGAAGGAAGAGGAGAAGCGTGTTGTTCAGTTTCCATGCATGGCACATCTACAGTACAGTGTGGGGGGTGAGTGACTGAGAGAGGAAAAAGAGGGCATGGTTAGTATGCGTGAGTAAAAGCAGCGTCATCAAGCAAGGAGGCGGACCCCGTCAGACTATGGGTGTTGTTAAGGGCGGAACTTGGCCGCTGCAACTGACAGATTACAGCGGCGGAGGCGTGGCCTGTCCCTGCAGACAGAGAAGCACGTGGCCAGGCCCGTCTGCACGAGGGAGCAGCAACAAAGACCAGCCAGTCTGGGGGAACAGAACAGAACACAGGACATCTGCTGCACACACATGTACTCTCTCTCACACACACACACAGACACACACACACACACACACACACACACACACACACACATACTCCCTCTCTCTTTTACACACTCACATGCAAGGGTTCACATTTGTTCACCTCACGCAGGCATGCAGCAGCCTACTCATATATCAGCTGCAGAGGACAAACCCACACACACACACACAGCAGCATACATTTGTAACTGACATCTAATTATTCTACGGGAACACATTGTTACATGCACCACCTTTTTGCAATTTTAAGAATCACATTTGCAAACACACACACACACCGTGTTATTCCAACAATCATCCAGATACCCATGTGCGGTGGGGTTTGTGTGTGTGTGAAGAAGGGGGGAGAAGGGAAGAAGGAGAGAGTTTAGTGTGTGTGCTGGGAAAGTTTGGGGGGACTCCTCCCTGGTCAGAAATAACAAGAAACACATTCATGAGAGATGTAGAGGAGTTGTGTAGCAGCACAAGCGACGAAGGACTGAATGGTCAGTAGGTGCTGATTCAGCAGATCACATTCATTTGATCCAATTTTTGTTGTTCTTTCTATTAATTTATGTCTCTTTGGTTTCTTCCAGAACACCTAATACCTTACTTCTTCACACCTTTGCACATATGTGACCCCAGTGTGTTCACTTAAAGCTGAAGTAGGTAGAAATGGAGCAAATATGATTTAAAAAAAGTGATTTTATAAAACAGTCACTATATCCCAACAGTAGTTCATGAGAGCGGTAATCCTCCGGTGTCCTCCGGTGTTCCTAATGGCATCTGCAAGATTTCACAGACTGGAGGAAAACAACCAATCAGAGCCGAGCTGGAGCCTTGCCGTCTCTGAGAAGCAGTCAAACACTCGCGAACTCCGATCAAACGGTCAAACTAGGCAGCGCTGATCAAATATGAGTCAATGTTCTGTTACTGTAATGCCTACTTCTTAAATAAAATGTTTTCAGAAACATCTTGTAGTGTACTGTTTAGCTGTAAAATGAGAAAGTTTGTGACCCGGCAGCCATGTTGAGATCAGTTCAGGAAGTACTAAGCACCGCCCACCAGCCGGAGCAAACTTTCTCATTTTACAGCTAAACAGTACACTACAAGATGTTTCTGAAAACATCTGACACGAGTAATTGGCATTACAGTAACAGATTATTAATTCATATTTGATCAGCGCTGCCTAGTTTGACCATTTGATCGGAGTTTGCGAGCAAACTGACCTGTGATTGGCAAAAGTCTCCCGTCACGGGCTAGATTTTTTAAAGCCTGAAAACAGAGCCATGAGAAGGTGCAGAAGTCTAGTTATCTCTCAGAACACTTGAATTACAATACGCTGAAAAGTTATCATGGAATTTTTTGCCCAATAATGCCAAAAACATTCTGCCTACTGCCGCTTTAAGGGTTCCCTCAACAATTAGAGCAATAACAACTGAAAGTAGTGAGGATTTACAACAAAGCTGTCCCTGATCTCCCCCGAATCACACAGACAGGCACCCCTCTGTTCCTGAAATGTTTCTCTTTACTTATGTTAACACACACACACACATGCGCATACGTCCTCGCCCCTTTAACAAGGGGCTGTACATGAAGTTGAATCTGGACGGAGCAGAGCAGGGTGGGGGATCAAGTTTTGAAGCAATGGTTTTAGTCAGCCCTCAGTGCAGAGCTTATCAAGCCCCGCACACAGCTTATGTAAATGGATAAGCTGCCATTTCCACCACTAGCCCCTTTTATCAACACTGTCTCACCACGGCGACGCCAGACACAGGCAAGCTGTGCCCCTGAATGTATGTGTGTGTGTGTGTGTGTGTGTGTCTGTGTGTGTGTGTGTGTCGGGTGGGCCAATATCTGCCTAGTAACTACAGACAGGCTGTTCCAGATTCACATAAGTAATCCTCACACCCTTTTACACCCACACCCACACACACACAGACGCACAGACTGAAACACAACAAAAAAGCATAGCTGCGAATTGTATGCATCTGTTGTCATGGCAACATTGTCACTTTCAGCTCCTCACGTGTGCCCGTCATGGTCGTGGAGAATGGCCCAACAACCCCCTTTCAATACTAACCACCAGCACCATTACACCTAACCACCCACACACACTCAATACTGGTACCAAAACCTACAAACACACACACACACACACACACACACACACACACACACACACACACACACACACGTATATAGAAGCCAAGCTATGACAGCAAGGGGGATGGGTAATGATACTCGACACCTCCCACTCTCTCCTCAGCTGCCCCCTCCCTTCACTGAAACCCATGAACCTTCACATACTAAACAGACATATACACTTCACATATACACATGCTCCTTCTTTTCTGCTTCTCCGTACAGGGCTGCGTTAACACAACACTCACATACAAAGAGCTCAGTGTAAAACACAGACCAGGTTTCCCCCCTTGCCTTCCCCCCTCCCTCCCTCCCTCCCTGTGCCTTCTTTACTCACATATGAAAAGCTTATGTCTGTACAACAAGGGAACCGTACTACTACTGTGTAATGATACATAAAAATGCCACATGATGAGGTTTCATGAGCACTATTCACATTTGTCTCACCATTCTGCGAGAAGGACTTTAAAGTGTCAATCTCAAAGATTTTTTTTTTTTTAAATGTCACTATATATCGCCAAATGAGATGATTGAGCCTATGGCCCACTGATGAAAGTATTGCAATATTTATATATTTGCAGTATTATGAAATGGGCGTCCATTGAATACACACAAAAAATGGAACTATGCACACAATTCTGAAAACTTGAAGCTCGTGTACATAGAAATGGAATTTTTCTATTTTTATTTCTATGCTCATGTATCAACAAAAGACTCCGGTTGCGTCCGAAATTCCCTACAACTATGCTTTTTAGTACGCTAAAACAGTATGTGAGATATTTTAGTGTGGCCGAAACCTTAGTATGAAACCAACAGTATACGAATTGCATACTATTTCAGTATAATATTACAGTATGCAATGCTGGACACCACGGCAGCCTAAATATCCCACAATGCAATGCGGTAGTGATGACAACGTTCATAACAGATGTCGACGGACAGCTCTGTAAGGTCAATAACGCTTTAATTTAAGTGTAAGAATAACATTTTTCACTTTGCTAGGCGTTAGAGCTGTGTATTGGCAAGAATGTGGCAATACGATACGTATCGTAATACAGGGGTAACGATTCAAAATATTGTGATATATTGCGATACTGTAGGCAAGGTGATATATTGTGATTTTTTTTAATTTAATTTTAGGAAAACTGTCATAGTATAAATAAACCATTTTAGAATAGGCAAAAACAACGCATTTATACAGCATGCAAAAACCTGTGTGGTTTTTGCCCCAAACTGCATATGATTATCATAAAGTGGGCATGTCTGTAAAGGGGAGACTCGTGGGTACCCATATAACCCATTTTCATTCACATATCTTGAGGTCAGAGGTCAAGGGACCCCTTTGAAAATGGCCAGTTTTTCTCGCCAAAATTTAGTGTAACTTTGGAGCGTTATTTAACCTCCTTCTCGACAAGAATTTTAAGAGGTTAATCAAAAATTGATACAGTGTTTTGGAGAATCAAAACAGTATCGCATAACATAATATCGCGATACTCATGTGTATCGATATTTTCTTACACCCCTACTAGGCGTAATACATATTTTAAATTAATTCAGACTTTGATTCTCACAAACCGTCGTTTTGGTCACATGAGGTTGGCACAGGTTACAATGGTTACACATATCCAACCGGCAAGGAGGTTCTCAGGAGGTGACGACGTAAATTACTGCCCAGTGTGTCCGAAAAGATACATGCTACTGTTTATTCATACAAGAGTGTGCTGAACGATAGTACACACATTGAGTATGTAGTGCATAGTGTGTGATTTCAGACGCAACCTGAATTTTTCTATTCTATTTCTACGCTCATGTACCAGCAAAAGACTCCAGACTGCTAAACTCTGAGCACAATTTCATTGTTTTCACTGAAACAGAAATTCTAAATCAGCCAGGACTGAAATCGTAAGGATTGCGATGGCACTTTAAATCTAAGCCACGGCTGCCTTTCAGTGGTTGTCAATATTCCACCCCATTGCCACCATTTGATTACATCATTAGATTACACCATCACTTTAATCAGCAAATAACGCTCCTGGCTTTTGAGGACACTCCCCTGATACTTTGGGTGTCGGTTGTATGCAAATGAACTCACTGTTGTTAACGCGGGTGTGAAAAGCTTAGAAAGAAAAGCAGAAGACAACATCATGGGATTTTGAATTAATTACCGAATAATACAAGTGTAATTGAGTTACTCAGATCAACACTGGCCAGCCTGCAGTTAGAGTGACTCAGATAATCACCCGCTGGCTTTTAGTTATCAGAGATTAACAATCTCATTGAAGACGATCAGGGCTTGTTGTCAAGCAAGTATTTCTGTTGATCAATGATCAGGTTTCTCAACTCTTACTGTTTGTGAGACGAGACAAAAAACGCTTCTAAATTTGTGAAACTGTTGTTCTTTTTCAAATAGAAAAAAAAGTCTTATTTATGAGGGAATCGGGTCACACGTCTTTCTTCCTTTGTGTCGAATATTTTCCCCTGAAAATACACTCTGAAAAAATATATAATTAGATAAAGAAATATATGAATAAACACAGTATGCTAGGGCTAATTGAAGACAAGTTAGTTAGACAATATTTAAAGGACACAGATTGCACATTTGCACTGTAAATATATATTTATGTGACTCTTAGATGTGCGTCGCATTGGACAAAAGCGTCTGCTAAATGAAATTGTAGAATTGTACATTTATATCCTGTGGAAGACACAATCTTACACTTATAGATAGTAAATAAGTTTCAGTTAGCCCTCTTTTTTTGACAAATTGGTTAAAAAATTTCATTAAAAAATATTTTTGTGTTTCAGGTTACATAAATAAAGACATCGACAACATGTCCTCTGTTCATTTGATGAAACCAATGTTATCTGTGTAAGTAAACATATATGTGTGTTAGAAAAGCTAGGGGAAGACCAGCAGCAGGACCTACTTTTACTTTCACTTGGCTACACCTCTTTCCAGTTTCCACATGAATTCTGGTTTGAACTGGAGCAAACAGACTGTACTACAGCCAATGGCTTCCAGACCGCACTAGCCACCTAAGTTTCCACGAATCCACTTACTGATAGATGACAGCACGTTCCCTCAAACTCACACACAAACACCACGAGGCCCTACCCCTATCCTGTTTGTGTTGTGCTCAGCGTGGCCTGTAGTGCCTGGGGATGTGTGTGACGTTATACTGACAAGGTGGGGGGGAATGCGTTGTTGGGACTTGTTAGACCTGCGGGGCAAACTATACAGCACATAGGACACGCTGCAAGTGAGTAGAAGGAACGTGTTTCACAAAAACATGACCAGTAGGTGATATGATCTGGAGGCTGTTGGTGTTAAAAACAGCAGGCTATAGTCAAATTTGATAGAACAAAAGAACACGCGTGATTGGTTTAATGTTTATATTATTACTAGAAATATGTTTACCATCAGGACTGTAGCCAAGATCTTAGAAATACTGAGGCCAAGAGTCCAAAGTTCAATCCCACCCACACATGACATTTTTACCAAGCCACCAAAAACAGTCACAGAAACAATTTTCTTTCCCCTCTTTTTGTACATTCATTTTTTAACTGTTAATATAGATTCTGCTGAATGTATCTCAATTATCTAGATACTATATCAAATCCTTCCCCACACCACTTTATTTTAGCAAAACTTTTTTAGCCTAAAATACTCAGATATAAGAATTTGGACTCAGTAACTGTAGCTGTAAACACCTTCTCAGATTGTTGAAAACCCCCAAATCCCCTGAAACAATACTGACGTGATGACATCAGGGTCCTCAGTGGTGGCTTAGTGGCTACAACCCTGTTTACCAACTGCCAACCAACATGAATTTCACCACCATTTCCAAACAGTACATCCTGAAACTAACCTGATCACTAAGTGCTGTTCTGCTCTTATCTGTTGTAGCCTCCCACAAGACATGTTTACACTCTCACCGTCAACACAAGTGTGTGTGTGCTCTTGTACATCTATCTTTATGAGGACCAATGTAAACCTTCGCATTGAGGACATTTTTCCAAAGTGAAGACATTTTTGGCCTGTACTCACTTGGGCCAGATCTTCAAAGAGAGTTGGGATCAGTTTAGTGTAAGGCTTGGGGCTGGGCATGTTGGGTAGTTGTGATCGTAAAGATTAAGATTAGGGGGTGGGGGCCAAGCAATGCATAATGTAAATGAGGGTCCTCACTAGGAGTGAGTGAATATCCTAAAGTATCGATACTACAGATTCAAGTCAACATCATCAACAGGATCGATACCAAAACATTTAGCCTGTCTTTCAGTAGATTACGTTTTGGGCACATGAAAACTCATAAATCCACCTATTAACCTATTTGAGATTATCTGATTAAATACAGGTTGGATTTATATTCATCATTAAAAATGCTCTTGTGGTTTAACATGCATCTACAGAGTAAAAATAGTAAAAAGAAGTCTGGCAAATCCCTGACTAGTAATGATAATCTATTCGGAACAGGCCTATATGTATATGCCTATATGATAGCACATTAATCAGTGGTGGAATGTAACTAAGTACATTTACTCAAGTACTGTACTTAAGTACAATTTTGACATACTTATAATTTACCTGAGTATTTCCATTATCTGCTACTTTAGACTTCTACTCCACTACATTTCAGAGGAAAGTGTTGTACTTTTTACTCCACTATGTTTATTTTACAGTTATAGCTAGCTTTTTATGTATATAAAAACCACGATAGGATGCAGTACTATACTTCAAATCCACTCAGTAGTATACAAAGTATCAACAATTGTCTCCAAAATGAGGTTCAACAACATTAAAATGCTCTTACATGTAGGTGTTAGTGATAAAAACAGAATAATATGTAGAAGGGATAATGTACAGCAAGCTGATCATTGTTGTGAAATAAACCCCGGGTCTTGCTTCACCCTGAAGGGGTTTATTTCACAACAATGACCCGCTAGCTGTACATTATCCCGCTTATTACACGGCTACTTACTTAACAAATCAATTATTTGACACAAAAATGGTCCGCCAGAGTCCGACATCAGAACTGCGCCCATAGCAACGGTCTGTTATACATAGCAACGGTCTGCTAAGAAATAACATATATATATATATATATATATATATATATTACACAGTAACATTTTGAATTTGGGACTTTGACTTGTAATGGAGCATTTTTAGACTGTGGTATTTCTACTTCTACTTAAGAAAAGTATCTGAGTACTTCTTTCACCTCTGACATTAACCAATTTTAATTCATTGGTATCGGTATCAATACTTGTGTGATCCTGGCCCTGGTATATGACTTGGTATCAGTTTGAAATGTCCTGGTATCACCAACCCCCACTGCTTGGCTCTTGTCTGTTGTTACCTCCCAGAAAAAACATGTTTACACTCTCAATGTCAACAAAACAAGTGTGTGTTTGTGTGTGCGGGAGGGAGGGAGGGTGGGATGCCTAGTGTCACCCTCTCTTATAACAAAACAGGCTTGTATATCTTTCTGGTTATAAATCTACACTTGTTTGTTCCCTCTGATATAAGGCAACCGGAGGGGCGAGGCTGTTTCGACAACAAATAGTGCCCTCTAGATATAGAATATTGCACAAAGAGGAATTTCCTTCTTAATAATAATCATACTTTTTTTTTTTAAATTCTGTCATGTCAGCACCGTTGTTCATTTATTCTCTAATGTGGATTACTCAATAAAGAAGAATCGTGGCCTTGTAGGAGGATGACGAATGGATGTGTAATAACGCAACGCTAGCTACGCGCAGGCGCAGAACCGACTACCCCCCCCCCCCCCCCTCGCCGACGCCCCCCCGCCCCCATCGTCTCGCAGAACTGTACACAGCGCTCGGGGGCTCCGCGGTCAGCCAATGGGGAAGCGTCGTTTTACCCGTGACATCATCATCCGCCACTCCTCTTTACTAAAGAAGGAAACAAACACCCATCCAGAAGGAACGGGAGACGGAGAGAGAGAGAGAGAGAGAGAGAGAGAGAGAGAGAGGCAGGAGGGCGAGGAAGGGAGAATTAAACCCACCTAACTAAACCTGTCTGACACGAAGGACAACGCCACATTAAACACACAGCTAGGAAGAGTTAAAGGACGTTACCGGGGACCCGACACCGTTTCTTCTTGTTGCCAGGACAAAAACGGCCACTTTTCTTTTCCTGTCGTCTCGGCGAGAAACTTCATTTTTAAGCAGGTGATGATCTTGGATTATTTGGGGTTTTTTTTCTCTTAAAAAGGATGAATTTTAAAGTGTTCAGTTTGTCAAGGTAAACAACGAATAGAGGGTTTGTTTAACGAAGCTGCTGGTCGGTCACGGCGACCTTTAACGGTGGATTGAAAGGTCAGGGGGGGGGGGGGGGGTATGCGTGATGGTATTGTGTGGTAAACAGGCTTTTTTTTTGTTGTTGAAGTTGTCACCACCACCATCTCCTCCTCCTCCTGACTGGAGATATCACAAGCCCTTAACGTGACTCCGTCTGGTTTTAGGGAGGAAAACAAGGGAGGGAGCTAGCTAGTGCTGGATGCTGTCTCTTGTTTTTCTATTTGTCCCGAGCTGGGGGATGGGGGAACCAAAGCCAGCTAATTCCTGTCTAGAAATAGAAAAATTTCATAGGCCGAATGTGGCAAGTAGAGCGAAAGAGATGCTCTTGATATTACTACACACCGTTTTGGTTAAATATTAAACGAGCTGCCTGTACATCTTTGCCTATAGTGTTTGAGGTTTTGCTCGGTGTTGAGAGCTTTGTGGCACCACCGAGTCGTTTCTAAGTACTTAAGTGTGATTATATAGTCGAGGTTGATCACATCGCTTCGTTTGAAAACATTTTAAAAATGGCTATTTAGTAGAAAACGCTGCGAGAAAAGAGAGGGAGCTACAAACCGATGTCTAAAACAGGAAGCAGAGAGATTGCAGACAAAGGAAAGAAAGAAGAAACAAAGGGGAGCAGAGACCACACTGTCTAGACTGTGGGTTATTACAGAAAAACATCAGTGATGTCGCCTTCACAGCAACCCTCTGATGGTTATTTTGCAACATCGTGTCCCCCTTTTAGAGAGAATAATTTACTGTGTGTAACAAAACAACAGAGGGGCTTTTTCCTGTTCTGTCCTTCAGTGTGACTCAGTAGTTTTTCAGTACAGCAGGGCCTGAAATATGAGCTAAGCCTCTGTCTGATACAGGAACACTGTCCTCCCCCCTTTTGTTTGCCAGAGATTCTCACAGCTATGTTGTTTAAACTGAGCCGAATTGTTTGATTGCTTAGAGACCAAAGAGCACATTTCGATCCAGGGCAGTTTTCACGTTTTATTGCTCGGTGAGTGGATTTTTTGTGAAAGGAAGTTGGTGGTGGCTGGTAATCTGCCCTGTGCTGGAAACCCCCTGACTTGCCCAATCGGATGTTCAGTTTTTCACAATACATTGTAAGTGGCGTAGCTTACTGCCAATTTGAAGAAACAAGGCATGGGTATTTGTTTTGCTTATGAGCAGTAATGTAGCTTTTGATTAATCAAGGTGTATATGAGTTGCTCCATTTGGTGATGGACACCAACATTAACGACAATCGGTTATAATTCATGTATAGCATGTGTGCTTTTCTCCCTAAGAAAAACCTCATTTGATCATCACACATTCTCAAATATGCAGTGTATTCATGCCAGGTTGGAAGCTGGCTGGATTTAAATGTGGGTAACATGAGGGATTTTACTTCCTTCGTCTTCCCTGTGTGTGTGTGAGGTCTTGGTAAAGGTTATCATGCCTCCTTTTTGTCTGACAGCTGGGCCCAAACGTGACAGCTGAGCCACACTGTCCATTGTTCCTTTGTGTCAGAAAGTCAACAGTCACGGTTAATCTGTTAGCAGCTACGGTCCTTGTCGTGTTCTTGGTCGTATCTTTCGTGTTGTTTTTCTTGTCAGATGTGATGTAGTCTCCCTTCGAGGAGCTGTTTTTACTCAAAAGACCTTGTCCGAGAGATATGTAGCCAAAATCCTACAGTCCGAATGTAGCTGTCAACGTAATAAACCGGTGTTGGGTTTAAAGAGAGCGACACTGACGGTCACGTGCAACGAAAAATTCCTTTCGAGCTACCAACCTCTAGATCAGTCCTGTCTGGTATTTTTCAGCAGTCAGCAGTTGAACACGTGACGCAAAGGGAGAGAAGGTCTTTGTGGGCTTTTCCAAGGAAACCCTTTGTTGACACGGCAGTGATAGCATGCAGGGGGAGATAAAGAGAGGAGGAGGAGGAGGGGTTGTGAGGGGAAGCTCAAGATTTAATGGCACTTGTTATTAGTCTGTTGGTGAGGCCGGGACACCTCGAGTGAACTGACAGGACGCTCAGAAACAACTGCCAGCGTCTGCTGGAACATTAAGCTCGCCCAGTGTCCTGTTTGTGTCCGTGACCAGAATACAGACGAGCTTCGCACCAACGCATGCGAGCAGCTGCCGTGTTACAGCACGACAGGGCCAAAGGCTGTTTGAAATATGGTTCGGTTGCCGTATATACGCTGGTAGTTGTTAGCTGTGTTCTTCTCTGGGGTGGTTTTGGTATCGGTTGATCCGACTATTTGTAAAGCAGTCAGCAGGACTGGCAGACAGGATACCTCTGTTTAACCAGCTAATCTAGGCCTTCCTGTCTTGTCTGTTTGCTTCATTCATCAAGTTGTTTTTTGATCTGTTGCCTCAAAGGCAGCGCCTCCCATTACACAACTTCCTGCTGTATTGCGTTGCAGCAGAGCAGGGCGACTACAACGTCACAGGGCTACACGTTTGGCCAAGTTACGCACATACACGCTTGTTTATGGGCGTGTGTGTGGGTAGAAATGAATCGGGAGGTTTTGAAATGCCCTGTGGGGTAAGAATCAAGGGAGGGAGGGACTTTCTGAAACCTGCCGACCTACTTTGTTCCTGTTCATTCATCATCTTGTGTCTTTTCGTAAGAACAGAACAGTGACCGAGATACAGCTGGTGAGTCAGCGCTTTGTTCCTTGTCAATCTGGAGGAAGTGAATGGACTGATGAGGCAGTGTTAGTAATCCTGAAGTCATATTTGGTCATGTAATTTTCATGACACACAGTTATTACACATATAACACAATCACCTTTTATTTACGATGCCAGCTATGTACCGTAACGACGATTAGCTATTGGGAGGGGGGGAACAGTTGATGAGAAAGTTAGGAAGAGCCATACCAAGTGTTCTCAGAACTGTGAAAAGGGGTTCATGGGGGAGGGGATGGTGGGAGGAAAAGGGGGACACAACAGCGAACAAAGCGGTGGGACAGAACGGAGTCCAGTTTCTGCCAAGGTGCCGAGCAGAAACACAGCGAGTGTTGTTTGTTCTCTGGACTTCCTGTGGAGAAGCGTTCATTACTGTATTCAGGCTAAAGGGCAAGCCCAAAGAGACAGGCATGTTGTTCTACAATTTTCACAAGATGACTCGTGTTATCTGTGAGCGCTGTTGACACAGCAACAAGTTTCTTCTTTGGAACCAGATTGGCAGCATCTTTACGGGGAAATATGTCCCGTGATGGAAAAATAAACAGTAGCTTTCAGTCGTGTTTTACATTGAGGTGCAGAAAAATGCTCTCTCTCTCTCTGTGTGTGTGTGTGTGCGTGTGCGTGTGTGCCTGTCAGTCTAATTCTCACTCTGTTTCTCTCATTCTGTTAGCAATGGCCCAAGAGACGAACCAGAGCCAGGTGCCCATGCTTTGTGCCACAGGCTGCGGTTTCTATGGCAACCCAAGAACCAATGGTATGTGCTCCGTATGCTATAAGGATCACCTGACGCGGCAGCAGAGCAGCGACCGCATGAGCCCCCACAGCCCTATGGGTAAGTTTAAAAAAAAAAAAAAAAAAAAAAAGAGATGGAGAATTCTGTCCGTGTCTCATATAAAAGTAAAAACGATTGCAATCCAAATTGATTTCAGAAGCCCTGAGTTTGAGTTGTAAACAATTAAATGTACCATACACTATATATTTACAACTAGAGATAAGGAGGGACTCGAGGAAGTGTAGACGTTGTTTTGAAACACAACCAGTTCCAGGCCAGTCGGCGTATTTTCCCAGCTCTCCTCCCCCCTGCCCTCCCTCTCTGTTTTTCCACTCTGTGTAATGAAAGACAGCTGTTTTCTTCATTACAGTGTTCAAGGTTAGGTGGGTGTTCACTCCTTTAGACATTTCTAAGGTCAAATATTGGAGTTTCTCTCACAGTGCGCCACTGGCAACCCTGTTGTGACCTATTTTTCAAACAAGATAAACACATCCCAAAGAGAGATTATTTTAGATACAGCTTTGAGAAGGGAAACTGGCCCGATATACTTCTACATTTCCAAGAAAAGATTTTAAATTATTAATCTGGGGGGAGATGAGACGAGTTTGTCATATTTTAATTTCTACATCAATACAGTGCAGTGCTTTCTCGGTATACAATTATTTTTCCGCCTAATAACGTACATAATTTGTACTTTTGTATTGATTTCAAATGTCATTGTTCTCTGCTTCGTCTAATGGAGTTCAATCTGTTCTCGTCCAGGCTCGGCTGGTAGTCCTATCTCAGGGGCTTCAGCCATCCAGAGACTAGAAGCCAGTCTAGCCAGGGTTGATGCCTCCCCTGCCTCTTCACCAGACATGTCTAGGTCAGTATTGGATGTGTTTGATTGTTCGAGGTAGTTCGTGACTTGTCGAATGTGAGAACCGCTGGTTCCTTTTTCTCCTGTTGATCCCCGTTTCTCCCTTTATTATTTCAACCTTCAGAACTATTCAAGGATCTCTTCCTGTGACTCAACAAATGACAGAGATGAGCATCTCGAGAGAGGACAAGCCGGAACCCTTAGAGCCTGGTAAAAACACACAGACGCACGCACATACACACACACACACACACACACACACACACACACACACACACACACTTGTAGCATAAACAAGCAGACATTTGACACACAGGCAGAGAACAGACACACACGCAGGTGACTGCTCACACACAGACTTCTTAAGGCAAACGTCGCCTTGCAGGACCCACTGCAGCCACAGTTTATTTTTGATGCTTCGCTGCATACCTTAAACCCAACTGTTGGTTTTACTTACAGCCTCCCAAGAAAAAAGAGGAGGCCTAAAAATAACCCTGTTTAAAAATACCTCTACGCCAGAGGGCATTCTCAGATTGGATGCTGCCTGCCAGAGGCTCTCTCAGACTAGTGCGCTGTTTTCTGCCAAGAACAAGAGGGGGCAATTTAGAGATAAGGAACATACTCATTACTGTCGTTTGGGACGAATGTACACAATTTCAGTTGCCAGTGTGTTTGCATGTCTTATAGAACTGTGAACAAAACTCATTAATCTGCTGCTCTTGCAAATGAAAGATATCATATATCAGCAAATTCAATCTAGCATGACTAATAAGTGTTTTTTCACTATTGTTTTTCTTTTATGTAGTTGTAAACCAGCCTGCTGCTTCTAGCCCTTCTCCTGTAGCTTCTTCCAGCAGTGAAGAAAGCAAGGGTGATACCCCCAAACCCAAGAAGAATAGGTGCTTCTTGTGCCGCAAAAGGGTGGGCCTTACAGGTGAGCAGTGGGGCGGGGGGGCATGAAGGGATGTCTGATGCAGCATATTCCTGTCAGTGATTCAGGTTGTGATAATTGTTTTACTGGCCATAGATGGAAAGACAAAGGGTTTTTCTCTTAGCACCTCTCTTGTGTAGTCGTTCACCTCTCCTGTTTTAACTCTGACCCCCCGCCCTTTGTGCTTCCAGGGTTCGACTGTCGCTGTGGCAACCTGTTCTGCGGCATCCACCGGTACTCGGACAAGCACAACTGTCCCTACGATTACAAAGCCGAGGCCGCCGCCAAGATCCGCAAAGAGAACCCCGTAGTGGTGGCTGACAAGATCCAGAGAATATAGATTTTACAAAGCAAAACAACAGCAGCGGTGGCAACGGCGACAACACCTTTGACAAAGACTTGAGAATGAGTGTGAACCTTTTGAAATGAGCACTGGCATGAGTGGCTAAGTGAGGATCGAAAGGACCTTGATTTACAAAATTACAACCTCAAGAAAATGACGGAGGGGGGAAAAAAAGAAGAAGATAAAAAAAAAATGAAAAGATCCTGTCTGAGGGAGATGCATGAATGATCACTTTTCTCCTTTTTTGATTAATTCATTAGTTTGTTTTATCCTATTTTCTGTGATGTGACTTTGCCGCTGTTAAGTCCTCTTTTTTTTTTTTTAAGAATATGTATTGTCTTATTAAGAGCAGCCCAGGCTAAGGATATGCTGTGCTCCTCTCACCCAAACCAGGCGCCATTTTGTGCCAAACCGTAGACAGCCATTTTACTTTCAAGACCCTGTCGCGTGTCAGACACCAGCGGGTCTTTCAAAGCATTCAGACTACACAGTAACAGTCCACACGAGTCGTGTCCCTCAACCTTCTGAACTTCTTGTCCTGTGCTCCGTTGGTACTGGAGTCGGTCGACGTTTGGAGAACCGTACAACTGTCCCCCACCACGCACAAGGGGCTTTGTTACTTTGTCTCTGTCTTTCCTAGCTTTACCTACCTCACAGCTGCTGTGTTAAGCTTTGTTGTCTTCCCTTTTACGTTGTTGTCATCAGCTTCGACCCCCAGCAAGAACGATGGATCATCTTGATAGTCGGCCTCAGTTGACCCTCTGATCAGCATGTCTGTGTTGACCTCGATCGGTTTGATTGTGATGAGGCTGTTTTTCCATTATGGCTGGAGGTATCATGCTAGACAGGGACAAAAGAAAAAAAAAAGAAATTACTCCACGTTTCACTGAATCTAAACATTTTTCAATGGACATAATGGGTAAAAGGGGTTCCCCAACTGGTCTGAGCTCATATTGTAATCACAGACGCCTGGTGCAGGGCTTTGTGTGGCCTGAGAGGAAGGACAGCACCCTTCCCTGGCGGGCCTGATAGGTGAATTTAAGCAACAATATTGTAGGGGCAAGAATGAGTGGGATAAATGCACGAGTTACTCTTCATCTGCGTTAGTGTTTCAGAAATATTCGGCATCACTCAACATAGGGGTTTCAGACATTTTATTTGCTGAGAGACAATGATTTTATGTTTTATTAGCTTTTTTTTTCTCTTCCATTGATATTGTACTGATGTTAGCGCATGTATCCAGTGCATTTGTGGAATTGGGGTATGTGAACCATGATTTTAATTTTTTTTTTAAATGCGCTAACAGAACGTTCATGTGAGCACAGTGAGTGTATGTATGCGTGCGTGTGTGTGTGTGTGTGTGTGTCGAACCCTTTTTGTCTGTGGAGCTACCCGGTTTATCAGCACATGTTTACAGAACTACAGGAGCATGCCAGAGCTAGATTTATGAAAAATAATAGATACCAAGATTAGATGTAACTTCTCATCTGTCTAACAGCTATTGGACTGTGTGTCTGCTTTAGAGCACCGTAGAGAAGTGTGTGTGTGTGTGTGTGTGTGTATTTGTGCGCGTGCAAGTGCACATTCCCGTGCAAAAAAAGTATGTTTTCATGGCTGCCTGACACATTGAAACCCACGTATGTTTGTGACTTGTGTTAATCCCCACTTTTTTTTTTTCTCCCCCTCCCTGTGAGGATGTTTTTCATTTAAAAGACAACTGTATGTATCCGTTTTGATTTCTTTTTCTCCTTTCTGATTCTTAGTTATATGCAAATTTGTACAAAAAATGAAAAAACAACAACAAACTGTGTTGATATTTATGTATTACATATAATCTTGCTATCCAGCATTACGACAGAATAGTATCATGTAAATAAAACTGTACAGAGAGACATTACTACGCTTCGTTGTGTGTTGTGTGACTTTTCGCAGCTCGCCATTTTCTCATTTCTCTAGAGTTGCACTTGTGAGTTGTGTTTGGCTATTTCATCAGTTAGTTTTTTAAACGGTGTTGCACATTTTATAGCCTTTCTTGTGCAGGTAAACCTGTCAGGCCAAAAGGGCAACTTTAAACGTAGTAAACAGGTTTGTTATACCACAGCGTAGTAAATACGACGCAAAGGAAGGCTGCTTTGAGAAGATGAAGTTAGTGATGAATCAGCACTAGATGTATATGGGTGAACATCGTGGAGCTAATTTCAGTCAGGACAAGACTAGTGTAGGAGCCATATGTCAGGAGCTCCAGCCTCTAATACCTTACCTAGGCTAACTTTAGCATTCTCACGTTAATACAGAGCGCTGGCAGCACAGGCTGTAAACCTCGCTCCTGAGACTCTTCCTGGAAGAAAGCGATCCTGTTCAGCTCTATCTGGGCTAACGCTGTACATGCAGGACTCGCATTATGTGTTCCTGTTTCAATCTGACACAATCTGTGTGTTCCAATACTACCATACTATTTAGTATGCCAGAAAAAGATTAAGTATGTCACAATACGTAGTATGTCAAATGCAGTATGCCAAAAATACCAGGATGTCCTACTGCATCCGGTCACATTTTGCAGTGTGCAAGCCAGCATGCTCTTATGGCTATTCTGACCCAACATCCTCTGCGCAGTGGATATATGAGCAAGAGGGTCAAAGTTCAAGGCACAATGTTATGAAGAAGTAGTATGTCCCAATTGTATGCATACCGCATGCAACAGTATGTAAGGGCAGCTGCAGTACATATTAAAAGTAAAAAGAAAAAAGTATGCGATATGGAACGCAGCCCCCGTGTTTTCTCACACTCCTGTTGGGAGCTCTGGGGCCGAGTGTGTTCACAGATGGCGTCACGGCAACAGCTGCTCAGACAGCTGAGGTGTGCTCATATGGTGTCCCTGTGACAGATAGCTACAGAGATCACATTGTCTGGACACAAGTCTAAAGTACAGTGGAGGATTTACACACACGCATATTGGGTGGGAAAACCTTAAAGTGTCTGAACTAGGGCTGTCAAAGTTAACGCGGTAATAACACATTAACGCAACTTGAGATTTCTAGGTTGTAGCAGGCTCAGTTTTAAAGCTAGTGGGAAGATACTGGTATCTCGTGAAACTAGAAAAAACCTAAGGAATCCATTGGTACCCACCATGTCATACTAGCTTGTGCTGAAGTAGGCTAAATAACGCTCCAAAGTTACGCTAACTTTCGGCGAGGAAAAACTGTCATGGCCATTTTCAAAGGGCTCCCTTGACCTCTGACCTCAAGAAATATGAATGAAAATGGGTTCTATGGGTACCCACGAGTCTCCGCTTTACAGACATGCCCACTTTATGATAATCATATGCAGTTTGGGGGCAAGTCATAGTCAAGTCAGCAAACTGACACACTTACAGCTGTTGTTGCCTGTTGGGCTTGAGTTTAGCATATTATGATTTACGCATATTTTTTAAGCAAAATGCAGTACCTGTGAGGGTTTCTGGACAATATTTGTCATTGTTTTGTGTTGTTAATTGATTTCCAGTGATAAATATATATATACATTTGCATAGAGCAAGCATATTTGCCAACTCCCGTGTTGATAAGAGTATCAAATACTTGACAAATCTCCCTTTAAGGTACATTCTGAACAGATAAAAAATGTGCGATTAATCACGCTTAACTATTTTAATTGATTGACAGCCCTAGTTCAAACTCAAGATTTTTATTGAGCTCCAGACAGTATCAGTGTATTAGAACAAAATTAATCACTGACCGCACCATCCTCCTTACTGTTAATCACAAGTCTACATGTCCTTTGAACCAGAGAGGACCGAAGAGTACACTTCATAACTAATGTGGTGACAGATGAGAGGAGGATCAACACACTGCAAATATGTCCTGGAGCAACTACAGACATCCTGAATCACATTTTTTATGTGTGTGTGTGTGTGTGTGTGTGTGTGCAAAAGACCCACACACTCCAGTATCAGTAATCCATCACCCCCCCACACGTACACTAACCTATAATTTGTTTCACTGATGTGTGCAGGCAGCCCATTTATCTGTGTCACCCTCTCTCTCTCTGTGTCTGTCGTTGGGTGTGACTGAGGTTAAAAAAAATGGTTCAGTAGACGTAAAACATCAGAGATTCTGACCGGCCGAAAACGACAGATGTTGTCGCCAGATGTGCAAAAGGAGATGGGAGTTATACGAGGCCACAGACAGTAAATACAAACAAGAACACACTCTTATCCCTCAAGAAAACAGTCTCACACACATTAACTGCATCTTCCTCCTCTACTTGTTTTTATGTGCGTCTGTCTCCATATTGTTTCTACATTAGATCTTCAGTTCTTACTACATTTCATACTACATCAATATGAGAAGTGATTTGGGCCAAAAATATAAACATATGTGTCACATGTATACACAAACACATGTGAAATACTTGCACATACACTTCAACATCCATGTATAATGAACATTCACATACACAGGAAGCATTTGTACATATATGGGGGTGGCTTTTACTCACATGGTGGAAAGGGTCGTCCCCTAATCGCAGGGTTGGTGGTTTGATCACTGGCTCTTCCTGTTCACAAGTCAAAGTGTCCTTGAGCAACACACTGAGCTCCGAATCGCTCTCTATGCTGCCATCTGGGTGTGAATGCTGGGAGTGCAGCCCGTTTACCCAAAAATACCTGTAGGAGCAACCAGACAGGTTGGATAAGTATCTTTATCAGGCAGTATACTTCACAAAAATAAAAACATAACATAATAATAAAACATAATAAAATCTTTTATTAGAATTTGGGAGGTTGCTAACAAAAGGTTGTGTGTTATGTGGTATGGCATTGCATGCAGAAGGAACCTGGACAACTTTATTGGTTTCTTAGCTAGATCAATATCTTACCTAAATAGAAAATTAATTCTTCTGACTTTTTAAATATTAAAGGTGGGATATAGTATCACAGAAACTGGGAGGCTGGGACAACCAACCAGCCATTGACAATGCAGGTGTACTGATAGAGTTCATTACTTTGGGGTGATGAGCCTTATCTTTCCAATAGGTTTGTCAATCAATTAAAATATCCAATCGCTATTAATCGCATGATTGTCCATAGTTAATCGTGATTAATCGCAAATATTGTCCAGAAACCCTCACAGGTACTGCATTTAGCATTAAAAAATATGCTCAAATCATAACATGGCATAATGCAGCCCAACAGGCAACAACAGCTGTCAGTGTGTCAGTGTGCTGACTTGACTATGACTTGCCCCCAAACTGCATGTGATTATCATAAAGTGGGCATGTCTGTAAAGGGAGACTCGTGGGTACCCATAGAACCCATTTTCATTCACATATCTTGAGGTCAGAGGTCAAGGGATCCCTTTGGAAATGGCCATGCCAGGTTTTCTTCGCCAAAATTTAGCATACGTTTGGAGCGTTATTTAACCTCCTTCGCGATAAGCTAGTGTGACATGGTTGGTACCAATGGAGTCCTTAGGTTTCCTAGTTTTATATGATGCCAGTATCTTCACTTTAAAGTTTTAAGCCCAATACAACCTACAAATCGCAATTTGGGTTAATGCGTTAAAGAAATTAGTGGCGTTAAAACAAATTTGTGTAAATGTGTTATTATCACATTAACTTTGACAGTCCTACTTGCTAATTAAAAAAACATGGATGTAGCCAAGAATAAAAAAAAAATTAGGGAGATTAGAAAAACCTATTGGTAACACTGAATTATTGCTTTAATTTCATGTACATAATCATGAATAGGCTATGGGAGGGTGCTAATTAGTAATTAATCAAAAACAGCACTATGATTTTTTCTTGTTCATGAGAAGCCATGTTGATTTTGTATTCTGCAAAAACTCTATTACAGATACAAGCAATTTAAAAACTGAAAGTATGACGAGATCATAGATATAAAGGGGGGGGCGCTACTTGTTTCTGCTCCGTGTCGGTCGTGTACCGGGTCTGACCTTTGACACCGGAAACGGAAACCAGCAGCGGCTTGTTGTGTGCTCGTGTTAGCCTTAGCATTGCTTTTTGTAACGTACGAGAGACGCATTTACCTGAACGAAACTCGGACGTTTTTGAAAACAACCTCATGCTATAACATCTGAACATTGCACCGATGTTCCCCACGTCTACATAAAAGGACAGAGTGAAGTCAACTCTGTGGATGTTTTGAGTTTGGTTCACGTTTATTAAAAGTGCGATAAAAGCCAGAAGACGAGACTAACACCATGGCGGATGTTACTGCCCGTAGCCTGCAGTACGAGTACAAAGCGGTGAGTATGTTTGTAGGAGAAACTTATGAACACCAACACATAGAAAGTGGTGTATCTAGGTATAGCATTTAATATGCTCTTACTCTATCAAGCTAACTTGCTAACGTCGTGTTTTTAATTCAGGCTACTCTGTGTTTAGTTAGCCACTCTGCTAACTAGCAGTTAGCTTAGCCGTGTAGACATCTGTCCTCACTGACCACCTTGTCTTAGATAGATAGATAGATAGATAGATAGATAGATAGATAGATAGTAACTTTATTGATCCCGAGGGAAATTCAAGTTTCCAGCATCACAGTTCCATAGTGCAAACATATTAGCAAAAACGTCACAGGTAAGTAGTACACATGTTAGTAAGAAAACGTCACAGGTGAGTAGTACACATGTTAGTAAAAACGACACAAGTAGTAACAAGGCACATGTAAGTAATACAGAGTATAAAACAAAAAATGTGCAAGGGAACTGTTAAAAATGAATATAGTGCAGGGTAAACAACTGAGATACAGGACTATTTAAAGAAAAAGTGAATGTAGTGCAGAAAGTGATATAGTGGTGGGTGATAAAGAAAAGGAGATATAGATATTAAGAAATGTCAGATATGGAATATAATGCAGAATAAGAACTGAGGTAGAGAAGTCTTTTTTTTTCTTCTTTTTTTTGTAGTGTGCCGAATTAAAGTGGTTCAGTCTATTAAAATGCACTGTGTGATCTTTGTGTTGAATTGTTAGAACTCTAACTTGGTGTTACAAGCCGATCGCTCTCTGATCGACCGCACACGGAGAGATGAACCCACCGGAGAGGTGCTCACCCTGGTGGGGAAGATGGACGGGACCAAGATGGGTGACAAGGCTCAGAGGACCAAACCGCAGAAGCTGGAGGAGAGACGAGACAAGTCAGTACTGTCAACAACAACATTTTATAGGCTTTGTCATGTTAAAACAACATACTAGTGTTTGTACATGTTTTAGTCTGTTTTAGGCATTGCCACAACATATAACGTTACTATAGTTGGTGGATTGACAAGTGTTTTTCTACATTTTCTACATGTGCATTGGTTTCAGTTCATGTCTTGGGTATCAAAAACTTGCAGAGATTAGAGGTTTATTGGAGGTCATATTTGGCAATCCACCTCAGTGAATATTCATCTTATTGATCTCATTTTACATTGTCAATATCTGTTAATGTAGCTGAAAATTAAGATGGTTTTGAACTTCAGAGTTTCTGTGTTCAAGTTTTTTGGGAAGCTGACAATTGTAACTTTGACTTGACATTCATATTCATATCCAGAATGTAAATATGAAGTATATTTGAATAATCTAAATAGTCTGATCCAAGTGATCATTGCAAAACAATGATTACTGATAATTAAATTCTGATCATATGCCGGCTGATATCACATACTTAAATTATAGAAATTTCAACCAATTCATGATCACGTCAGATGCAGGAAACATTTCAAAAACAATCAGCAGTTTCATTTGCACTCACTTACAACATAACTGTGAAAAACTGAAAATAAAGTTGACGAAAATATTCACTATGATGGATAATCTGTCACGAGCATGTTTGATGGCGCTGCAAAGTGTTTTTCATTTTGTACTGAAATAATCTGTGCTGTGGTTCGGAAAATATATGGCACAAATGTCTAAAGCATTTAATGCAGGATCCTCATAATACACTTCAGTTATGTTGTTCCGGTGTCCACTGAGCGACACTACCCCTAATCCTTTTTAATTTTGTTCCGTCTATACAGGAGGCGAAAAAGAGACGAGGACAGACACGACATCAACAAAATGAAGGGTTACACCCTTCTGTCTGAAGGCATTGATGAAATGGTGGGCATTGTGTACAAGCCTAAAACCAAAGAAACCAGAGAGACCTATGAAGTGTTGCTCAGCTTCATCCATGCTGCTTTGGGAGATCAGGTCAGAAAACTCTAAAACACCTGTTTTGTTTAAATGTCAGCTTGTGTTTTTTATCAGCGACCAGCCACCTGAAGCTTGTATTGACCTGATTATTATTATATCTTCCTGCAGCCGCGTGATATTCTGTGCGGAGCGGCTGATGAAGTATTGGCAGTGTTGAAGAATGATAAAATGAGGGACAAGGAAAGGCGACGTGAAGTGGAGCAGCTTCTTGGGCCTGCTGATGACACCCGCTACCATGTGTTGGTTAATTTGGGCAAGAAGATCTCTGACTACGGAGGGGACAAGGACTTACAGAATATGGGTAATTACACCGGAAATAACTATGCAGTATTTATTATTGTAATATAAGATAAGTATGCAAGTAAGTGACGCAAGTATGTCATGTTTCAGTTTTCCATGAAAATATTCTCTTGATTGCTGACTATATCTTTTGTTTACAGATGACAACATCGACGAAACGTATGGTGTAAATGTCCAGTTTGAATCTGATGAGGAGGTGAGGGCTTTTTGCTTATTCTTTAAGAATCACAACTCTTAAGTTATCCCTGGATTTTGTAGCTGCAAGTTCTGGGTTTATGGGTCATTGATCTTCCTTTCCCCTTGTTATCTAGGAGGGGGATGAAGACCAGTTTGGAGAGGTACGAGACGAACACTCGGACGAAGACAGCGAAGGAGAGGAGGCAGGTGTTGGCTGCGCTCTTTCAGCCAACGTAAGTGCAACATCTGACTCAATATTTGAACTGAATTAAACCAGTATATTATTTACAAAAGATAGTTGTATTTTATTGCACACTACACTACACAGAAAGTAAATAAATCACTCTTCATTTAGCTTGGTGCCACAGGCGACGTGATGACGGTGAAGAAAAAAGATCTACACCCTCGAGACATCGATGCCTTTTGGCTCCAGCGTCAGCTCAGCCGTTTCTATGACGATGCCATCGTCTCCCAAAAGAAAGCCGATGAAGTCTTGGAAATCCTCAAGGTATGTCTGACATCTGGTGAGCTTTTTGTTTCGCGCACACACGTGTATATTCTTTGGCCTCGCTCATCCACTGCGTGTCTGTATTCCACAGACTGCCAGCGACGATAGAGAATGTGAGAACCAGCTGGTGCTGCTGCTCGGCTTCAACACCTTCGATTTCATCAAAATCCTCCGTCAGCATCGGCGCATGAGTAAGTCAGCGGGGTAGAACGATGTAGTTTCAAATGATTGAATCTTTTGCATTTTTTTAAGTTAATCACTTTCTTTCTTTCTTCTGACACACAGTTCAGTATTGCACCATGCTGGCGAGCGCTCAGAGTGAGGCAGAAAAGGAGCGGATCATAGGAAAGATGGAGTCTGATCAGGAGCTGTCGAAGATCCTTTACCAGCTGCAAGAGACTGAGAAGGAGGATATTATTCGGGTAAGCTTGTAAAAGTGTGCAAGAAATTGCATCAAAGTATCTTTTTTTAGTTTAGTCTGTCAAATCTGTTGTTTGTGGGTTTTTGTGTTCTTAGGAGGAGCGATCTCGCAGGGAGAGGGTGAGGAAGTCTCGTGTTGATGACTTGGAAGCGATGGACACCGACCATGGAGAGGTAAATAATGTGGTCATATATCAACTGCACATCATGCAAGCTCCCTATGGTATTTCTCACTATAAACTAACCCAAGATTACTTTGGGGTAGTAAAATGGTATCGGTTATATTTTACACTAAGGTTGACACGTCGTTCTTTTTGTCCTACAGTCAATGGCCCCCCGACAGTTGCTGGACCTTGATGACCTGGCCTTCACACAGGGGAGCCATTTCATGGCCAACAAGCGTTGCCAACTGCCAGACGGCTCATTTCGCAAACAGCGCAAAGGTTACGAAGAAGTCCACGTGCCCGCCCTCAAACCCAAGCCGTTTGGAGACGATGAGGTTTGTTGGTTATGTGTCTCCATTACGGAAATTACAGCAACTAATGCAAACGTCTCAGTGATGAGCAGTCCTTCATTCAGCATGTTGTTGTGTCATCAGGTGCTTGTTCCCATTGAGAAGTTGCCCAAGTATGCACAGGCTGGATTTGAAGGGTTCAAAACCCTGAACCGCATCCAGAGCAAACTGTACAAGACGACCTTGGAGACGGACGAGAACCTGCTAGTGTGTGCACCCACGGTAAGCTGACTTTGTTAAGGCCAAAAGCATTGTGACAGTGAGTTTTCTGAAAGTGAGTTTTCTCCTAAAATTTGTTTATTCTTTGTGCACACAGGGAGCCGGTAAGACCAACGTTGCTTTGATGGCAATGCTGAGAGAAATCGGAAAGCACATAAACCTGGACGGAACCATCAATGTGGACGACTTCAAAATCATCTACATTGCGCCCATGCGCTCGCTAGTACAGGAGATGGTGGGAAGTTTCAGCAAGGTGAGCCCCACCTCTGTCCTAAGGAGATTTTTATACATTAAATCAATTCAGTGGCTGTGGGATTTTTAGTGATTTACCTACGCTCTCCCTTTTCACAGCGCTTGGCAAGTTACGGCATCACCGTGTCCGAGCTGACGGGAGACCACCAGCTCTGCAAAGAGGAGATCAACGCCACTCAAATCATCGTCTGCACCCCCGAGAAATGGGACATCATCACCCGTAAAGGCGGAGAGCGTACCTACACCCAGCTAGTGCGCCTCATCATCATCGTAAGTGCTGTGAATGTTTTAACGAAAGCTTCTGTCGTACGGTACGCGTTTAATTTTTACTTGCAGATGATTTGACACAAAACTCTCACCTGCAGGATGAAATCCACCTGCTGCACGATGACCGCGGACCCGTGTTGGAATCTCTGGTGGCGAGGACCATCCGCAACGTGGAGCTGACCCAGGAGGACGTGCGTCTGCTGGGCCTCAGTGCCACGCTGCCCAACTACGAGGATGTGGCTACCTGCCTGCGCGTAGATCCCGCCAAGGGACTCTTCTACTTCGACAACAGGTAAAGCCCCTTTGGAGAATGACGAGGACACTTTCCGTTAACAGCTACATGTGTTTTCTTGTTTGCATATTCATCTCCAATAACCCGCATTCTTTTTCTCTGTAGCTTCCGCCCGGTGCCCCTTGAGCAGACTTATGTCGGCATTACAGAGAAGAAGGCCATCAAGCGTTTCCAGATCATGAATGAGATCGTCTATGAAAAGATAATGGAGCATGCTGGCAAGAACCAGGTGAGTCCTCTCTGACTTGTTTTTCCCCCAAGGAAGAGACTTTTGACTATAATTACATGCATGCAGTTGCCCCACTCTACCCGCTGATCAACAATGTGTAACCAGATTTTGGGAGACTCCTGACATTCACTTGTCTCCCATCAGGTGCTGGTATTCGTCCACTCCAGGAAGGAGACGGGAAAGACGGCAAGGGCCATAAGAGACATGTGTTTGGAGAAGGACACGCTGGGTCTGTTCCTCAGAGAGGGTTCGGCGTCGACTGAAGTGTTGAGAACTGAGGCTGAGCAGTGCAAGGTCAGCCGACACCACTAACCTGAAACGTCACCGCAACAAAATAATAAGATGAAATTCTAAAGTTTCTTTAGAGCTCGTTCAAAACCCCTGTTAGACTCACACCTGAACTTTCTCATCCAGAACCTCGAACTGAAGGATTTGCTGCCTTACGGCTTCGCGATCCACCACGCCGGTATGACCAGAGTGGACCGTACGCTGGTGGAGGATCTGTTTGCCGATCGACACATCCAGGTTCTGGTGTCCACGGCCACTCTGGCTTGGGGTGTCAACCTGCCGGCGCACACAGTCATCATTAAAGGCACTCAGGTGTACAGCCCGGAGAAAGGCAGATGGACTGAACTCGGAGCCCTGGACATTTTGCAGGTGAGTCTGTGCTGGATACTAAACTGCAGGAAAGAGTGCTTTTGTAGCTCTCACTAACAGTAATGACTCAATGTCTTTATTTCAGATGCTTGGTCGAGCCGGCCGTCCTCAGTACGACACCAAAGGAGAAGGAATCCTGATCACGTCCCACGGAGAGCTGCAGTACTATCTGTCCCTGCTCAACCAGCAGCTGCCCATAGAGAGTCAGATGGTGTGCAAGCTGCCGGACATGCTCAATGCTGAGATAGTGCTGGGCAACGTGCAGACCGTAAAGGTAAGTCGCATCATCGGATGCATAAGGAGCTGATTAAATGTCCTATTTCTTTTACAATTTCTGTAATTGCTCATATTTTTGTTGCGTCAGGATGCTGTGAACTGGCTCGGCTACACCTACCTGTACGTGCGCATGCTCCGCAACCCCACCCTGTACGGCGTCTCCCACGACGACCGGAGTGCAGATCCCCTGCTGGAGAGACGCAGGATGGACCTGGTGCACACGGCAGCCAACGTCCTGGACAAGAACAGCCTCGTCAAATATGACAAGAGGACCGGCAGCTTCCAGGTACGCACCTAACACTCATCCTCTCCTAATTATCTTATTTTATGCCAACTTAGTGATTAGTTTGCTTTGGGATTTTAATGATTGTCTTTTTTTTTTTCTTTTTTTTTACCTGAAGGTTACAGACCTGGGACGCATCGCCAGTCACTTCTACATCACCCATGACTCCATTCAAACTTACAACCAGCTGCTGAAGCCCACCCTCAGTGAGATTGAGCTCTTCAGAGTCTTCTCACTCTCCTCAGAGTTCAGGAACATCACAGTGAGAGAGGTACGGTCGTCTCCAGATAGCCACGGTTGTTCAGTTATAAACCCCCAACAAAAAATCCATTCAACACGCCGAGTGTAAATACTGACGTGATGTTGCCGTTTCTTTTAGGAGGAGAAGCTGGAACTTCAGAAGCTGCTGGAAAGAGTTCCCATTCCTGTGAAGGAAAGCATTGAGGAGCCCAGTGCTAAGGTAGCGTTCGTAACAAGTGATCAGTTTGCAAAAAAATACATTAAATTGTCAATATTATTATTTTGGTTTTGTGTAGACTTTACGCCAGTGTAACTAAGATGAACCTCTCTATGGTGCTTTAGTATCAAACTAACTAGTTTCAACGTGTCGTTTAGTGTGGACTTTGCAACCTAACTTAAGAGAGAACTTATGTGCAGATTCACTAGCAGTGTCACTAAGTTCCATTAATTAAATCCAAATAAAAGTTTCCCTTTTTTTTTTTTTATGTCTTATCATTTCAGATCAACGTGCTGCTCCAGGCGTTCATCTCTCAACTCAAACTGGAAGGCTTTGCTCTCATGGCCGACATGGTGTACGTCACACAGGTACGCCAGAACCTGCTTTCATCATTGTCAAAGAAATTCCCTTGTACATGTGTTTTAATATTGTTTTTTCTGAAAATGTTGCCTGCCAAACATAACGGTTTATTTCGTTACCAACATGAATTAAATAGTATTCATCTTTTTTTTTTTTTATTCATGTTGGTAAGGAAATAAACAAAGTCTGTTTTTGTTCTTGAATTGAAGTTGTCATGAGATTCATTTTTATTTCTCAACTTTTTTTTTCTTCCAGAGTGCTGGAAGGTTAATGCGGGCCATATTTGAGATCGTTCTCAACAGGGGCTGGGCTCAACTGACCGACAAGACCATGAATCTTTGCAAGATGATTGACAAGAGAATGTAAGTCTTGTCGCTCCTTCCTCTCCAAACAGGCTGTGCAGTGTTTTGTTTGCCGATGCTAATCTTCTGTATCTCCCGTTCTCTGCAGGTGGCAGTCGATGTCTCCTCTGCGACAGTTCAAGAAGCTGCCGGAGGAAGTGATCAAGAAGATCGAGAAGAAGAACTTCCCCTTTGAGCGTCTCTACGACCTCAACCACAATGAGATCGGTGAGTTTTCTTCCCCTCAAAGCATGCCCGCTTAATTCCCTCCTCCTCAGCCTGGAGAGTAATCACAAGCCATAACATTTCTTATTTTTAATTTTTTTTTAGGTGAGCTGATCCGAATGCCAAAAATGGGGAAGACCATCCACAAATACGTCCACCAGTTCCCCAAACTGGACCTGGCTGTCCACCTGCAGCCCATCACCCGCTCTACACTGAAAGTGGAGCTCACCATCACGCCTGACTTCCAGTGGGATGACAAGGTCAGTAGTTAGACCCATGATGTGCGGCAACAATCTCTGTTTCTTAGCCTGCTGACACGCTTTCATTTCCCCCTCTTAGATTCATGGATCGTCCGAAGCTTTCTGGATCCTGGTTGAGGATGTGGACAGTGAGGTCATCCTCCACCACGAGTACTTCCTGCTCAAAGCCAAATACGCCCAGGACGAACACCTCGTGACTTTCTTTGTCCCGGTGTTCGAGCCTCTGCCGCCGCAGTACTTCATCCGCGTGGTCTCGGACCGATGGCTCTGTACGTAACTTCATTGAAACCTTATAGAATTCGCACGATGTTTACGTAAGCATTTCAACTAACTGCTTTTATTTTTTTTTCCGTTTCTTTTCAGCCTGTGAGACTCAGCTCCCGGTATCCTTCCGTCACCTGATCCTACCGGAGAAATACCCCCCGCCAACTGAGCTGCTGGACCTGCAGCCGCTGCCCGTCACTGCTCTCAGGAACTCCGCCTTCGAGGCTCTCTACCAGAACAAGTTCCCCTTCTTCAACCCTATTCAGACACAAGGTACAGAACGAGCCTGACAATCTGTACCCGACTATCCATCATCATTTAATCAAAAGATAGCTTTCCCTCTGGGTTTTCCCATTTGTGGTTCTTCAGGCGAAAGAGTGCTCAGAGGCTCTCTGTCCATTTCACATTTGTTTTCTTGATTAGTTGTGTTGTTCCTGTCCCTCCAGTGTTCAACGCCGTGTACAACAGTGACGATAACGTGTTCGTGGGAGCTCCCACCGGCAGCGGAAAGACCATCTGTGCGGAGTTCGCTATTCTGAGGATGCTGCTGCACAACGCAGAAGGTCGCTGCGTCTACATCACCCCGATGGAAGCGCTGGCCGAACAGGTATGAAGTCGGTTGGAAGTGCGTTTGTGTAAACATTGCTTATTTTTTTCCACATCTAACTTGTCCATTTTTGTCGCTCAGGTGTTTGTCGACTGGCACCAGAAGTTCCAGGACATCCTGAACAAAAAGGTGGTGCTGCTGACGGGAGAAACCAGCACGGATCTGAAGCTCTTGGGAAAAGGTGACATTATCGTCAGCACCCCCGACAAATGGGACATCCTGTCTCGCCGCTGGAAACAGAGGAAGAACGTCCAGAACGTCAGCCTTTTCATCGTGGACGAGGCCCACCTCATCGGAGGAGAAAACGGAGTAAGAACACTAATAACGTTTCGCGTCCTATACGCGTTAGGTGCGCACTGCATTAGTCATTTGTAGACTCTGCGTCGTGTTAATGCCCCTTGTTTCTTTTCATCAGCCTGTGCTAGAGGTCATCTGCTCCAGGATGAGGTACATCTCCTCTCAGATCGAGCGCCCCATCCGCATCGTGGCCCTCAGCTCGTCTTTGTCCAACGCCAAAGACGTGGCCCACTGGCTTGGCTGCAGCACCACGGCCACGTTCAACTTCCACCCCAACGTCAGACCCGTTCCTCTGGAGCTGCACATCCAGGTCTGTAAACTGTAGTATTTAGCAAAAATAGGGATACACAAATGTGCAGCAAGCCAAGAGAGCATAAATTCCTAATTTGCTTCTAACTTCTCTGGTCTGTTTTTTAGGGCTTCAACGTGAGCCACACTCAGACTCGCCTGCTGTCCATGGCTAAGCCGGTGTACCACGCCATCATGAAGCACTCTCCCTCCAAGCCGGCCGTGGTGTTCGTCCCGTCCCGCAGACAGACTCGCCTCACGGCCATCGACATCCTCACTTTCTGCGCCGCCGACGTGGTTCCTCAGAGGTCAGTCAGTACAGTGAGATCATGCCTGTAGATGATGAGTAGACCGTGACGGTGCTCATGTTGAATCTCGACACTGGACGAAAAAAAACAAATGTTTGTCTCTCCGTAGGTTCTTGCATTGCGCCGAGAAAGACCTCGCTCCATTCCTGGAGAAAATAAATGACTCGACTCTGAAGGAGACTCTGGCCAACGGCGTGGGCTACCTGCACGAGGGCCTGTCCGCGACCGAACGCAGAATAGTGGAGCAGCTCTTCAATTCGGGTACGACTCGCTCCTGCTCTGCACTTCCAGCTTGGTCTACGGAGGTTTAGGACTAAATAATTACGTCTGGTCCTTCTCCCGTTGTTTTACAGGCGCAGTTCAGGTGGTGGTGTCCTCTCGTTCACTCTGCTGGGGCATCAACATCTCCGCACACCTCGTCATCGTCATGGACACCCAGTACTACAACGGCAAAATCCATGCGTAAGGCTCCCGCTAGTTTGATGCTCCGACCGAGGCGTGTGCTATGAATAATACGTATTGTTTTAGTGACTTTCTCCTCTTTTTTTTTTCCCCTTCAGATATGTGGACTATCCCATATATGACGTCCTCCAGATGGTGGGCAAGGCGAACAGACCCATGCTAGATGATGAGGGACGCTGTGTTATCATGTGTCAGGGCTCCAAGAAGGTAGAGAGACCTTAGTTGTTTCAGTCTTCAGTTTTTGGAAACTGTGAGTTGCGACAGTGAGAACGAACCAAACTGTTTTTGTTTTTTTCTCTTATCTCGATAGGACTTCTTCAAGAAGTTCCTGTACGAGCCGCTGCCGGTGGAGTCTCACTTGGACCACTGCCTCCACGACCACTTCAATGCCGAGATCGTCACCAAGACTGTGGAGAACAAGCAGGACGCCGTGGACTACCTGACATGGACATTCCTCTACCGCCGTATGACCCAGAACCCCAACTACTACAACCTGCAAGGTGAGTCTCATCCTGTTGGGTTTTAAAAGGCAAAGAACTGTTTAAAAAAAAAAGAATAAATATGATTTTACTTATACCGGAACTACTCATTAATGTCAAGTTTTGTGTTTACCTCGTCAGGCATGTCCCATCGTCACCTGTCGGACCACCTGTCTGAGCTGGTGGAACACACGCTACATGACCTGGAGCAGTCCAAGTGCATCAGCATAGAGGACGAGATGGACGTAGCGCCGCTCAATCTGGGCATGATCGCTGCCTACTACTACATCAACTACACCACCATCGGTTTGTGCCAACACAACTTTCCTATCGCACTCGCTGAAAATCATCGCCCGATTATCTTTCCTGTCATAGATGCTTTCTGTATGAAAAATTCACAAATCGAATTCACACATAACTTGACTTGTTGTTCCGTTGGGTTTGACAGAGTTGTTCAGCATGTCCCTGAATGCCAAGACGAAGATCCGTGGATTAATTGAGATCATCTCCAATGCCGCCGAGTACAAGAACATTCCCATCAGACATCACGAGGATTCACTTCTCCGACAGGTAATCAAACTTATCTCCCAATATAATTAACCACTTTTAGCACGTCGCAGTTAACACTTCTCTACTAAGTCGGTATGAAACTTGATTGTGTTGGAACAACTTATTTTTTTCTATTTCAGTTGGCACAGAAAGTGCCCCACAAACTGAACAACCCGAAGTTCAACGATCCCCACGTGAAGACCAACCTGCTGCTGCAAGCCCACCTCTCCAGGATGCAGCTGAGTGCTGAGCTGCAGTCGGACACAGAGGAGATCCTGAGCAAGGTACACATGGGGGTACACATTTCGTGGGGATTGTGGCACGGAGTGGGAAGAAATTCTAGATTGGATTCCTGTGCGCATATTTTAACCAGTGTGTTTTGTGTGCTTTGTAGGCGGTTCGTCTGATCCAGGCCTGCGTTGACGTGCTGTCCAGTAACGGCTGGCTGAGTCCCGCACTGGCAGCTATGGAGCTGGCTCAGATGGTCACCCAGGCCATGTGGTCCAAGGACTCGTACCTCAAACAGCTGCCCTTCTTCACCTCAGAACACATCAAGCGCTGCACAGATAAGGTACGTCGCCGTTCTCTCGTTACACTAAATCCTAAAATCTTAACTCTTGCTTCCAATGCTACACTGACCAGCTTATCCCTGCTCTTTTCCTCAGGGCGTGGAGAGCATCTTTGACATCATGGAGATGGAGGATGAAGACAGAACCGCTCTGCTGCAGCTCTCGGACATCCAGATGGCCGACGTGGCTCGCTTCTGTAACCGCTACCCCAACATCGAGCTGTCGTACGAAGTGGCAGAAAAGGACAACATCAAGAGGTGTGCATGGATTCCGTCAGCGGTGTTGTCCACAGCAATGACTGGACGAATACATAAAGTCACGTTGCCAAGGATAATGATGTTTCATCACATTTTTTTGGCATGTGTTTGATGTATATTTCCATGTTTCTTCACAGTGGCAGTCCAGTTCTGGTTCAGGTTCAGCTGGAGAGAGAGGAGGAGGTGACCGGGCCCGTCATCGCGCCTCTTTTCCCACAGGTAAACACCCAATGGGTTTTTTTTTTCCATTTCGCATCTCCAAGAGTCTCTTATCTATAATATTCTTTAATGACTCTTTTGTAAAATCATTTTCATTATTACAGAAACGTGAGGAGGGCTGGTGGGTGGTGATCGGAGACCCGAAGTCTAACAGCCTTATCTCTATCAAGAGGCTGACTCTCCAGCAGAAAGCAAAGGTTAGTCAGAGTCGCCCACTACGTACAGTATGTCCCATGACCAGTAGAAATGCTCTTTAAACCAACAGAGGCCTCATTTTGTTCATCTCCCCCCCCCCCCCCACTGCAGGTCAAGCTGGACTTTGTCGCCCCAGCGATGGGCGTTCACAACTACACCCTGTACTTCATGAGTGACGCATACATGGGCTGTGACCAGGAGTACAAGTTCAGCGCGGATGTGAAGGAGGCCGACAGCGAAGGAGACAGCGACTCGGACTGATCAGTAACGTGATTATTGAATTCTGCATTATTTTGTTTGATATCGAGAGGGATTAGTAGGCGTTTGTTTTTTTACTGTAGATATTCAGCCTGTTTCATGGCCCTTCGCTGTCTGTAAGCATGTCATTATCACCTCGTGAACATAAGTCATTTTATTCAGTAAGTCTCATTTTAAATCACCTGAATGATGAACACCAGTCCGGAATTAAGTGTACAGGGATCAGTTCAGTTAATATAATTAGACATGTATTACAGATGCATGGCAGCCTGCTCACTGAGTGTATTAGGTCTATAAAACGTTGTACTTGGTGATCTACTGTCAGTTTTCAAGTCATGTGATTAAAGGTTGAAAAAATACACATTTATCAATGAAGGTAGTGATGGTATGCTCTTTCTTCAGATTGGGTCTTTAAATACAAGGAAAACTGTCCAGTTATATTTTTGGACTTAAATTGTTTTGTTATGAAATCTAATTCTCGGACTGGTCTAAATGTTTTTAGTATGATGTGCTGTCTGGAATATTTTCTGCAATAAAGAAAGAGAAGCCACACAATTGTTTGCAAATGTCAATAAATTCTTAATTAAGCCGTTATGAAGCAATATGTAGAGTTGCAAAGCACAAGATGCGGTGAAGTATTCAGTTTAGAAACAGACATGACAGGTGACCACCGTAACATCGAGCTGAATCCAGCCGAGCTATCTAGATAAGCTGTAAAAGTTGAGTGAACAATATTGCGTGGTGACCTCAAGAACACACAGTCCCAGTGTAGCTTGCGATAACGTTTTTTTTTTTTGGTTCTGTGAGAGGCCATTTATGTTCACCGTTCAGTCTTCCTCTTGGAACCTCCAGATGGCGATGTCTCCGTCATCGCTGCAGGAGGCCAGGAGTCCGGCCTCCTTTGGGTTCCAGGCGACACAGTTGACGTCCTGGCCGTGAGCTTTGGTCGCCCGAGCAACCAGCGAGAACACCGGCTGGTCCGGATCGGCCGTCTCGTCGTCCTTGAACACTCGCACCGCATCGTCGCCGCACGCAGTTGCCAGGGCGCCAGTCAGTCGACACCTGAACAAGAAGTCACTGTTTTCAGTTTGATCTAACAAGATGACAAATTCCAGTGCATGCAAACTTGTGAAAATGACATACTGAGCTAGTGCGCTATTAACCGGTTTCACGCAATTCTTTCTTGTACACAGAGTGCAGCTGACATGTTTTTACTCGTGTATGTTTACCCTCATATGCCACATTTTCCTTGCGTTTAATCAGATTCATCCTATAATATGGAAAAATAAATACGCGGCAGAGAACGTGTGGCGATGTGGGGAGATGATCTTAGTGAACGAGCAGACCGATCCACAGAGCTCAACAAGCCGAGGGTACGACCAGGGCTCAGAGTGCGTTGTGTCTGTACAGTATATGAACATGAGATGGGTCTTACCAGGAGACATCATACACTGTTCGTGCATGGTACCCAGACAGAGTGCAAACACACTTCCACGACGAGTCTCCTGTTTAACAAGCAGAGCAGGGGGGGAAAAAGTGAGATACAATAGTCCAGCAGCATCTGTCCACATATACCTAAAAAAATAAATAATAATTCATACGCTTTTTAAGCACTTTGGCAAAATGTCCATTAAATTTAGGGTCGTATGATCGATTTAATTTCTAACAAACTAAACCATAAATAATTTTAGTCATCAAAAATAACAGTTGAAAAAAATAACTACTGCGGCAGCTCTTTTGCCGCCGATTAAAACGAGGACAAAATAAAATGTGTATAGATAAATTCAGGTATGTAACTGATGTTAAACGATGTCTCCAACGGTATGCAGCTGCTCCACTTGTTAGTCTACTAGCTAACTGTGTTCATTACCTGCTTTAGTGCTTTGTGTTGGTAAAACTGTCATCAATAATTAAATAGATGAAATTCTAATTTAGTCATTGATTGGATAAAACATTTTGTATTTTTTTTTTATAATGAGACTAATGCTATGATATTTTATGACTTTTATGGCATACTATATTCATTTTTTTGGCATAGTATACTATGGCTTTTGTGACATTCTTATGTCACATTATACTACATATTATATATTTATGACATACACAACAATTATCTAGTTATCATTATGGATGACACGTGTTTTTAGGAGTCTGTTCACACGGAAACAGCAACAAATGTAGTTGCCGACCCCTGTACTATATTATGACATTTGGTATGATCATTTTATAGCTTACTATTCTATGACTTTTTTTTTTTTTTAAACACTATATTATGACATCTTTTAGGCATAAAATACTATGATATTATTATGACATTTTTATGGCATACTACACTTTGACTTTTTTATGACATACTGCTTACTCCCACTAACTAACTCACCCTGTCCACTTTCACTGGGAGACTCTTTCCAAATCTTCACGGTGCGGTCGTCGCTGCAGGAGGCCAGCCTCTGTCCGGTTCCATCGAAAGCCAAACTCCAGACTGTGGATGTGTGTCCTTGCAAGGTGGCCCGGCACTCCCAGTCATCATCCTCTTCCTTGTAAATACAAATGTTGTTGTCGTAGCTGGCTGAAGCCAGGAGCTGTATAAACACATGGGAAGTAGATGGTAAGATAATGGTGCAACACATGGAGAAATCCTTCGGGTGCATAGAGCATGAGGGTGACCTACCTCCTGGGTCGGGTGCCACACGATATGCTTGACGTCTTGTGTGTGAGAGTTCACAACGGTAACGCACTCGTACTCATCTTCTTCATCCACTGTGAAACGCAAAGGGAAAGAGATCATTCCCATGGACATACGAAGAGACAGATCAGTATATTTGTTGATTTCCTGCTATCAGTTAGATTCATGGCATGCATCTGGGGTGGTGACACACTGTAGTTTAACACAAACCTTCCCAGACCCAGACACTCTTGTCTCGGCTACATGTTGCCAGCAGATTCCCTGAAGGTGCCCACGCCACACACTTGACCTCATTTTCATGTCCTTCCAACACAGTCAAACTCTAGAAGACACGGTGAAACTCTGGGTAAAATCTACAAAAGGTACAGCATATTCAAAGTGGAGATTAAACATCTCATCTCACCTCAAACTCATCATTCTTCTTTTTCCAGATGCATGTGGTTGCATCGAAGCTGGCAGAGGCCAGATAATTCCCACAGGGAGACCACGCCACTTTCCTCACAGTGCGCTGGTGTCCGTCCTGGAGCACACTCTTACATATCCAAGAGTCACCTACAAAAAGAGAAGTCCTACCGTTTATACTGAGGCAGCAACAAAATCAATGAGCAAGACAGCTTTAGTGGCAATATGGATTTACAGGATTTGTGCATCAATGTAATGAAGTGCCTTGGTTATTCAAGTGTTTAATTAACTGGATTAGCCCAAACAGACACTGCTCTCTAGTTATTTTATCTAACAAATGGTTGAAGATACTGGTATCACATGAAATTAGAAAACCTAAGGAATCCATCGGTACCAACCATGTCATACTAGCTTGTTGCGAAGGAGGTTAAGTAACGCTCCAAACTTGCACCAAATTTTGGTGAGGAAAAACTGGCATGGCCATTTTCAAAGGGGTCCCTTGACCTCTGACCTCAAGATATGTGAATGAAAAAGGGTTCTATGGGTACCCACGAGTCTCCCCTTTACAGACATGCCCACTTTATGATAATCACATGCAGTTTGGGGCAAGTCATAGTCAAGTCAGCACACTGACACACAGATAGCTGTTGTTGCCTGTTGGGCTTGAGTTTGTCCTGTTATGATTTGAGCATATTTTTTTTATGCTAAATGCAGTACCTGTGAGCGTTTCTGGACAATATTTGTCATTGTTTTGTGTCGTTAACGGATTTCCAATAATAAACATATACATACATTTGCATAAAGCAAGCATATTTGCCCACTCCCATGTTGATAAGAGTATTAAAAACCTGACAAATCTCCCTTTAAGGCACGTTTTGAACAGATAAAAACCGGGTGATTAATCGTGATTAATCATGGACAATCATGTGATTAAACGCCATTAAGTATAGAGGATTTGATCCATATCAGCCACACCTAACCTGTACCGACAAGTAATTTAGATTAGATTAGATTTGATTATAGTCATCTAGACAATACCTATACATCACTAAAATTACAGTATTCTTAGTTTGTTTTTACTCATAATGACATTATATTACATATTAAAAAGGGGAAATGGAAGTGAAGATTATTTGCTATGATTGAAAGTATCTTCACTACTTCGATTGAGTAAAAAGGATGGCAGAAACATAAAACATCACCTTCATTTGACTTTTTTTTTTAGGGAACGCATGGTAATCTAGTAAGAAGTCGTGGAACTCTTCATAACTTCAAGAATAACTAAGGTTATAGAGTAATGACATTCATTTCATTTCCAATTTTATTTCGAACATGTAAAATAATAATAATAATAATAATTAAAAAAAAAGAGAATCATCATACAACAAGTGAACTTCCAGAAAAAAATAAGTATCCACATACAATGAAAATCATAAGCAAAAGAAATTGTCAAACACTTGCCTTGGTTTACATATTCGAAAAGGAGTGAGAAGAAGTACAAACTTATTTAATCCCACCCCACATTAACGTTGATGAGCATTGGGTTTCTGTAAGTATCCCAGAAGGCAGTTTAATTAGTTTTAATCAGTAAAATACTATGAGATCTTTATCAACTCAACCCAGTATTTTGTAACTGTCATGTGGTTGCCCTCTCACCCTCTCGTCCCCAGATCCGGATGGCCTTGTCCCCCCCGCATGAGGCCAGCAGCGTCCCGGTCGGGCTCCAGCTGACGGACCAGCACCGAGAGTCCGGGTGTCCGCTCAGTCTTTGGACCAGGGTCAAGTCCTCCTTCATGTCTGGGCTGCAAAAAATATGTTAAGTTTCTGAACCGCTGTCACTTCCGTCTCCTGTCCGAGATAAACTATAAAATACCACGACGCACTGTAAGAACAACCCGTGCTACCGTCCTAATCAACAGTATCCGGTAATATGTCGACTAGAAATGAAATTTGCTAAAAAAGGTATGTATTTGCACCAAAGAAACGAGGTACAACAAGTTCACAGATACAACCGAGTCGGAAATGCCGCCATCTTTGCTCGTCATGTGTTTTTTGTTTTCTTATCTTCTACTTCTTCTTCTTCTTCTTTGGTGGTTTTAAAGGCGGTTGGTAACCAGCGTAATATGCACATTACCGCCACCGTGTGCTTCGGAATGAAAGGTGGAAGTAACAAAAATGAATAGATAAAAATGGAGGTGATGAAAAATGCATGTGAATTGAAAAATGGAGCTGTAAAAATGGGTGTGAATTAAAAAAAAATGGAGTGATAAATTATCAAGTGATGTGATTCATTTAAAGCCCATTATTTGATTACTCCATTTGATTTGACTTTAATTTAGTGCTGATCAGAAGCAGTGGAAGATAACCTGCAGCAGTAAAATAGAGTAGGCTACCTACCTACACAAGATTATCTCCTGCAGGTGGTGAAAGAAATGGCCTTCGTGTCCGAGAATATCAAGCACAGAAAACCCCCCTCACCCAAGATATTAGTAATATCAGCATGTATGATATCTCTGCTTTTAGCCAGCACACTTTGCCAGATGTGTAACGTTATTACAAAAAGTTTTATATACAGGAAAAGCTCTACTCGTGCAGAACTGTGTCAATACTTGAACATTTTCTGCATACATGTGGATCACCTTACACACGTTTTTCATTTACTTTTCTCTTAAAACTTTATGAATTGATAAAGTTGTTGTATCAGGTTACATTTTCATGCTGTGCTCAATACTGCCTCTATTGTAGCCTAAATACTGTGTGTAATCTGGCTGCTTACATGATGCATAAAGTAATAATCCTGCTGACCTCTCAGAATTGATTAGTACTTGAGTAAATGTACTTAGTTACATTCCACCACTGGTGACAGTTATGAAGCTGTGACACATAGTAGACTGTTCAGATATACTCTGTGTGTCAGCTTATTTGATTTTTGGACAGAATTGAAAAAAAAGGCTCTGAACCCCTGAAACCGCCCGGAGTCTCTACCACGCACGCGTCCGTGCCTGGCAGGTTGACTCTGAAACAATGGCTGTGGCCTAGCGACTACACGTGCCAGTGGAGCAAAGCTCCGCGCACACGTCCATGCCTGGCAGTATAGCCACGGAGGTGCCCAGGATCCTCTGCCCGTCAAAGGATTGCCTGTGGCACACAACCGTCCAGGATCCCCTGTGCTCTAAGCTCGTGAGAGGATCTTGGGTTGGCACACAGTCTTGTCTCTGGCGTCTGACAGAGATTCAGACTACTCCAAGGTCTCCTCAAAGGGAGACCGGAGCGTACAGGAATGAGAAAAACGGGTCCTATATGTAAACTCGGTTGGAAGGCCAGTGACGGGGCTAGTGACATCACGGAACAAAAGAATCGCCAATGAATTGTGACGTTACCTCAGAGATATTCCGCACTAAATTCCAGTCAAATCAAATGAAGCAATCAAATAATCCGATCGTGCTCACTCTGATGAGTAGCCCCATGATCAAATATTGCTGACAGCAGCAGGTGGAGTTAAGAAATGAATCATATGTTTTCAGTTATACTCAATTTATGTTGATTTACACTGTAGCCTAGTCAAGGTGAAATTTGATGTGACTGCATCATTAGAGCTAAATAAATGCGGTATTGCCTTTGGTATTCTTTCTCATTAGCCAATTCAACAGATATGATATTTTCAGTTGGTTTTATTGTAGCATGTAAAGGTTTATGGTTGACTCTTAAAAGGAATCAAGTAGGCTAAAATGAATAACGAATAAATGATGTATTATTATAGATTAAACTACCCAGCAGTATATTAAGTCATTAAAATGAGCTCCACCTTTACCAGCTGCAACATTATAGTGATAAACACATTAATGCATCAATAAGTATAATCCAATAATGTACATTATTCTGCATAATGGGTACTTTTATGTTTGGTACTTTAAGTACATTCATATGCTAATATTTTTGAGCTTTTACTGAAGAAGGATTTTGAATGCAGGACTCTTACTTGTAACAGAGTATTTCGACATGGTAGTATTGCTACTTTTACTGAAGTACAAGATCTGAGTACTTCCACCACTGCATGTACTATAATACAATAATAAACATCTAATACAATAATAATGTAATATAACAATATAACATATAATAGAAATGTTTACTTAATGATATACACCCATTGACCTTGCTTTGTTTGGTAAACCAATAGTGAGGTAAAGATCAGGGTAAGTAAACATGAAGTGTAATTAGGAAAACTGCTGTTAAGTCCTGAAGCTGTTCAGACACCTGAATATACATAAACATGTGACTCAAGTGCTCTCTGGTGTAGACATAGTATTACTGGTGTTATACTATAAATAAAACACTTTGGTACACAAATCACATTAATAACAATCAATAATCCTGCTGACCTCTCAGAATTGATTAGTACTTGAGTAAATGTACTTAGTTACATTCCACCACTGGTGACAGTTATGAAGCTGTGACACATAGTAGACTGTTCAGATATACTCTGTGTGTCAGCTTATTTGATTTTTGGACAGAATTGAAAAAAAAGGCTCTGAACCCCTGAAACCGCCCGGAGTCTCTACCACGCACGCGTCCGTGCCTGGCAGGTTGACTCTGAAACAATGGCTGTGGCCTAGCGACTACACGTGCCAGTGGAGCAAAGCTCCGCGCACACGTCCATGCCTGGCAGTATAGCCACGGAGGTGCCCAGGATCCTCTGCCCGTCAAAGGATTGCCTGTGGCACACAACCGTCCAGGATCCCCTGTGCTCTAAGCTCGTGAGAGGATCTTGGGTTGGCACACAGTCTTGTCTCTGGCGTCTGACAGAGATTCAGACTACTCCAAGGTCTCCTCAAAGGGAGACCGGAGCGTACAGGAATGAGAAAAACGGGTCCTATATGTAAACTCGGTTGGAAGGCCAGTGACGGGGCTAGTGACATCACGGAACAAAAGAATCGCCAATGAATTGTGACGTTACCTCAGAGATATTCCGCACTAAATTCCAGTCAAATCAAATGAAGCAATCAAATAATCCGATCGTGCTCACTCTGATGAGTAGCCCCATGATCAAATATTGCTGACAGCAGCAGGTGGAGTTAAGAAATGAATCATATGTTTTCAGTTATACTCAATTTATGTTGATTTACACTGTAGCCTAGTCAAGGTGAAATTTGATGTGACTGCATCATTAGAGCTAAATAAATGCGGTATTGCCTTTGGTATTCTTTCTCATTAGCCAATTCAACAGATATGATATTTTCAGTTGGTTTTATTGTAGCATGTAAAGGTTTATGGTTGACTCTTAAAAGGAATCAAGTAGGCTAAAATGAATAACGAATAAATGATGTATTATTATAGATTAAACTACCCAGCAGTATATTAAGTCATTAAAATGAGCTCCACCTTTACCAGCTGCAACATTATAGTGATAAACACATTAATGCATCAATAAGTATAATCCAATAATGTACATTATTCTGCATAATGGGTACTTTTATGTTTGGTACTTTAAGTACATTCATATGCTAATATTTTTGAGCTTTTACTGAAGAAGGATTTTGAATGCAGGACTCTTACTTGTAACAGAGTATTTCGACATGGTAGTATTGCTACTTTTACTGAAGTACAAGATCTGAGTACTTCCACCACTGCATGTACTATAATACAATAATAAACATCTAATACAATAATAATGTAATATAACAATATAACATATAATAGAAATGTTTACTTAATGATATACACCCATTGACCTTGCTTTGTTTGGTAAACCAATAGTGAGGTAAAGATCAGGGTAAGTAAACATGAAGTGTAATTAGGAAAACTGCTGTTAAGTCCTGAAGCTGTTCAGACACCTGAATATACATAAACATGTGACTCAAGTGCTCTCAGGTGTAGACATAGTATTACTGGTGTTATACTATAAATAAAACACTTTGGTACACAAATCACATTAATAACAATCAATAATCCTGCTGACCTCTCAGAATTGATTAGTACTTGAGTAAATGTACTTAGTTACATTCCACCACTGGTGACAGTTATGAAGCTGTGACACATAGTAGACTGTTCAGATATACTCTGTGTGTCAGCTTATTTGATTTTTGGACAGAATTGAAAAAAAAGGCTCTGAACCCCTGAAACCGCCCGGAGTCTCTACCACGCACGCGTCCGTGCCTGGCAGGTTGACTCTGAAACAATGGCTGTGGCCTAGCGACTACACGTGCCAGTGGAGCAAAGCTCCGCGCACACGTCCATGCCTGGCAGTATAGCCACGGAGGTGCCCAGGATCCTCTGCCCGTCAAAGGATTGCCTGTGGCACACAACCGTCCAGGATCCCCTGTGCTCTAAGCTCGTGAGAGGATCTTGGGTTGGCACACAGTCTTGTCTCTGGCGTCTGACAGAGATTCAGACTACTCCAAGGTCTCCTCAAAGGGAGACCGGAGCGTACAGGAATGAGAAAAACGGGTCCTATATGTAAACTCGGTTGGAAGGCCAGTGACGGGGCTAGTGACATCACGGAACAAAAGAATCGCCAATGAATTGTGACGTTACCTCAGAGATATTCCGCACTAAATTCCAGTCAAATCAAATGAAGCAATCAAATAATCCGATCGTGCTCACTCTGATGAGTAGCCCCATGATCAAATATTGCTGACAGCAGCAGGTGGAGTTAAGAAATGAATCATATGTTTTCAGTTATACTCAATTTATGTTGATTTACACTGTAGCCTAGTCAAGGTGAAATTTGATGTGACTGCATCATTAGAGCTAAATAAATGCGGTATTGCCTTTGGTATTCTTTCTCATTAGCCAATTCAACAGATATGATATTTTCAGTTGGTTTTATTGTAGCATGTAAAGGTTTATGGTTGACTCTTAAAAGGAATCAAGTAGGCTAAAATGAATAACGAATAAATGATGTATTATTATAGATTAAACTACCCAGCAGTATATTAAGTCATTAAAATGAGCTCCACCTTTACCAGCTGCAACATTATAGTGATAAACACATTAATGCATCAATAAGTATAATCCAATAATGTACATTATTCTGCATAATGGGTACTTTTATGTTTGGTACTTTAAGTACATTCATATGCTAATATTTTTGAGCTTTTACTGAAGAAGGATTTTGAATGCAGGACTCTTACTTGTAACAGAGTATTTCGACATGGTAGTATTGCTACTTTTACTGAAGTACAAGATCTGAGTACTTCCACCACTGCATGTACTATAATACAATAATAAACATCTAATACAATAATAATGTAATATAACAATATAACATATAATAGAAATGTTTACTTAATAATATACACCCATTGACCTTGCTTTGTTTGGTAAACCAATAGTGAGGTAAAGATCAGGGTAAGTAAACATGAAGTGTAATTAGGAAAACTGCTGTTAAGTCATGAAGCTGTTCAGACACCTGAATATACATAAACATGTGACTCAAGTGCTCTCAGGTGTAGACATAGTAATACTGGTGTTATACTATAAATAAAACACTTTGGTACACAAATCACATTAATAATAATCAATAATCCTGCTGACCTCTCAGAATTGATTAGTACTTGAGTAAATGTACTTAGTTACATTCCACCACTGGTGACAGTTATGAAGCTGTGACACATAGTAGACTGTTCAGATATACTCTGTTTGTCAGCTTATTTGATTTTTGGACAGAATTGAAAAAAAAGGCTCTGAACCCCTGAAACCGCCCGGAGTCTCTACCACGCACGCGTCCGTGCCTGGCAGGTTGACTCTGAAACAATGGCTGTGGCCTAGCGACTACACGTGCCAGTGGAGCAAAGCTCCGCGCACACGTCCATGCCTGGCAGTATAGCCACGGAGGTGCCCAGGATCCTCTGCCCGTCAAAGGATTGCCTGTGGCACACAACCGTCCAGGATCCCCTGTGCTCTAAGCTCGTGAGAGGATCTTGGGTTGGCACACAGTCTTTGTCTCTGGCGTCTGACAGAGATTCAGACTACTCCAAGGTCTCCTCAAAGGGAGACCAGAGCGTACAGGAATGAGAGAAACGGGTCCTATATGTAAACTCGGTTTGGGAGGCCGGTGACGTCACGCATCACGTCACACATTACACGGAACACAAACCCCGCGAAATAACTTGTAGTACTGGTGACCGTCAAACGTGACATCACGGAACATAAGAATCGCCCAAGAATTGTGATGTGTGTCAGTTTATTTGATTTGAGAAAGAAAGAAAGAAAGAAAGAAAGAAAGAAAGAAAGAAAGAAAGAAAGTACACTAATCACTAATGTGGTTAGTGTACTACTAATCTCACTAATGTGATTAGTGTACCAAAGTGTTTTATTTATAGTATAACACCAGTATTACTATGTCTACACTTCAGAGCACTTGAGTCACATGTTCATGTACATTCAGGTGTCTGAATAGCTTCAGGATTTAACAGCAGTTTTCCTAATTACACTTCATGTTTACTTACCCTGATCTTTACCTCACTATTGGTTTACCAAACAAAGCAAGGTCAATGGGTGCATATCATTAAGTAAACATTTCTATTATATGTTATATTGTTATATTACATTATTATTGTATTAGATGTTTATTATTGTATTATAGTACATGCAGTGGTGGAAGTACTCAGATCTTGTACTTCAGTAAAAGTAGCAATACTACCATGTCGAAATACTCTGTTACAAGTAAGAGTCCTGCATTCAAAATCCTTCTTCAGTAAAAGCTCAAAAATATTAGCATATGAATGTACTTAAAGTACCAAACATAAAAGTACCCATTATGCAGAATAATGTACATTATTGGATTATACTTATTGATGCATTAATGTGTTTATCACTATAATGTTGCAGCTGGTAAAGGTGGAGCTCATTTTAATGACTTAATATACTGCTGGGTAGTTTAATCTATAATAATACATCATTTATTCGTTATTCATTTTAGCCTACTTGATTCCTTTTAAGAGTCAACCATAAACCTTTACATGCTACAATAAAACCAACTGAAAATATCATATCTGTTGAATTGGCTAATGAGAAAGAATACCAAAGGCAATACTGCATTTATTTAGCTCCAATGATGCAGTCACATCAAATTTCACCTTGACTAGGCTACAGTGTAAATCAACATAAATTGAGTATAACTGAAAACATATGATTCATTTCTTAACTCCACCTGCTGCTGTCAGCAATATTTGATCATGGGGCTACTCATCAGAGTGAGCACGATCGGATTATTTGATTGCTTCATTTGATTTGACTGGAATTTAGTGCGGAATATCTCTGAGGTAACGTCACAATTCATTGGCGATTCTTTTGTTCCGTGATGTCACTAGCGCCGTCACTGGCCTTCCAACCGAGTTTACATATAGGACCCGTTTTTCTCATTCCTGTACGCTCCGGTCTCCCTTTGAGGAGACCTTGGAGTAGTCTGAATCTCTGTCAGACGCCAGAGACAAGACTGTGTGCCAACCCAAGATCCTCTCACGAGCTTAGAGCACAGGGGATCCTGGACGGTTGTGTGCCACAGGCAATCCTTTGACGGGCAGAGGATCCTGGGCACCTCCGTGGCTATACTGCCAGGCATGGACGTGTGCGCGGAGCTTTGCTCCACTGGCACGTGTAGTCGCTAGGCCACAGCCATTGTTTCAGAGTCAACCTGCCAGGCACGGACGCGTGCGTGGTAGAGACTCCGGGCGGTTTCAGGGGTTCAGAGCCTTTTTTTTTCAATTCTGTCCAAAAATCAAATAAGCTGACACACAGAGTATATCTGAACAGTCTACTATGTGTCACAGCTTCATAACTGTCACCAGTGGTGGAATGTAACTAAGTACATTTACTCAAGTACTAATCAATTCTGAGAGGTCAGCAGGATTATTGATTGTTATTAATGTGATTTGTGTACCAAAGTGTTTTATTTATAGTATAACACCAGTATTACTATGTCTACACCTGAGAGCACTTGAGTCACATGTTTATGTATATTCAGGTGTCTGAACAGCTTCAGGACTTAACAGCAGTTTTCCTAATTACACTTCATGTTTACTTACCCTGATCTTTACCTCACTATTGGTTTACCAAACAAAGCAAGGTCAATGGGTGTATATCATTAAGTAAACATTTCTATTATATGTTATATTGTTATATTACATTATTATTGTATTAGATGTTTATTATTGTATTATAGTACATGCAGTGGTGGAAGTACTCAGATCTTGTACTTCAGTAAAAGTAGCAATACTACCATGTCGAAATACTCTGTTACAAGTAAGAGTCCTGCATTCAAAATCCTTCTTCAGTAAAAGCTCAAAAATATTATCATATGAATGTACTTAAAGTACCAAACATAAAAGTACCCATTATGCAGAATAATGTACATTATTGGATTATACTTATTGATGCATTAATGTGTTCATCACTTTAATGTTGCAGCTGGTAAAAGTGGAGCTCATTTTAATGACTTAATATACTGCTGGGTAGTTTAATCTATAATAATACATCATTTATTCGTTATTCATTTTAGCCTACTTGATTCCTTTTAAGAGTCAACCATAAACCTTTACATGCTACAATAAAACCAACTGAAAATATCATATCTGTTGAATTAGCTAATGAGAAAGAATACCAAAGGCAATACTGCATTTATTTAGCTCCAATGATGCAGTCACATATAATTTCACCTTGACTAGGCTACAGTGTAAATCAACATAAATTGAGTATAACTGAAAACATATGATTCATTTCTTAACTCCACCTGCTGCTGTCAGCAATATTTGATCATGGGGCTACTCATCAGAGTGAGCACGATCGGATTATTTGATTGCTTCATTTGATTTGACTGGAATTTAGTGCGGAATATCTCTGAGGTAACGTCACAATTCATTGGCGATTCTTTTGTTCCGTGATGTCACTAGCCCCGTCACTGGCCTTCCAACCGAGTTTACATATAGGACCCGTTTTTCTCATTCCTGTACGCTCCGGTCTCCCTTTGAGGAGACCTTGGAGTAGTCTGAATCTCTGTCAGACGCCAGAGACAAGACTGTGTGCCAACCCAAGATCCTCTCACGAGCTTAGAGCACAGGGGATCCTGGACGGTTGTGTGCCACAGGCAATCCTTTGACGGGCAGAGGATCCTGGGCACCTCCGTGGCTATACTGCCAGGCATGGACGTGTGCGCGGAGCTTTGCTCCACTGGCACGTGTAGTCGCTAGGCCACAGCCATTGTTTCAGAGTCAACCTGCCAGGCACGGACGCGTGCGTGGTAGAGACTCCGGGCGGTTTCAGGGGTTCAGAGCCTTTTTTTTTCAATTCTGTCCAAAAATCAAATAAGCTGACACACAGAGTATATCTGAACAGTCTACTATGTGTCACAGCTTCATAACTGTCACCAGTGGTGGAATGTAACTAAGTACATTTACTCAAGTACTAATCAATTCTGAGAGGTCAGCAGGATTATTGATTGTTATTAATGTGATTTGTGTACCAAAGTGTTTTATTTATAGTATAACACCAGTATTACTATGTCTACACCTGAGAGCACTTGAGTCACATGTTTATGTATATTCAGGTGTCTGAACAGCTTCAGGACTTAACAGCAGTTTTCCTAATTACACTTCATGTTTACTTACCCTGATCTTTACCTCACTATTGGTTTACCGAACAAAGCAAGGTCAATGGGTGTATATCATTAAGTAAACATTTCTATTATATGTTATATTGTTATATTATAGCAATTTAGCCCACTTGATTCCATTTAAGAGTCAACCATAAACATAAACATTTACTTGCTCCCTCCCCCCCCCCCTTGCCCAACCCTGAAGGCGGGCCTCGGTATGTTGTGCGTCTGGTCTGTTATTGCATTCATAAAAAGACTGGGATTAGGGCTTGTGGATGACAGCAGGATTTGACTCTGACACGTGAAGAACCTGGAACGCTGCGATACGCTGCAGGTGACATTATGAATATTGTAAATTATGTGTGAGTTTAACAATTACTGATAATACTGCTAATTTCATATGGAGTGATAATTAATGACTGGTATCTCACTGCTCGACTCCGACAGACCTATTGAAAGGATGGCAAACTCTAACAGACCCACCAAAATTGCTGACGTCTACAGGGGAACATTTATCCACTCTACCCAGCAAACAGCGCTGCAGATCCTGGAAGATGAGCTCCTGGGGGTGGATACGGATGGGAAGGTTTGTCAGGCTCTAAATGATCGAAAACAGCCTTTGGTCTGATTTAGAAACTTTAAAACACTTAACTTATTCATGGTTTTGAAAACATATGACATATGAGTTTGGCTGTTATCTATAATTTGATAAATATATAACTCATTAACTAGCCTAAACCTTGCGCAAATGTGGCACAGTTTGGTTTAAAAGACGTCTGAGTTTTCCAAACGGATAAGGCCCGCAATTAACCTTAATTGTCTTCTACAGTGAGCTGTTGCTGAGCAACTTTCACAATTTGGCCCACAATAAGCTCTTAGACACAAAATCCTGTCTGGAGTATCCTCTACAAATACAACAAGTGGGATTAAAATGCATACGACATCCTTAAACATGTATGCAATCTTCCACTCTGTTGTTACCAATAAGGAAATACAATATGTGGACATTGTGAAAATCACACTCTGGTTATTAAGGAGGTGGATCAATAGAACTGAGCTTCAGCACTATCAAAGATATGCAAATAAATAGGGTGCTATTTACACAACCTCACACTGATGTTACAGAAGGTGTTGGTAAATATATAAACTAAATGGTAAATATACAGTATATGTTATTGCATTCTGCAATCTGCCATCAGATTGCTTTCATTGGCGAAGGCGCAGAGCTGGACAGACTGTCTCAGATTTTTGGATTCAGCCCGTCTGAAGTCACTCAACTGGCACAACAGTAAGTAGAATACGTTAATGAATTACTGAAGATAGAAACATCATATATGGATATTAAATCAGTTAATCTCCTACATATGCCATAAAAACCATACTGTATGTTTGAACTCGCTGCACTGCAGTGAGTTCTTCATGCCGGGACTGGTGGACACCCACATCCATGCAGCCCAGTACAGCTACGCTGGCACGGCCCTGGACATGCCCTTACTGCAGTGGCTCAATACCTACACCTTTCCTGTGGAGTCACGCTTCAAAGACCTGCAGTTTGCCCACAGGGTCTACTCTCAAGTAGTGGTGAGTTTTCTGGCATCATGAAATAAGTGACCATTAAATAAGTGACCACTTGCCATGAATCAGTCACATGGAGCCAACCCTGAGCTCTGCGGCACACTGCACAAGTGTTACAGGCTTGATATGTTTGTGATTTTGTCGACGGCATCGCAATTTGCCAATTGCGAAAGTGGAAAATTCAGTGAGTTTTCCCTCTATTATCACACAGGCTATGATTTGAGAAGGGTGTGAACAGTTCAATGGCTTAACAACGTATAGAAAAGAGAGAAAGTGTTTGAATTTTAATCCTGTAATATGATCCCCTGTGTTTTACAGAAAAGGACCCTGAGAAACGGAACAACCACTGCATGTTACTTTGCTACCATACATACAGACGCCTCTCTCCTGTTGGGCCAGATTGCAAGTAAGGTGTCCTACACACAAGCACACTGAGCGGAAAATACCAGTAATGTAAGTCTGTGAACACAGCCAGGTTATATTCATAGTGACGTGGAGTTTAAAGAGAGATAAAGGTATAATTTGTTCCAGGTGAAACAAAGCTAACAGGGGAGTCAGAAGGATGCAGTCAAGGACTTTCTATGATGCACGTCGCCCCCACAGTCCTGAGAGCTCCAATCAGCTAGAATAAGTGAATCACCAGTGTGAGGTTTACTATGAGTGTGCAGGGCCTTTAGAATCACTCAATAATAGAGGCAGCACATTGTACACATCCATGTCCATGGATGAAAAACTGTGTTGTGACTAATGATAATGGAAAAGATGAAAGGTTACCTCAGTGTTTGGGGACCATTAACTCAACATTCTGGGAAATGATGATGTTGATTTTAATTTACAGTAAACTATAGTTAGTGTTTAGTGTTGATGTGAAGTGCATATGCCATATGAAAACAGTTGGAATATGTTGCCCAATAGTAACACATTTGATGTGAGCTCAAAACCCAGTTAAGTGACTATAGGCTATAGTTTGCTTTAGTGCTTTTTGAGAAAATAAATATACTGACTTTTATTCATATTGTTCTTGTTTCTCATCATCCTTGTTTTTCTTGCAGATGACTTTGGACAGCGTGCCCTGGTGGGCAAGGTGTGTATGGACAGGAACAACTCTGTGAAACATTACAAAGAGACCAGTCAGGAGTGTCAAGAGGAAACCTGTCGGTGGGTATCAGCTGTTTAATACAGTAGGATGGACTTTATGTATAGGCTTTAGTTTCACAGTGTACAGCTGATTTAATTCCCTTTTACTATTTGATACTTCCCACAGGTACTTTCTTTGAAATACACACATGCACATCACAGAGAATGTGCGTCTTATTCTGAAGTTATATTTGCCTCATAAACCCATGTTTATGTTGATGAAACCATCAACATATCCATTTTATACGGGGACATTTACAACCGCAATATCGTGCTTGTTTTAGAAGTTGTTGTAAAAGTTTTGGGCAATTTCAAATTTGTAAATGTGGCTGCGCCAGATGAGTTACAATCATTGTTTTGTTCCCTCAAGGTTTATTGCTGAGCTCTTGAACAAAAAGGTAAGATTCAATAATACAATAAACAAAACAACATCTAAAAAAAAAATCAAGGTAGGCCTGCGTTTAACAAAAAAGAAGAGATTTTTAAATCCTCTGTCTTGTTGTGTTTTGGGTAGTACCCTCTGGTGAGGCCAGTGGTGACTCCCCGCTTTGCTCGATTCTGCTCAGGAGCCTTGCTGGGACAGCTGGGAGTAATCGCTAAGAATAACAACCTGCATATTCAGGTGAGCTCACTGTGGCAACCAAACCAGGCTATGTCCACAGGGGACTGTTGCCATAGAGATCGTTAAGTGTTGGACCCGTGGGGTTTTTGAACAATGAAATAACGTGCAATTTTCAAAGGCAAAATGCTGACAGGGAAGAATGAATAAAGAAGTATTGCTGAATAATATTTTGTGTTTGTTACCCTGCTGCGCTGCCACACCTCAGGCTCTATCTGAATGCTACAGCTTTCATTAACCCTCCTGTTACCTTCAAATTTACTAACATCTTTTATCCTTGGGGTCAATTTGACCCCAGCAATTTAAACCTCCAGAAAATGATTATAATTAAAATTGTTACCCAAGTTTATGTGTCAGGTACTTTATGTCTGTTTGTTGACTACCGAAATAGCCCTTTAAATAAAACAACCCCCCACCCACCCACCCCCCTTATACATCCAGAATACCTGTTAAGCAACTATGGAGAAATATGCAGATCACCATAAAATCTCACTGATTGACCTAAAATTGGAAAGAGATATCTTTTTGGTGTAATGGCTTTATATTATTTCTAAATACATCAACATCATCCTCTGTCTCAGACACATTCTCCTCTATGTCACTTTCATGGTCAAAGAGATGTGACAACACCTCATTGACAGAAAACCTTTTCTTAGAAGTCATTTTCATTTGAGAGAGAGCAGAAAGAGCGAGCACAAAGAGCACCAAGATAAATGGTTTAGATGGCTGCTGTGCAAGCTTTTATATGTTTGCTCCACCCCTATGTTGTGTGAACTATCAATATCTTCACGGGAGCCATATTTTCCCGCCCCCTCGTGACCTCAATATCATCCAAAACAACCAAAACAGATGTGTGTAAAACGTTGATATTTCTTATATGTTTTATACAGCTAAAACAGCCTGGGGTCTGAAATTGACCCCAAAGAACATTGATGCGTACAACATGTGTACAGGACATCGAAAATATCATCATGTTAATTTTATGTTTACCCAGTTGTCCCCATTAAATTAGGAAAAGTCATTAAATATGAAGCAAAAAAAATTATGTCAATCATTTATTTAGAGACGTTAACATTGAATGAGGTCAAGTTGACCCCAAAGACAATAGGAGTGTTAAAGATATCACAACGGTTTAATGTCATGACACTTTGTGTGTTAATTATTTCCAGAGTCATATCAGTGAAATCATCGAGGATTTTCAGCTTGTAAAGGAGCAGTTTCCTGAATCAGAGTCCTTCACGGACGTGTATCACAAATACAACCTGCTCACTGACAAGGTGAGGACACACGCGGGCAGACATTTAATGGAAAAAAATATAAATGCTGATAAAAATGCTGAACATGATGATGATGATTCACAGACAGTGATGGCTCATGGCTGCCACCTCAGTGATGAAGAGTTGGCTCTGTTCAGAGAGACAGGAGCCTCTTTGTCTCACTGTCCCAATTCCAACATTTCGTAAGTCACTGATAGTTTCTCACTACTGTAGGTGACCAAATGCCATGAAGACACAGATTTTTACAATAAAATAGCAATTAAATAACTTTGTAAATGCCTGAATGCAACAGATGAAACTTTATAATCTCTCTCTATGTGCTCAGGTTGTGCAGTGGAATGTTAAATGTCCGCAACGTCCTGAAACACAAAGTGAAGTTGGGGCTGGGAACAGGTGGGAGCAGAGCGACTGTGTTCACTTTTTCACTTCTAAGTATTGCCATACCGCTTTTCACAAAGTCAGTTACACTCTCAAGACACACTAAAATGATGTTTGATGATTTAGCGTTTATGGGAACTGGAGGCAGGCAGTGAGATAGGTGCTAGGAGGACATTGTTATGGTTTTACAGCATTTTAGTGTTTTAAAGAGGGCAGTCAGCAGAGAGATTTGGCATGCAGGTCAGCTGACCACCAGCAGATCACTTTGTTTGGATTTCGCTGCTTCGATGTCCAACTGAAAACATCTGAAGATCTGAATTTCAGGCCTCGAAGCAGCAGAAATCTGAAAATGTGATGCTTTTTCATATCCACAATCTGTGTTTGTGGTGTCAGACGTGGCGGGGGGCTACTCGGCCTCCATGCTGGATGCTGTGAGGAGAACTCTGGACACATCTAAAGTCCTGACCATCCAGGACCCAGAACACGACACGCTCACCTTCGAGGAGGTGTTCAGACTGGCCACACTGGGAGGCAGCCAGGGTAAGACCCAAAACCAGCTGTAACTCAGAAACAGCGTGTGTAGAAGTTAACGTTAAAAAGTGTTCTGTCTCTCTGTTAGTCTTAGTCTCCACCAACAGTCTTGCTACAAGTAGCCATGGGAACGACATATTTTTGACGATGACTGATTGCAGTTTTACAGGAGTGTAGAGAATACAACAGCTTCTTTTGTGATGTGTCTTGTCTGTAGCCTTGTCCCTGGATGACCAGACAGGGAATTTTGAAGTGGGCAAAGACTTTGATGCCTTGAGGGTGAATGTAGCTGCTCCCGATGGACCCATCGACCTGATCCAGTGTGAGGAACCAAAGGTTGGCAGCGGGGCTTCATTTATACATTTACACACAAATTAATACAAGCAGACAATTTTATTTCAGTGTAACGCTAATTTGTCATCTCTTCAATTTTCAGATTATTTTGGAAAAGTTCTTGAATTTGGGTGAGTGTCAATTTCTGTTTATTTGTCTTTTCAGACCCTAATGTGCCACTCACCATTTACTTTATGTGTGTCTCCGTTTCTTCCTGTTTGACAGGTGATGATCGTAACATAGTAGAGGTGTTTGTGGCCGGGAGGAAGGTGGTGCCATTCACAGAGCCAACAGCAGAGTAAACACGTTGGTCACTCATGTCGAGGCCCAAACCCCACGCTTGAAGAGGATGTTAACTACCAAAATACATCTGAGAGATACAATATGGTGCAGCAGGATCAGCTGGAAACGCCCTACTGTTGCATGAACTGCACTACTGCTCAACTCTGCTTTGATGCTAAGACAAATAAGGAAATTAATCATATTATATTATATTATATTATATTATATTATATTATATTATATTATATTATATTATATTATATTATATTATAGTATTATAGAAATATAGTATGAAACAAAAGAGGAAGTTGTGCCCAAGAAACTACTCGGGGCTGTAATATCTCAAAACATTTTGAAAAAGATATCATACTAACAAAGATCGAGATATTACTCACTTTTAACAATCCCAGTTTTTTGGCAGATGAAATTTAAATAATTAATTTGATTAATATCTTAGCAAAATATTGTATCCATAAAATGATATGACTTAAAAGAATACCCTCCTTTTTTTATACTTTTAAAGATACTGATTTTAAAACATATTTGACTATGATTGAAAATTTAAAACTCAAAAATTCTAAATTGGCCAAAACTATTAGATTATTTAGACACCTCAAATGTATTCAAATTGATTGTCAGACCCCGGTTTTTTAAATTTTATTATATAATTATAATTCTTAAAAAATAAATTATTATTAATTTTTTTTACTTTCCTTACATTTTATTAGTTGATTTTTTTTTTTTACATCATTTGTATACTTAAAATATATTTGCTGAATTCTTATAATGAAAAATCTGAAGATGTTTATGTCATTACTGTAATGAACTTTCAAAATAAAGTACGAAAAAAGTTGTGCCTGAGAGACCGAACTCGGGGCTGGAATGTCCCTCGGTGCAGTCAGGAAGTGTCGCTGTGAATTATGGGTTGTTGCACATTACTTTTGCTTTAGGTAATAAAACATCAACAAAACAAGTGATTTGGCAGGTAGGTCTGCAATAGAAATTCTTGTTCTTTATTGGAAATTACTCTGTAGTTTACACACTAATCTAATATAACTCGTAGGCCTACTCTCTCTCTCTATATATATATAACTTCAGCCTAACTAACGTTAACTAACTTATCTCACTCTCTTTCGGTCTATCTACAGATGATCTCAACCATGTGATATAGTGTGATATAGGCTACTGTATTTTGAACCAGTAAAGGCTTGGGACTAATGATTGAAAAAATCAATTTACGCATAGGCTAATCCATTTATATTAATGTAATGTAATTTCTGGCAAGTAGCCTATATCATGGATTGTAGAACATAAGTGTATAATAAACTATAAATGTCTTGTGAGTAATGCATCAAATGTGAATACTGGTAAATGAATCAATAATAAAGTTAAGTCAATAGTATCATAATAATGGCAAAAGGGGCAATATCATATTCTGAAACTGGAAAGTGGCAGTGGTTTAACTGGGCAGAGGAAAGTGAATGTGCTTGTGTAACTATGAAAAAATGATAGAGGGGAGACTTTATTCGATTTTATTCAGGAACAATAATTTCTCACCTGTGTTTCCCCTTTGGGCGTCTTCAATGACATCATTGGTCTACAGGGATACAAGCCTCGATACGCGCTTCACAGAAAACTTACTCGAAGCCTCGGCACAGCACGTAACATCACTACTTTTTAGGACACTTTTAAGGAAGATGACGAGAACTGAGTGTAATATTATGATAGTCTAGTGATTCCCAGACTGTTTGGCTTGTGTCCCTTTAAAACAAAGCAATGTCTATTTTTAACCCCTCAGCACTGATATGCAATCAGATGACCAACTGTTCAATCAAAAGGTGTTTGGTTTTTTTTACTTTATATTTAGAAGAATTAAGTAATTTACAAGAAAAGTTGCAATTTGTAGAAGAAAATCTGAAAAAGTAAACATAATTTTTTGGTATCAGAAATATGTTTTTTTCTCTTTTCTATCCTGTTGATCACCTCCAGCAGCAAGGAGAAACCTCCTCCATCGCACAGATTCAGCATCTACTTCCTGTCTGGCAATGCCTCTGTTTCGGGCTTCGGGTGAACACGGTGGTGGGGCGAATGCTCGGCCCGGGCGGAGGAGGAGGAGGAGGAGGACGGGGAATGTGGAGTGGATGGGGAGCTGCGGGAAGACGGATGAAAATGGCTCTGTCCTGTCGTTGACACGGCTGTGTCTGCTGAGCCTGGTGGACAACATGAAGGAAGTGTGGGTGAAGGACTATGCCGATAACTACCTTGATCATTATTCATTCAGATACATCATGGGGCCTTTCAGCTTACTGCGTGAGTGTGTGAGGGCTTATTTCACAGACAACTATACAATATTCCTCCCCTACAGTTAGATTTTACCATGGGGCCTTTTATACCAGTTCACTATATCAGCCAAATTCCTGAGATATAAATGAATAAAATACTTTCTCATGTATTTTTTTTTACAACTCCATTGATCACTTCTAATCCTCCTACAACATCTCCCCCGTCTATCTCTCTTGCTATCTGTTACTCTCCATGTAGCGGGCGAGCTGGTCGAGGAGCTGATGTGGCTGCTGTGCACCAGGAAGCAGATGTCCCGGGCAGCCCTCCACCTCCTGCTGGTCCCCCAACTCCGTGGCCTGTCTCTGGAAAGGTGTCCTGGTCTGGTCACCTCCGCCCTCTGTGCCCACATTGCTGCACGTTGCCAGGTCAGATAGAGTCAGCCGCACAGATGGCGAATCAGTTATTTTAAAGGTGCAGGACTCAGTGGAAGAGGACCTGCTCCCTATGTAGATATGAAGGGCTCAGTCCCACTGTAAACAGGAGCTGTAGACATAATTTAAGAGCTTGATCAAGATATTTAAAGTTGTTTCTTTACATACCTTGTGTCCGCCCTATATTTCCTTAATGCCTTTATGCAGTATTTCCTCCTTTCTGTCTCAGGGTCTGATGAGTCTGGACCTATCTGGAGCTCAGCAGCTGCCCTCAAAGGTCCTGATTGAAACCCTCTGCTGTCTTCCTGCCCTGCGCTCGCTCTCCCTAGCTGGTACACCCTGTGACAGATTTGTCATCGGGACGATCGCCCGCCGCTGTCGTTCGCTGCGCCATCTGGACATATCCCGCTGTCATTCCCTTTCCCCCGCTGCACTACTTCCTCTCGGAGGCGGGGCTTCCTTTCCCTCCTCCGGCTCTCCCTCTCGGTCACCTCGTTGCACCTCCGCGTCCCAATCTTGTGTTTCCTCTTCTTGCTCTGCGCCCCTGCCTCCTCTCCCCCTCAGCAGTCTGCTGGCTCTGGATATTGGGTTTGGGGAACAAGAGGGAGACCCTGTGGCGGCAGCAGCCTACCTCCTCCTCTCCCTGCCCTGCCTGGAGAGAGTGGCCATGGAGGGCATCGCGCAGGCCTGCTGTCTCATCCAGCACCGACAGTTCGGCCAGACAGAAGAGTTCACTGACAGAGAGGGAGTTCCCGGGCTGGGGGAGGTGTGGAGGGAGCGGAGGCAAAGCCAGGGCGTGGACGACTGGAGGAAAAAGAGAGAAGGAGCAGCATCAGGTGAAGAAGATGAGGATGAAGAGGAGGAGGAGGAGAAGATATTGTGGGAGGGGTATGGCAGTGAGGGTGAGGAAGATGCAAGTAGAGATGAAGGGCCAAGTTGCTCTCAGAAGCAAGCAGAGGAAAAAAAGAGAGGAGGAGGTTTGTCAGGTGATGAACGCCTGATCCTGCGCCTGAAGGACGTCAAGGGCTTATCGTGTGACTCTCTGGACAGTTTAAGTCGTGCATGTCCAGACGTCCGCTCCATATCTGTGAATCTCGGTGATTATGAAAACACGACAGGAAGAAGCCAGGGGTCCGTGTTAGCCGCGGGCCTCCAGGCGTGGTCGGGTCAGCTGCGGAGCCTCTCGGTACACTACCCAGGCCCTCTGGCGGATCTCCTTCCCGCCACGCAGGTTGCAGGCTCCTCTTTGGTCTCTCTCACCCTGGAGGGGGCGAAAACCAGCACTCACACCCCTCTGCTGGAGGTCATCAGGGCCTGTCCCAGACTCAGAGACCTGCTCATCTCTGCCGAGCCTCCCACCACCCCACAGGAAGAAGAAGAAGGAGAAGACGAGGAGGATCAGCGGGACGATCGGGATCTTCCACAGCTGCCTGACCTCTGCTCCCTCACACTCAAGTAAGGCTACTATTGAGGTACACTAGGAACTATTGAGACCTAATACATACCGTAGCTATTATACCTTCATTTACGTCAAATGAATATGGAAGCAATCTGGAGTCAAGCATCTACCCCACTGAACAAGCCCCACAGACATTGTTTAGCTGTTTAGGTTGGAAAGGGAAGTAGAATTGTTAGTACTAGAATAATGACTGTAAATAAGGTTGGTTGTAAATAAGGAAGATGAGCCGTATACGCTCACTTTTTCTTCTAAAATCTGTGTAGTAATTTCTACACTCAATAGTCCCTATTGTCATGCTTTTATCATGGCTGTCTTTGTGTCATTTATCAATATTATTATTAATATGACAGCCATGACCTCCTCCGGTATCCCCTCGGCCAGAGGAACACCAGCCACATGTTTGTGAAATTTCCTAAACCCCCAAAGCTTTTGTTTTACTTAATTTTTTTGTGGTTTTGGAAGATTTAAAATACGCCCAAATAAAAACAAATCAACCCAAGAAAAAGTAATACTAATCTGCTAATACATCTGTATTTCTTAGCTTAACTTAAATTTAGTTTATTTGATAATGGTCTTTATGTTAAAACTACCTATTAATACTAGTGCTTCCTATTAAAGTAATCCATCTTCTTTGTGTCTCTCTTCTTTGAAGTTTCTCCTACGAGCAGAGCCAAATGAAGCCTGTCATGTCCTGGATGTCCCTGAAGAGGGTGCTCAAGTGTCTCCTGACTGGTTCTCCTCTACTGGAGGAGCTCTCTCTGGTCTCCTTGCCCTGCCCCTTGAACTGCGTTTTACAGGACGCATTGGAGTCGGATCTGTATCTCCCTGCAGAGTCCACGGACTCACCTCCCATGCCACTTGGACGGGTACAACGCATTCTCCTGCCGCGGACTGATGTGCAGATGAAAACAGTTAAAAGTATAATGCGACGCAGCAAGAGAGTCAAGTATGTAGATGTGAGTTACTGCTGGCAAATCAGTCGCCGCGAGTGTTTGGCCTGCGAGACATTCAGCGGAGTCCAAGTTGTCTGGCTCTAGTGAGAAGCTTCCAATACAGGAGCAGCACTGTTGAAGGTGGACGATTAATGCTTTAAATTATTCATATAAAAATACAGTGCAGTATCTCAGTTTGTATGACTACAACTCTATAACTTTTGTTATTTTTGTAACTATAGACACAGATTGATTTTACAGGCAGTTTTTGCACTGACAGATTGCAATATGTACTTAATGCTTGTCTCAAATCAAAGCATGTTATTCCTATAGCGCCTCGAATGAATTACAAACGCTAACCTAACCTGCATGTCTTTTGGAGGAACCCAGAGGAAACCCACGCTAACATGGGGAGAACATGCAAACTCCACACAGAGGGGCAAAATTGATTGTAATGTACAATGTTGTATTATGTGATTTTATGTATAATGTGGTATTAAGTATTTTTATTTTTTTTTCTTAAAAGCCTAACCAGGGACAAGGTCTGCAAATCGTATATACATTGCATCGGTTGCACTTAAATTAAATGTAACAATGCCTACATGTATTGTACCTGTCAAATAAATAAATGAATAAATAAATAGACAATATGTATGTATATGCTTTTTAGATATAGTTTAACAGGTGAATGTAATAAGAAAACAAGATAAATAGAAATAAGCTCTCAATAAGAAGCATCCATCAGTCGTCAAAAAGCAGAGCCAGTCTAAATGCATCATGGCAGAACCAAGCATATTTTATGGAAACAGAAACACTAAGAGGGACCAGGGGAAGACGGAAGTCTGAAGAATGTCTTGAATCCAGTTTACAGCAGTTCATCTAGTCATTTGAGAGAAACCGGACACTTGACATTACTTATCAAGTTGTTGTTTCCACATTGTTTATGGACTTGTCATGGACAATAACAGAGATGACTTTCTGGTGAATAACGTTCTCATTCTTGGAAAATTTTATTTGCACAAATCCAAGTATATGAAAGTGAAACCTAGGTTTAATGTGTTTCATTCTGAGTTTCTTTGTTACATAAAAGCCCTTAAAGTCATGAAAAACAAGAATGCATTGAAACTTCTTAGCATAATTGAAGAATATGAATTACAGGTACGGCCCTAGCACTTAATTTAATTTATTATTATTTTCATGTATAATTTTACATATTTTTCTCTGTTTTTAATCTATACGCACCTTGTCCTTTTGCTCTAATGCAAGGATCTATGAGCCATGTTGTTTGTAAATTTGAATTTGTTCAATAAAATGTATATAAAAAAAAAAAAGTTGTTGTTTCCTGTTCAAATTCCAGCCAGTAGGGGAGCGGTAATGCGCCTTAATCGTTGTTGCAACCTGCTATTAACTGAAGAAGAAGAAGAAGAAGAGGAATGTTGGGCGGTTTGGGTTTTTCCCATTCTGTTTTTGTGTTTTCTTCTTATCCGGCCAACGCGGAGACTAAATCGAACGCACCGCGGCTGAGACGACCACGTCACTCACCGGAGAACCTGCCACATACTCGCTAACATTAGCCAGCGGTTAGCATCTGGCTGCCCAGAAATGTCGGTTTTTCTAAGAAAGTGGGGACTTTCGCATATTTGTTAGTAAGTATGAAACCATTTGAAGACTCCGAACATATAACTGTGCTGTGTTGACTCTGACGTTTAGCAGCAATGTGTCAAATCCAGCTCTTTTAGCTCGCTCCTAAAGCCAAACACGTAGCTTACGTTCGTTAGCTAACGTTACGTCCTTTATTTTTTAAATATAGTGTTTCTCTGGCGTCCTTTTAATTTGGCTCATTTCTGTTTACAATTGAAATACGTTAAAATCGCCTATTACAGCATCGATACGTTGTTGTTGTTGTTGTTTTTTATCCCAACAGAGCGAGAACATACTGTCATGTTCATGAGTCCAGCAACGTTTTAGGCCTTTCTCATACTAGACATCAGAAGTTGCCCTAAAAATGTTAACATTTCTGACATTTTTGCCCCAAAAGGTCATGTTGACAAGTGAGGGAAACGGGATGGAGCCGTGGAACAAGCCAAAGCTCCCATCTTCAGCTGACTGATTCTTGATTTTACAATTCAATCACACCAACAGAGACAATCTGCATCATGGGAAGGTTGGTTTGTTTGTCATTTGTGGGATTGAATCATGAACTTTTTGCCATATTTGTGACATTTTTAAGACACACTTTCCTCAGACTCTCCTCTCTCATATCTGTTGACAGGATCAGCTTTTCGTGCCTTTTCCCAGCCCCGTGGCATTTCAGCCTGTCATCCCAGGTCCTTCCTCGGCTCCTGACCCCATCCCTCAGACAGCTCCTCTTCATCGGCCTGGTGATCTGCCTCATCGGGCTGCTCTACCTGCTGCTCGCCACTGGGAAGGGGCACGCCAGCTGGGTCAGAGAGGAAAATCACTTCCACAGGTAAACTGCTCAACAGACGCTCAGTGTTTACGTTGTGATGAACACGGGCGTCGTTGTCTTTAACAGTTATTTGTTGTCCAAAAAGGCACTTGGCAAGGGTGACAGATGTGGACGCGACAGATACAAGCAACCCCAACCTGAACTATGGCCTGGTGGTGGACTGTGGCAGCAGTGGCTCCAGGGTCTTTGTGTACTGTTGGCCCCGGCATAATGGCAATCCCCACGAACTGCTGGACATTCGACAAATGAGAGATCAACACCGCAAGCCAGTGGTCATGAAGATCAAACCGGGTAAGATACGCAGTGCTTGGCAGTATTTCAAGGAGAGGTTATGAGCATTATTCAACGAGCACCGTTTGCTTGAAGACTCTCAATGACAAACCATTACATGCCACTATAAAATACATTTTTGGTCTTTCCTTGTAGGTATCTCTGAATTGGCTAAAACACCCCAGAAAGCCAGTGATTATATCTACCCACTGCTGAGCTTCGCAGCCCAACACATTCCCAAAAACAAGCACCAAGAAACCCCCTTGTACATCCTGTGCACGGCCGGAATGAGAATCCTTCCTGAAAGGTACAGTTGGGAAGCCCCAGATGTAAATATATTCAGTGGTGGAAGAAGTACTCAGATCCTTTACTTCAGTAAAAGTAGTTATACCACAGTGTAGACATACTCTGTTGCAAGTAAAAGTCCTGCATTCAAAATTGAAACTTAAGTAAAAGTATAAATGTCTTAGCACCAAAATATACTTAAAGTGCAAAAAGTAAAAGTACTCATTATGCAGAATAATATGTTTTGCATCATTATAATATAATTATTGATGATGTTTGCAGCTGGTAAAGGGGGGCTGTTTTTTAATTTAAATACTACTGGATAGCTTGTAAATTTCACAAAGGAATCAATCAATATCTTTATCCATCATCATTTATTTGTCGATAATATTTTGTATTATGAATCTGCAAAGTCAATTGTAACTAAAAGTGCCAAATAAATGTAGCGGAGTAAAAAGTACAAAATTCCCCTCTGAGATGTAGTGCAGTAGAAGTATAAAGTAGCAGAAAATAGAAATACTCAAGTACCTCAATTTTACAATACTTGAGTAAATGTTAATTTCCACCACTGAATATAACAAGTTGCACTGAATAAGGAAAAGCATTGATGATTTATATGCCACACATTTTAAGATGAAGTTTCTGTGATTTGTTTAATCTCAGTCAACAAGAAGCACTTCTTGAAGATCTGCGAACAGACATCCCAGTCCACTTCAACTTCCTCTTCTCTGATTCCCACGTGGAAGTGATTTCTGGAAAACAGGAAGGTACATAAAAGGGATAAAAGGAATAGATAGGAAGAAAATCAGTACGCTCAACTAACACGTATCGCAGTTGCATCTTTATTTAGATTCATGACTTTATTTGATTATAACACACTTAATGCAGCGCCATAGTGTTGATTCACCACTTCATTGACGTCGAAAGATTTTCTTGACACACGTCATGCACGACAAATTAACACGGGAAACACATTTGCGTTGGTAGTAGGGCTGCAACTAAAGGTTATTTTCATTGTGGATTAATCTGTCGAGTATTTTCTCGATTAATCGATTAGTTGTTTGGTCAATAAAATAGTGAACATTTTTGATCAGTGTTTCCAAAAGACCAAGATGACGTCTTCAAATGTCTTGTTTTGTCCACAACTCAAAGACATTCAGTTTACTGTCATAGAGGAGTAAAGAAACCAGAAAATATTCACATTTAAGAAGCTGGAATCAGAGGATTTTGAGGATTTTTTTTTCAATCATTCACAATCACAATTAAATTAATTTAAGATTGAAGATGCTGGTAAAAGTTTTGTATATTAACTTTACAATTTGTCATCGCCGGCTTTAGGTGTCTATGCATGGATTGGAATAAACTTTGTCCTCGGAAGGTTTAACCATGTGCACAATGGTAAGGACCCAAGCAAGTAGTACTCAACAGTGTGCCATTTAAAAAAAATATATATATTTTTGTTTTGTCTACCACACAAACAAACATGTAGTAACACAGTAATCGCATGATAAACCTGCCCTGCCCGACTCTGTCACCTCTCTCTCTTTCAAGATGGCGAAGCTGTAGTGGAGGTGCACGTCCCGGGCAGCGACCAGCAGGAGGCGCTGCATAGGAAAAGGACCGCCGGTGTCCTGGACATGGGCGGCGTCTCCACACAGATCGCATACGAAGTGCCCAAAACTGTAAGCTTTGCTTCTCCACAGCAGGTTATTATCCACAACCAATTCTGTTTTTTGTGCTGTCTTTGGTTTTTGTCACTCACCCTTTGTTCTTCTCCCTCCTTCCAACCTCTGTCATTCACCGGTTAAACCCTGTATGCACCATTTTTGTCCCGTGGAGACGATCTGCTCTCCATTCATCACTATTGAAGCATACTGTAAGCCTGCTGCATGACTCCATAGCAGGAGTCATATACGTAGAGACCGTCAAATGCAATGGAAGTCGTCCATGTCAATATTTTTTGTTTGTGTTGTTAGTTATTTATGTACATTAGCAGGTTTGGCATACACCGCTTCTCTTTCATTGTTTTTTTTCTTTACACCACATGATGCTCACTTGAATTTTCACTTTAGCTTCGGCTTCTGCTCCTCTATGTTTTGAGATACATTAAACTAAACGTAACAACATTTAGTTTGACTACGTGTGGCCTCAAACATAGGTCACCTGCCGCAATAAGCGATTAACGCGTTTGCATGTCATCACTGCTGTCATCGTGGGTGTCATCATTCCCGGGCTGATTTTTTTTTCTTTGTTCCCCAGGAGGAAGTTGCCAAGAACTTACTGGCCGAGTTCAACTTGGGGTGTGACGCACATCGCACGGAGCATGTTTATCGTGTTTATGTGTCCACCTTCCTGGGTTTTGGAGGAAATGCCGCGCGCCAAAGATACGAGGAGAGCGTCATCAGAAATACTGCCACTCGAAACAAGTGAGATGCACTCAAAATAAATGTTCCCGGTCCCCGTCGGTACACGGCGCTGTGTATGTATTTACACCGTATCACTGATCTCTCCAGACTCTTAGGTCAGCGTGACGGTGAGACGGCAGAGTCTCCCCTCCTGGACCCTTGTCTACCCGCAGACCTGCAGGATGAAATTGGCACATCTACGCAGAAGCTGCATCTGCGAGGCACGGGAGACTTTGACCAGTGCAGACAGATCCTCCAGCCGTTCCTCAACCGCACCAATGAGACGCTCACCTCCCTCAGCGGCGTATACCAGCCAAACATCGACTACAGCAACAGCCAGTTCTACGGCTTCTCCGAGTTCTACTACTGCACGGAGGACGTGCTGCGCATGGGCGGGGATTATAACGCTTCCAGATATGCCCAGGCTGCCAAGGTAACTGCATAGAAAGATACACCCTCAATAAGTAACCTCTTATTCCCTGATAATTTTGAATGTATTGATGTCTTACCACCAGAAACTTTCCTGATGTTGTCGCTGTTTAACATTTTCAGAGTTACTGTTCCAGCCAGTGGAAGACTCTGAGGGAACGCTTTGACTCTGGCTTGTACGCCTCACACGCTGATCTTCACAGGCTGAAGTAAGTCACACAGGATTATCAAAACCACTTCTAAAGCTCAACTAACCAGTTATGTTTATTAACGGTTTTATGTTCATGCCCACAGGTACCAGTGTTTTAAATCAGCATGGATGTATGAAGTATTGCACTCGGGCTTCTCTTTCCCGGCCAATTATAAAAACCTGAAGACGGCCCTGTTGGTCTACGATAAGGAGGTCCAGTGGACTCTTGGAGCTATTCTCTACAGAACACGGTTTCTGCCTTTGAGGTAAGATGGATAGATTTTTCTCTCACACATATGCCGCGTTCTTAGTCACTTTACTGATCAAGCCTTAAGTTATGCTCGCCAGCCGAAACGATCATAATCTGTTCTTCGATGTAAGCGGAAGAATGATAATCTTCAGAGCTATATCTGATAAACAGCACGCTCTCATTGTGGACACGAGTGGAGAATTTAAGCAATGATCAGTATTTAGGATTGGCTGGTAATGGGCATAGCACCAAGGCTTACAGACACGGCGGCTTTTTACTACGTTCAGCAGCAGCAGGAGGGAAGCTAAAGACGAGGAAGGTTACTGGTCGTCTCAAACATGTCCAAGCTGTGAAACGAAGCCTCTAATTAATGACAAATTATGGCCAGGACATGAAACTGAAAGACAAAAACTATTTAAACTGATTACCCAGTAAAACCCGTATCTTTCAATCTCATGATCATGGAGATTCATTAAAGGACTTACTTTGTATGAGATTGCAGTTTGAGCCTAATTACATGTTCAGACAAGAAATTCTGCTCAGTATAAATTTAAAGCATGCTTCCAAGAATCTTTCCGTCAAGTCAAACTTCCTTTGGTCTTAACGTATAATGAGCAGGGCCCTGAACTAAATTTTTGTGTGGACAGTATCTTTTTGTTCAAAGCAGATCTAATAAGTATGTTGTTTTTTTTTGGTTTTTGTTTCTTTGCCAGGGACATCCAGCAGGAAAGTCTGAAAGGAGTTCACTCTCACTGGCGGCACAGCTTCTCCATCGTCAACAACCACTACTTATTCCTGGCATGTTTCTTCATTGTGTTGCTGTCCATCATGCTGTACTTGCTGCGACTCCGTCGCATCCATCGGCGCACGGCGCAGCGCTGCACCCCTTCCTCTGCGCCGTGGTTGGAGGAGGGCCTCGGCTCACCCACACTCCCCATCAACCTCTAAACTTTCTAGAGCGTAAAGTCTGGAAAGCATGTCTGACTTTCCAAAGCCCATCTCATTTTCCTCTCTGAGGCCATCTGCTTGCTCAGTCTGCTACCCTGGAAACCCCTCTACGAGTTGAAACAGAGATGGTAGTGAGAATTGGACGTGTGAGGAAGATCTTGTGTGAGTCTTCGGGCTTACCTGAGCCATGACAATATTTGTGTTTAAGTTATTTTGTTTAATAATGATATGTCTTTTTAAGAATCCACGTTCTTGTCTCCATGTGTCTTCTATTTTATTTCTAAAAAAAAGACGAACACAACGGTACGTTGCTCGCTGGCAAATCTTCCACACCCAAATGAATATGTAGTCTATACTTTGAACTTCACAAAGTTGGACATATTGGACATTTGCCTTTTTTTTATGCCTTGTATGTCTATGATCACATCTTTTCTTTTTCTTGTTTTTAAAGTTGTTAAATGGTACAAGCACTCCATTTCTACAGGAACCTCAAATGCAATACGATTTATAATTGGTGGAAGGAGCACTTTGTAATGCAGTTGAGATGCACTTCCCAGCTGGAATGGTCTTTTTTTTTGTGTATGTGTGTCTTTCTCAAATTGTCCTGCCTCAACAAGACAAGTAGCCTTTTAATAGCTATACTAGTGCAATACATGTCTTGTCACTGTTGGGGAACCCTCCGAAACACATCTTCTCTTTTGTCGAGGGGTTCGATCTCTCTTAAAGCCCTGCTGAAATTCTTCTTGTGTTGGATCATCTGACTTTAAGTTGGATACCGTTGCATATATTTACGTTGGGCTTCATTTTCAGAAGCTGTCATATCACTGCTGTGAGGGGATTGTAAGCAAGAGCACATGCCCCATTATTTATATGGAAACGGTCTATAGTGAAATGTTTGCACAGATGAATGAAATAAGTGTTGTCACATTGCAATTGAGTAATAAAGGTTTTACGGTATAACTGTGGCTGTTTATTTCGTGAGGAGGAGATCAGACTAAACAAACGGTGTCTGTATTTCCTTGCAGTGAATCTGACATCAATGGTTCTAAAAGTATAATGTAAAAAAACACCAACCTGTCACTGATAATCCCGACTCGGTAGTTGACTGTAATAATCTGCATGTAGTCACTAATGACCGTATAACCTCAGCACGTGCTGTAGACAATTTGATGGTGTGTTATAGTTGTGCAGACAAATGAGCTAATTATTCAAACTGCACAACGTGAGAGTCATCAGCTGTGGAATATAACTGCCGAATTTAGAAAACCAAATGTCTTCAGCTCCTCACGGTATTCGGTTTTGCTATAACTGCTGTAAAAATGGTCCACTTTATGTCCAACTATGTAATAAATAGCCATCAACGGACGATTCCAGTTTCACGCACTTGTGCTCTGTGTGAGAGAAGAGTTAATACTTGATGCACTCTGCATGTGGGACACACTAGATCATCGTGTTCGGTGTCCAATAGGTGGTATTAATAGCCTTAATAACCTTAAATCATTACAAAGTCAACAATTATCATATTCTAACGAAATGACCCGTATTGAACAACATATAATTATAAATATATTAGGCGTTTTCAGTCCAAAATGGCAGCAGCGGCTGTTGTCAAAAAAACACCGGAGTTTCATCTCTTTGCTTCTTTACTCTTTGGCGCTGGTTAAATAATAAAAAATAATAATAATAATGAAAAAATATGAATAAATAAATTAAAAAAATGCTGGTGGGCGCCCTTCCTCATTTTCTGCATTGAGGTGACAAATTCACAAATAAAGAAATACACTTTTCACCCCTGTAACTCTCTTTCTCACACTTTTTCATCTGCCTGGCCGCACTTATTTGTTAATAAAAGTGAGAATTGTAGTGAAACTGACTAAACACTTTTAAGCCAACAATATCAGGGACCAATTGTTCATTTATATTATAATAAATACAGTTATTTATGAAAATAAAAATCTGAATTTCGGACTTGGGCACCAAAAGGGCTAGAGCCGGCCCTGATACAGAGCATTTGGTTAACAACTTGATTGTTCTGCTGCACATCTGAATCAGAAATTAGACTGAACACATGGTCCGATTAAAGGTCATATATATTGTAGATATTGAGCCTTGTAGTTAACAGTAAAGGAGATGTAACAATTCACTCTTTAAATGTGTCAAATAGTGTGTATGATAAAGTGGTGGTGGTCACTATACTACTATGCTTCTCCACCATTAAAAGGTGACTTTTTCTGACTGTAGTTTCCCTACTGAACATGTGAATAATAGCTGTTACAACACTGCTCGAACAAGTGGCACTTTAAGACACCATGCTCCTATAATGCTGAGTCATATGTCACACTGCTTCGCCAACACGCCCACGGACACACTTCAGTGGGCTTTGTGTTTCGAGCCAATCTTTCAGACAATGGTGAGTGACACACAGGATAGTTAATAGATCCAGTCCAACTCATTCCCTGTAAAGACAATTTGTTTCTTTCATTAATAAAATAATATAATTTACAAATCAAATATTTTGACCAACAGATAGTTCACAAAATTGGAAGAAACAAAGGTTGAGATCTCTCTCCGTAGTGTAAAAAGATGAGTGGATTGACAGGAAACCATTGAATCTTTAGTATGTTAGTTCAGTCGAATAAACACAAACTGGCATCCAGTTGGATATCAGTGTGAAATTTCAACTTCTGGCCTGCAACAAGAGACCGGATGACACAGCCAAAAAACAAACATAGTATAAATTATTAAGAATAAGAGGTGTGATGAGAAAAATGTGTAGACATTCATTTAGCCTCATTAAGATGATGAGTTTCTAACAAGCTCTCTGAACTAATTTAATCTAATAAGTAATGAATTGAACCTGTGAGGTAGCATTTAACACTTTTTTTTTTCATTTAGACAAAACCACCAAGTGGTTTCAGAGAGCCCTTTTGGTTCTTTCTGGTGTCTTTTTAAAAGAATTATCTCCAATTCATTTTCCTACAAATTGTTTGATAATTTTTCACTCCAAAAGACCAAAAACACTGGAACAATTTACCAGCACTATCACAGTAGCAGTTAAACATGTTTCCATTGATTTGAAACGTGATATGTTTCTATATTGCACAAAACTTAAAGGTGCTAAATTCGATATCCAGAGCATCCAGATATAATAGAGTAATGTCTACCTGAGCAGAAAATGATGTTGCTCTCTCTCATATAGCGGTGGCGTCGTCACGGGAACGTAGCACCCATCCTCCTGTTCCCCCTCAGGTAAACACTGTCATCTCTATCAGCATTTTTAGTTGCACCGTTAGCACCATTAGCTGCGAGCCGGTGACTCGCCGATGCAATGTTGAGAGCCGTTTAGAGGCAATAGAAATGCTCCCAATCCCGTATTTAGCACCTTAGCAAACAAACAAAAAGACTAGAATTACTGCCACGTGGTTGTATGCCTCCGCCAAGTAGTCAATTTGCAGTTTACATCCATGTTTATCCAAAATGTCATCACTTCATCATTTTATCCTATTAGACATTTGTATGAAATTGTCATAATTATTGAGTTATGGCCAAAAATGTGTTGTGTGAGGTCACAGTGACCTTGAACTTTGACCTCTGGCCACCAAAATCTACTCAGTTCATCACTGAGTTCAAGTGAATGTTTGGAAATAATCAATAAAACAATTATTTAAAAATAAGAACTCTTTGCAGTCTGTTTATGTTTGGAGGATATACTATCCAACCCCCCAGTGGTGGAAAGTAACTAACTTGACTTGACTTGATTCATACATTTTTAGCTTTTGCCACTTCTTTTTATTTTTTCCACTTTTATCGATAATTTTATTCTCCTCAACGGCCTGGGTGTATTTGTGATTGACATTTCAGAGGGAAATATTGTACTTTTTGCTCCCCCGCATGTATTTCAGAGCTGTAGTTACAAGTTACTTTGCAATTCTTTGACATTATATTTACAATACATATGATCAGTTAATAAAATGTGATGCAATGTTCTTGATTAAATAATCAGACAATATACAAAGTCCTTAAAATGGGATTCCCCTCGACCAACTGCAACATTAAATAAATGATAACATGTTATCAGTAATCAGTAATAATAATCCAATATATTATTAATTTGACTCTGGAATGGGCCTTTCTGCATAATGAATACTATAAGTAATGTTTGCTGTCAATACTTCTGTATTCTTACTTGTGTAAAAAGTGTTTGAAGCACTTTTACTTGTAAAAGAGTATTTTAATACTCTAGTAGGTTTTTAACACTACATATTATAAATAGCCTCTGAATCTGAATATTTCTTCCACCACTGGTGCAACCATATTCAGTGCGAGGAAACTACAAGTTGAAGATATTATGAAATAGGAGGGTTGTGCGATGTCTCTATAGTAATAATGACAAACACATGCTTGCTTGATAAGGAGACCAAACCCATTTATCTATTCCAGCAGAACTACTGCGATTACAATTTAGTCAAACCCATTCAAAAACAGAGACGAGCAAAGGGATGCACAGCAGAGCGCGGCGAAGTGTCAAAGGGAATCTACCACGTAAAACTTTTCATTGGCCGCGCCAAACCAAGAGCCCGCCCCTATCGTTGAGCGCCGAGACGTGATTGGCCCGTATCCATCTGAGCCACGCCCCCCTGAGCTTTGGACGTCACACACGGGGCGCTGGAACTCCAGTAAGTAGAGAGATGATGTTGTGGTTATCCACGCCGCCGACACCACCTCTCTGAGTGTTTATCTTGCACAGAAGAACCGACGGAGAGGGAGAGCTTCTCCACGCATGGAGTTGAGCTCGGACCCTGTGGCGGCGGCGACACTCGAGATGTCGCAGGTCAAAAGCAAAGAAGACGACGAGCCTTTCGATAGCGGCGACGTTGACTACGAGAGCCTGCCACCTCATGTCTCTGTGACGACCCACATGACAGCGGGAGCGGTGGCCGGCATCCTGGAGCACACCGTGATGTACCCCGTGGACTCTGTCAAGGTAACTAACGCACACAGAGGCACTTTAGCAGCACTTGTTTTGCCCCCCTACGGCTCATTCACTACCTAGCAACGGAGCTAACTGCACAGACACAGCTTGCTATCGGTTGCTAACGATTAGCTGTGAAGTGTTCAAGCTGCCCATCCTTAGTTAGCCTCACTGTTAGCTAATTTAGCCTGCTTGCTTGGCTTTCAACTGAACTAACTAGTTGAGCAGGCTAGCGTGAATTAAATGGGAATAAAACATGCGTTAGCTGAGCCGAGCAAGTGTGCTATTTTCACCTCTTTTTCTCAGTGTAACAGTTCACTTTGCTAACATAGCAAGCGTCCAATGTCACCTTAGTTTACCTCCCTGTCACATTACAGCAAGGTGAGAGCAGAGTCCTCCTTATTTAAATCATAGGGCTCGTTTTGCTGTGTTTACACAAGTTCCCATGCTATCCTGGTGCTACCCTAGGGTTTTTTTTATCTCAGTCTCAGGGTTTTTTTTTGTTTTTTGTTTTCATGAAATGAGTTACCCAGACTTGCCCTATTTACTATCACGTAGGGTAAGTGAAGGTCAAGTACCTGGCTTTGCTGTATAATATGTCAAACTGCCTTGAAATATACAACTAGACACATAATACCTCAACGTTACCTCCGATCTTAAAGGGCAAACAATAACTTTTTTACCACGTTGCTAAACTCTGTAGTGCAGTGTACTGCTGTGGCCACTCACAGAGGCATTGACCAATAAACGAAAGTTAACTTTATCCCCGTTGAAACGTCCACGATTGCAAGATTAAATCTTTATTTAAATTGTCTCAGTCTATTCACTAATATGATCAATATTAATTTAATACATTTGTTGTAGATTAGATTAAACGTCATTGTCATTGCTCCCAGTAAGTACCAGTACAACAAAATGCACTTTAGTATCTAACCAGATACTACAAACAGTAGCAAAGATATATATACAGTATATATAAATGAATGGATTTACAGAATGAAGAATAAACCATAGTGATAATAAAAAGGGATGTAACTGTGCTATGTACAAAATAAACAAAAGACAGTTTAGAAAATGTACAGTATGAGTGATGGGACTGTTTTTGTTCTTGTTGGAGCGCAACCAACGCAGTACACAGATTAGTCGATTAATCGATTGGTCGGTCAAAAGCTATTTTGATAATCGATTAATTGTTCCAGTCATTTTTCAATTAAAAAATGACACGTATTTGCTAGTTACAGCTTCTCAAATGTGAAGATTTGCTGCATTTCTTAATCATTGCTAACTGAATATCTTTGGCTTTTGGACTATTGGTCGGACAGAACGAGACATTTGAAGACCTCACGTTGGGCTCTCGGAAATTGGGATGATTCTGTTTTGACATCTCAGACTAAACGATTAATCAAGAAAATAATCTGCGGAATATTCAACTAATGAAAATAAGTATGAATAAAATGTAATTTAGATTTCAATTTATTATTGAGGAGCTCTTTCTTTTTGAAACAAGAGAACTTCAAAACTGGTTTAATTTCATTCGTAGTCACGGTGGCTGTCACGGAGGTATAACCTACAGATAATGATCGTAAATTTCCAATTGTTGGACCAGCCTCGGTAATACGAGCACTTGGCGGGGATCACATGAGTTCATAAACAGAGAAATTCGCTCCAGCACTTTGAATGACTGGTGTTTAGGAAATCAAAAAACAAATGTTGTTCATCACTGAGTGCCATCTTGAGGTTAAAGCCTTTTGTTGACGTTCATGTTCGGTAACTGAATTAAATGATTGGCTAGTTTTTAAGCTTGTTAAAAATTGGCTTGTGTCTGCAAAGCAAATCGTGCAAACTGTTGGTTCGAGTTTGAACTTTGCCCCCTGCAATCCTCCTCTTCTGCTCAGCTATTGTTTTCTAACAATGTGGTGTTGTTTTAAGAATTTGGCATGCCGCCCTAACAGTAATCTTGATGTGGCACAGATAACTGCATTAACGTACTGCAAGAAAAAAAAAATAATTACATTATATCCTCTTTGTTTCAGTGTCATAGTCTTTCCAAATGAACCCATGTGCCTCTATTACACAAACCACTGCTGCCGTTTCCTCTTGAGGTTTCTACGTTTACACAAGCACCTTCCAGCTGTAGGTGCTCATTCAGTTTGATCAGTGCGTGTCTGGACTGGAGTTGAACCAGTTTTGAATTTATTCAAAATTTTAATTATTCATTTATTTCCCTGTCTGTGTTTGATGAAGTAATTAATTGATTGGTGTTTCACATCAAGCTTGCGATGAGTTTAGCAGAATGACCTGAACTTTTCAACCTCCCAGTAGAGAACGAGACACAGCGAGGACTCGGGGAGTAGCCTGTGCTAATGCGAGGAGGGGGATCTTATCGGTGGTGTGCACATTTGGAAATCAGCCTAGTGCAGTGAAGGGTGTGTGTGCAGTTGCTCTTCTGCAGTGTCGATTAGTAAACCGCCACAGAGACGGGACCGCTGAAGATGTGACACGGTGTCATTTTTTTTAGTGTGCTTAAATGGTTTTGTTACAGCAGTCGGACAGTGATATTAACAACCTCTTCATGCAGACAACGCTTATGTTTGATTTAGTGCTGTTATTAGCTGTTTCACATTATGAGCACTTTAGAGAAAAGTTTGAAATGTTTATTTGCAAATAAATCATAAATAAATGCAACGGTTTCTTTTGAGAGCCCAACGATGATCTAATCTGCGTGCTTGTTTTTGTTCTTTAATGCTACTTTTTTTTGTTAGTTTTTCCGCCAACAGTCATTACAAAAATAAGATTTTTTTTTTATTGGACACACACAGATACCTATATAGCCCACCTGATTTTTAAGGCCGATACTGTTTTAAGAGTTAAAAGACTGGTAATGACATTTAAATGGACCTGTATAAATTTTGTGGTTGAAAAATGAGCTTGTCAATGCAACATGCCGGTTTCCACATCTTTTCACAGACCAACAAGTAGTGTTTGCATTTTTAAAACCTCATTATTTCCCTAACATTAACCACATTTTAAATGTTTACTATTAGGGATGTAACGATACATCGATCTGGATAGAAATATCGTATCGTTGCCCAAATAATCAATATAATATTGTATCATGTGATTGTGATTTACACCCCTATTTACTATAACTTAACTATCTGTTCATATCTACTGTATAAACTTTGAGTATTAGGCTTTTGGATACTAAAGACGACGTACCTATTTTTGGTAAGTGCATGAGATTTGATCATCAGGCATGCAGAAAGTTATCACTAAAAAAGTGCACAGCCCGAGGATACAGTTTGAACTGTCTGGATTGCTTTGCTTCCAGCATAATTTACCTTCCAGATTATCTCCAGAGCAAACCAGTATAATCACTTTTGCCTGTGCTTTCAGCAGAACAATGTGATTTGCAGTGCATAAATTCAGTCACGCAAACTTGAAACGTAAACCGTGCTACCAAGCTCTGTGCGCCCAAATCTGTATCGAACGGAAATGTAATTGATATTTTATTGTTAAGCCAAAGGAAGGAGGAAACACATGGGACCGTGCTGAGGAAGATAGACGTGGCCTATCTCCTGAGCCGGGCCCCGAATCTCTTCGCAAATAAAAACATGCTTTGTGGTGTCCAGATATCTTGGCATGGTTCGAGTAAAACAAAGGGCTGCCACAGCCTCCCACACCAGCCTCGGGAAAGACACACATCACTCAGTCTGCTGCCAAGTACACACTTAGTGTCAGAACAATGTGACAGCATCACAGGGAACAATGCATCAATCATTTGGCCTACAGCAGGTGCCCACTTTAAAGCCTCTCGGAGTCACATTCATGCAGAGCTTTAGGACTTCAGCAAATGATAAACAATGGTTTAAATATGTCTTTATTTTTTTCAGACCAGGATGCAGAGCCTGCAGCCAGACCCAAATGCACAGTACAGGAGTGTGTATCAGGCTCTGAAAAGGATCATCCAGACAGAGGGCTTCTTCAGACCGCTGAGGGGCCTCAACATCACCATGATGGGAGCGGGACCCGCGCATGCGCTCTACTTTGCCTGCTACGAACGGGTCAAACGCTCACTGAGCGACGTCATTCAGAGCAAAGGCAACAGCCATTTAGCCAATGGTACGTGTTCCCACGTCTCAACACAAATCACTTGATCGTCATACTAATTTCTTTCACACTAGGTTGAGCAACGAGGCCCTGGGGAGTGTAGTTGGGATAAGTTGTGTTAATGCCATATCCTGTTTACACTGGAAAGGATAGAGCCATATTCCAAATGGTACAGACCAGTTTTTTTTTTAGCATTTAAACAGCATGAAAAAGCTGGTAATTCACCCCGCCCTCCGTAAAATGAGGCTCATATCGGTAACAATGAATTTGATCTTAAAATTCTTGTAAATATAGTTATTAATTTAGATCTGTTCATGTTTTTACAGGCCTAGCAGGTAGTGTGGCCACTGTTCTCCATGATGCCGTCATGAACCCAGCTGAAGGTAAGAAAAAAAAGGTTTCATCCTTGCCCTTTTAAATGATAAAGTTGATGATGTATTCTATGATTTTTATTTTGTCAACAAAGAGCAAAACTAACAATGAATTGATCGAAGTATTATCTGTGTATCCAATAACCAATAGACTTTATTCCTCTGTGCCATACAGCTCCATTGTTGTCCAAAAAACTAATCAAAAACATCAATGAGCCGCATCATTGCACTGGAAGACTGTTCCCTCATTACAATGTACATGGACACTGTAGTTTATTTTGAGTCAATCCCACAAACAGTACAGCGTCCTGCTGCAGTACTCACTACAACACCAAATGTGGATTAATTCCGCAGCTGAAAATAGTCCTCAGCAAATGCACTATTTACTCCAGCCTGAGTAAAGTTAGCTAAAAACTACATTGCCCAGCTGTTTTAGAAAATGATCTAGACTTGTTTAAAAATAAAACTGTATATTTGTGACCTGTCTTTTAAGATTTCTAACCTGACCCGCCAGATGGTTTGTTACACAGGGCACGCACTTTAAAAAAAACATACTTGGCAGGTGATTGGATGAATTATCTGTTAATCAAACTCTTGCCAAAGCCAGTCGGGAGAAGAGCAAATATATATAGAAATACTCTCCAGTTCTGATATAACCGATGCTATTGCAGCATTGACGCTAGCCTCTTCGGCCACCATTGTTGTTTAGAACTGATTGCCGCGGACAGGGGATGTCACACAGACAAACTAATGCATTGTTGGTTTTGTTTTCATGCCATATTGACAGTATTAGAAATTTAAAATAATGACAGCCATATCCTTTAAAACAGCAGATCTTAACACTGTTCTCAGACTGTACTGGTCAGCACAATATAAGTAATGAAATGATTGATTTGGATGTAACTTGCCATCATCCTTTGTCCACCTGTAGAAACAAGTTTTGTTCTTTCATCTCTTCTTGTTTCACAGGTATAATGATGATCATTGATAACTGCCTAGCTTGCATGTTAACACGTTTAAAACATAATATCGTAGTTATTTTTCTTATATAACAATTTTTTGGCCAAACAAATAACATAATTGTCTTTTTAAAAGCCTGTCCTTGCCATGTTATTTGAGATTTTTCTGTCTTAAGTGCCAAGTATAAACTTGTATAGAATTCATATGAAATGTGTGTGATAAATCACGCTAACACGGTTACTTGTGTCTTTCCTTGGCTCAGTGGTAAAGCAGAGGATGCAAATGTACAACTCGCCATATCGAGGACTATTGGACTGTCTTCAAACAGTGACACGCAACGAGGGCGTGGGAGCCTTCTACCGCAGCTACAGCACGCAGCTGACCATGAACATCCCCTTCCAGGCCGTTCACTTCATCACCTACGAGCTGATGCAGGAGCAGTTAAACCCCCACAGACATTACAACCCCGGCAGCCACATAGTGTCGGGAGCGGCGGCGGGAGCCTTTTCCGCAGCAATAACCACTCCGCTCGACGTGTGCAAAACTCTGCTCAACACACAGGAGAATGTAGCGCTCAACTCCATGAACATCAGCGGCCACTTGTCGGGAATGGCTAACGCCTTCAGGACGGTGTACCGGCTCGGCGGTCTGGCGGCCTTCTTCAAGGGGGCCCGAGCTCGGATTATATACCAGATGCCCTCCACTGCCATTGCTTGGTCTGTGTACGAGTTCTTCAAGTATTTCCTGACAAAGCAGCACCTGGAGCAGGAGGCACGACATAGACCGATGTAATGGAAAGCGCGTCGGAGCAAAACCACACCTAGACTGGAACCGATGGAACGAGACGCCGACCTGAAGCCGTGCGAGCTCACTGGGTGCTATTTGAGGAAGTTATTGTCTCACAGGCGTGACGAAGGAGTGGCAGAGAATGGCTCTCCTTATCGTTCACTTACCTAAATCTGTTTTCAAGTTAAGATGACGTTGCACAACCAGGATTATGCAACAGAGGTTCTTAAAAGGACAGATACGCACTCAGAAGAGTCATCTTCCTCTTCCTCTTCCTCCTCCTCCTCCTCGTCCTCGTCCTCCACTCCACAAACACATCAACCATCAACTCTCCAAACTCTCTTTTCTACACGCGGAGACCGTATGATTAAGTTCTCTTGAATGATGTTTATAGCTCCTAATATTGGAACTTTTTTATTTATTTTTGTTAGCTTTCAGAGGCTTGTATTTTACGGATGCGGAAGAAACACAATGCTGTTTGTTTGTTTATTTCATTCATTGTGTATTTATATATATAAAAAAAACAACATTACAACACATTCCTCATTTTCACTCCACGGCGAACGGAAGAGATGCGCTTTCCAAGTGCCTCATAAAATATTAAACTGCTGCTTTACCTCTTTTTCTCTTTTGCCCTCTGGTTTTTGACGGTGAAAATCTTATATTTCCATGTTTTGTTTTTCTTTGGTCCAAGTTCCAGCAAAGAAGTGTACTATTCTGTTATAAGATTACATTTTATAGTGGCTCTTTATGTCATAACTGGTCAAAGCTGAACTTGCTAAACTGAAACTGAAACTTTTTTTTTTTTTTTTACTTATTATCTCTGCAACAAATTGTCAAATGCCAATCTGCAGCAATTCTGTTTTTTTGTTGTTTTAAGTGCAACCATACCATGTTTCTTTCTCTCTCAGTATCAACTTGTGTAGGCCGTAATGGTTCACTTATATGCCTTTTTAAAGCAAACTATGCTCCTGAATCATGCACAATAATAGTCTCATTTAAAGAATCATGCCTGTTGCAGAAAGAAGGCAGCTTGTTTATATGTATTCAAAAACGTGAATATGTATTTTGAGGGTGACTATTTCTGAGAAACGTCATTATGCAGGTCCAAAGGGTGGATCAAATAAGGCTGTTACCTGGGGTGGTGGCCGTGTCTCAACCTTCACGTGCATTTGCACTGGTGTGATGTTTAGCTTTTGAGTGGCCTGTTTTGTTTACGTGTCATATTGTACCTAAAGGTTTTAGATTGTATATAAAATATTTTCAGGGTATAGACTGAAACTTCTAGTGCAGACTTTTTGTTTATTTTATTTTTGAAACCGAAGGCACTCTTTGTTACTACGAGCCCAGACAGTAAAAGCCTGATCAAATCAGCTGGTTATTTATCACGCATCCTGTTGTAGTTTGTAGTTTCACGTTTCCTGTGTGCTCACTGCTCTCGCCAACCTCTAGACTGTTTTCCATTCGGTAGCGAACACATTCCTCCAGATATTGATGTAATCCGGCAAGATTTATTTGTTTTTAATTACGGAGTTTTTCATTCCTTTGGTGAAGTTCAGAGAGTTCGTCAGATTCCAGTGGTCTCACAAAAACCCTTTCAGCATCAGAAGCATTGTGCTTGTACAGTAGGGTAATTGTTAATATACCAAAGACATGCATTGTATTCTATGCATCTAAAACCTGTAATTACGATGCTGTTCGCCTGCCTGCTGTGAATTGTCATGCCACCTTTCTGACCCGTAGTTTCCACCCAGAGTAATTATTTTCTGTATGTGTCGCAAAACTTTTCCGCCTCAGCGTTTTCATCTTCCCCCTCCAAAAAGTTTACTACTAAAATACTTGAGAAAAAGCAGTTAAAAGTGAAGGTTTTTAATATGTTTGGAAAATTACACGGTGACCTACTTTTTATTGACTGATCAGTCTTTTTAGACGATATAAACTACTTGTTTTGAATATAGTTGCACAGGTGATATGGATCGCACATGGATGGGTAAGATGTTTTCTCTGTTTGAATATAAAAGTGGCTTAATTAGCATAGATTCATGATGTTTTGTGTAATCATAATTAGGTAAGTGTGTTGCCCACATTGTGTCAGTTCTTTTTTTAGTTGGATCCACCGACAAAGCTGCACTCCTCTGACTTTAACTGAATCGTACGATAAACGAAAGTAAAATGAAGCCGGTCAGTTTTTGATTAATTGCATTATACTTCCAGTCAATCATTCCTTTGAGGCGTGAGGGTAATTCCCGAAACTGTGTTGCAACACCTGTGTCCAAGTACATTTAACGTGTCAAAGAAGTGTATCTAGTAGATGCTTACATTTTAAAGGAGAGAGGAGAGCTGATGTTCTATATGGGGGTTTCAATGATGTAAATAGTTTTATGCTAAATACGCACAAATGATTGAAATGGGAGTTGGGATGATTTTTGACAGAGTGCCATCTCCACAACAGGAATGCTTGGAAGTATGACCATGCAAACATGAAATGATTGTGATAACGCTGCTACAGTATGTAACACTGGAGCTGAAATAAACATGCAAGTGAGGAATGCTGTGTTTTTTTGTGTGTGTTTTGCCTCTGAACTAAATGAGTATTTGCTTTGATACTCTATGTCCCGTCTCAGTCGCTCTCTTTTAGATGCAGGGGAAGATGTTGGTTATATTTCTATGTGAACTAGACAAATGCATCTAACTGCTGTTGAGAAAAATTAGTCTGTATTAAAAATAGAGTTGTGATCAGTGCTACTAATTTCAAAAGAATGAAAACCTTTAACGTGAATGTAGGTGTGACCCCTCCCTTTCTGTCTGCACTGACTAACTTGTGCCACCTGTTTAGGCCTCCACCAAGGCCACACACACATTCAGTCACTCATTCATACATTCCTCCTGATGCAATTACTCTCCACACCCTGTGCTCATCTTTTGAAAATAGGTATGGTTTTTTTATCCTTAATTAAAACTCTTAATTGTCACTTTAACTCCCCTCCTTGTCACCTTCATTGAGTCGGTTTGTGACAAATGATAAAAGGTTTACATTGAACACAAATAATCAGGAATATGTGACCGTATTTGAGCACCACGAGCCAAAAATTCATTCACCTCAGTTGTACTGGGGTGAACGCAGACATCACAGAGACCAATGTCTACATAGCTAAATACAAGTTAAGTGAGAAACATATGTCTATTTGTGTGAACCAACCCTTTAAAGTACAGTACGTATCATGCAGGAGTTATATAGCTCCAGTAGAGGGCGGTAGAGTATCATTTACAGGTTGTCATTACAGACACATGATCCTCATAGGCAGAGATGATGTTGATATGTGATGCCACCGTGTGATGTCATAATCAGTCCAGCACTGTTGGCTCTGCTCTTATTTTTGTTTACAGTCTGTACACATGTCTGAAGAACCACCAGCAAGTCTTGAACTTGGATTTAAAATTATTGAAAAATAAAAATACAGACATATTCACAATTTTTCTTTTATTCTACATGGACATGGACATCTTGCAAGAAAAAAAAATACAAGAGTGGAGACAGGACCAAAATAGAACATGAATATGAATTATGAGCTCATACAAGTACTGAATCATGTGGAAAATGTTGCTATCCCCACACACTGTCTCTCCCTCTCCTCTCTCACTGTTGATTACTGGAAACTCATATTTATTTAAAAAATACACAAGTGAAATAAACACAATTATGCTTAAAAATAATTTCATAATTCATACATCACCAACAGCACAACAAATGGTAGTAGTCAGATAATTAAGCATAAGTACTTGCCTAAAATTATCAGGAAATAAACCCTTCAAACCTGCTTATTCAGTTTGTGTTGGAATGTGAAGGGTTAAATGAATAATCCCCTTTATCGACCAATCAGAATTTTGCTGCTGCCTCTGTTGCTAGGGAGAAAACGTTACGCGTTCAGCTCTGTGATTGGTCCAGCTATAAATTTACCAGAGGTCCGAGCGGTGACACCGGAAATGATAGTTTGTAAAAGTTTGCGTTCACGGGCTGGGGCCTGGCTGGGGCGTACATTCAAATTAAAGGTCATGGGGGTCGTTATTGTACCTCGGTGTAGTTAAAAATGTTGCATCTTTCTTAATTCATGACTTGATTTAATGTAAGAACGTGCACACAAGCAGCAGACTGAGGAGGACTCCGAGGTGCTCCAGACTTTGCAGGGTGCCATTCAGACAGGTGAGAACTACAACACACTGCTGAACTGTACAGGTGAGAACATGGACAACCACTTCTTTGCCAGGAATTTTAACGTTAGTTGCTTGTGCAAGCTACGTGGTGTGCAAAAAAACCCATAGAAATATGGTAATAAACTGTGCAGTGCTGTAATATGTATGTTTGTGGCTGCAGCCACATGTGGAGTTTCTATTGTTTACATGTTAAGTTGTCTTCTTTGATGATGTTTTTACTCTACTTTTGATTCTAAAAGAAGTTTCAAATGATAAATGGACTTGCATTTATATAGTGCTTTTCTAGTCTTCTGACTGATATGTCAGCATTCACTCATTCACACACACATTCATACACTGATGGCAGAGGCTGCCATACAAGGTGCCACCTGCCCCGTCAGGATTTAATCTAATCACTATGCCATCGGGAGCAATTTGGGGTTTTGGGAACTTTTGTAGATATTTGTTGTGTAATTGTAGTAGTTTTAGTAGTAGTAGTTGTTTTGTCTCTTTTCTGGTTAAGTCTTGTGAGGCTACACTGAGGAAGGCAGTTGTATATATATTATAATTGATAATCAGTTGAAGATGTAATTTAACAGTAGCCTAGTATCAACCCTATCATATGACCCCCCCCCCCCCCACACTTTTAAGTAACGTTTACTCAGGATAACATTTTAATTGACCTACTTTTTACTTTTATTTAAGTACATTTTTACACAAGTAGCCTACTTTTACTTGAGTAAAATTTCTTTTTTTCTTTTTTTTTTGTGACTTCTGTTTACATATATGTGTCCGTGTCTACCCTTGAACGTTTTATGTCGTTGTTATATGTCATTAAGGTGGCCAGATTTTTTTTTTTTTTTTAAAGTAATATGGTTTGACTAAGATTATGATTATTATTAGTATTGTCATTTTTCTTTTTCCTTCTCCTTCATTGGCTTTTAATTTGAAAAAGAATGAAAACAAAGTAAATTTAGTCCTCCGAAGAGGGGGGGTGGTTTAAAATTTCTTTAAAGTAACAGTACTTTTTGGAATGTGAATATCACATCAACATTGCATTAGAAGTACAGGTTTAGATGCATACTGTACATAGTTCAATTTTTGCATGCACCCGTTGACCTCCTATTGTTCACTGTGATCCAAGTAATAATGTATTACGTTTTATTTATTCTGCTGTTTATATGAAGGTGAATACTAATTTATATTTGAAATGTGTATGTCTGTACACAGTATGTAATGACAGGAAAAACAAGACTGATGATATTGAGAGGCAGACAGTGCAGAGCTTTATTCCAAACCAGCATGCCTCAGGACACGTACTCTTGTGTTGAAAGGTTGATGTCCCTGATGTGTTTAGTTTTCGCCCTTCTCCGTGAGCAGGTTGTTTATCTGAAGCGCACAATGTACGGCCCTCTCAGCCCATGTCCTTGTCATACTGTTCTCTAATCACTTTAATCTGAAGTAAACTGTCCCACTACTTTATATCTTTATCCCACAGATAACAACACTGGAAAATTCTCTCTCTTCTCTCTCCGTCTGTCTGTCGTCCCCCTCTTTCTTTCTCTCTCACACACACACATTCGCAGATGCACACACACACAATCAATGTTAACAATCGGATAAGCAGCAGTGTATCTGCTGATGGGAGAAGAAAGGCAGCTGCTCTACTGGTACCGTAACATGAGGGATCCAGTTACACTACCCGAGGAAGTTTACGAGTGTTCCCATGTGAAAAGATCAGGGCTGTTTTAAACCTCCTTATCAACTCCAACAAATTTGTCAGACAGTCACGGCATATTGGAGCACCGACAAAGGCCGTCTTTGTGGTCGGGGCTCGTTTTTTCTCCTCATCTGTTATGAAGATCTGCTTGTTTTTCAAAGCATCATTGGCCACCTTGAAGAGCACGACGACGGCTCCACGACCACACTGCAGCTCACAATCAGATCCCTGAATATATAGACGAAGAAGATAAACTCTTGAGAAGAGAGACTTAACACTGTGTTTCTTGGCATTTACCTGCTTTATTCCCATATCCCAGAAAATCCTTACTGGCAGAATCTATGATCCAAGTGTAGAGGAGATAAGGCACTGGTGTTATACACTCATCCTCGCTGCTTTTCATCCCTTTTCTTGCCAAATCCAGTTAATCCAGGTGGCGCAGAGACAGATTTAGAGACGCAAACAGACAAGAGGATGTTGTTTTTAAGTCTTCTGTGTTTGCGAACCAATGTACCGTGTCTCTTTTGAGCCTGAGGAAGTGCAGGTATTAACAATGGCGAGTGCAGAAAAAAATAATAGTTCTCCTAACCTTCAGCTTCACCCTTCAACAAGCTCCTTTATCTGATGAGCGGTGAGTTGGTGTACGGCCCGAGACACTGAGAGACGCTGAGAGATACTGTCAGATTTTCAATGCCGTCAAAACAGATGCTATCTGTCCTCTTCATGTCTAATTACCTGTTTACTCCAAGGGCCTATAGAATGAACGGTGCTGCTGATAAGACTCACTTTAAGGAAATCGTTAAGATATGCCGCAATATGTTCAACAATCTCTAGATATGACAATTCAGTTCTCCGCAGAAACTTTTAAAAGGACCGATCGACGCTTAAAAATGGAAGAATGTGTAGACAAACGGCGAGGAATGAAAAAAAATAAGGTCATGATAACCTTCTGTCACTTGTTGCCATGGGTACAGTACAAGACAAATCCCCATGAGGGCAGCTATCTCACAAAGTCAGACAGGTTACTGGCGTGAGAGCTCTCCCTCTATCTCTTCCATCAGTCCTCTGCTCACACTTTGGTTGAGTTACTACAAACATATACCTCCTTAAATATGTAAAGCCCTAAATCTTGTATGCTTATCAGCACTGCACTGTGTCAGTTAACCTATATACTCACTTCTTAGGCCAGTGGTTCCCGAACTTTTTCATGTCAAAGATCTCTAAACTGACACAAATTAGACCACGGACCCCCATTTGATACGATTTTGTCCCAGGGTCCCCCATCTGATAGGAAATTTGCTTTCAGATGTTTTATTACAGAAATTGTATGAAACCCATAGACTTTATAAAAAGATGGACGACATGACAGCTCCCCAAGAGTGAAGCCAAAACATCTCGATCGCCCCCCTGGTGGCTGGCTGCAGTATAGGTCATAAATCCCGCCTCCTCCATGTTAGCGGATGGGACATGGGCCAAACTAAAAAGTCAAAGTACACGTCAAATATATTTTTCCCAAAGATGGTTTCTGTCATTTTAGGTAGCTCTTCTGATTTATGTTTAAGTGGTAATTTTTTCTGATACGTTTGGTTTTAATTACTTTTATTTAATGCTATAAAAAGTGGGTGAAAGGTCATGTTTGGCAGCTGTGAGTCTCTCTCGCTGACAAGCTGCAGCTGTGCTCGGCTCGCGATTGGTTCGATACTGCGGCTCCATCGCCCGATCACTACTGCGCAGACTCTGGCTCCAAATGACGTCAAAATTTCAAGATGGCAGCCCCTGTATCTGGGATATTTTGGCTTCACTTTTGTACAGTGAGAGTTAGTTTTGTCCATCTTTATCTAGAGTCTATAATGAAACCCATGACCAAAATAGTCACACATTGTGTCATCGTGTTATTCATGGATGAAATTATAGTGAAAATAAATGATTCCCCTTTTTGCTGGTGACCCCCTAGAACCCCCTCAAGGACTCTTGGGTGGTCCCCGAACCCCACTTTGAAAGCCACTGTCCCAAGCCAAATTTTTGCTATTCAGCTTTTATATAAATAGTACTGCAGCTCATAAATGGAGGAGATCTGTCCTTTTTGATTTGAGGAAGTGATTTAAGGAAATATTTGACACCCTCATTTTCAAAGAGTTGTGACGTTAGTGATTCAGCGATTCTTTCCCGACATACTGGACATACTGTGAAGGAGTGAAATGTCTTACTTCAGATGTAAAATATGTGTTTTTTTTCTTTTTGATTTTGATGAAATAAAGCCTGTAACGTGTAATCCCATGAAGCCAATCTTGGTTTTGTTCCAGTAATGTTACACTTAACAATGACATCAGCATATTTTACTGCAAAAAGAAAATGCGATACATCTCTGTTTGGGTCAGCCACTCAACCGCTCTGATGCAGTGGTTTGACTGTACCAAGTGTACCATTTGGTACTGTATTGGCATTCTCCAATCCAACATTGTTGTAAAACAGTAAGATACAACAACAAACTCCTTTCAGCCTCGTGATGAAGGAGGCAGCGACCTTACCTGTGGAGGGCAACATAGCCTACTTTTACAGGAGGCCACGCGATAACAAAAGGACAGGACATTCTATATTCAAGGAGGTAATGGATAATATCAGTGCACTCAAAGATAACGAAGCGCATCTACCTGTACGTCTACCTGTGTGATACCTTAGGCAGGACAGCTCAAGGACATACCTGGTGTCATTCTGTCAAACACCTGCAGGCGGCTGATAGACGGCCGTCAAGCTAACGGATCAGATTATACAGACGTTCCATAGCCACAAGTAGAGAGAGCACACTGGTGCAGTAAAAACTGTAAAGTTGCAATGCATTTAAAACTATGTGCAGCAACACGCCGCAACTCTGGCAACATGAATTAGTATTTTAAGCTATATGAAAAAGGTTTTACATTTATATATTAGGCCCAAGTAAACCAACACAGTAACAAACAATTGCAGAAGTACAATTAATGCGTGAAGCCGATATGTATACATTGTTGTGTTGCGGGGACTTTACCTCAGACCATCTGCATCTGGTCACTTTAATATCTAAAACTAGACAATTTTTACAATTTATATTCATTTTTTTTGTAGAAAAACCTCCCTGTATGTCTGTACTATAAATGTAGTTTAGTTTCATCTCCATTTTGATCACATTATCTTATTGTTCGAGAGGTTTTAGCAGATATCCTGCTGCACATTTTAAATGGCAGACACTTGAGTAGCCTATACAACCGTGTAATTAAAATGATAGAAAATCAAATTTTCTTTATAATAATTCGTAAATGTTGGCTGCTGAGTCTTTTACAATGTCAAATGTCAGTCAAATTCCCTCCCGCCTTCTGCATGTCCCATGTGATAATAATCTTAACAAACAGGTTTTGTTGTTGTTGTTGATAATCACCTTCACATTCATGAGCCATGTGCCGGCTTCATGCTACGGTGGCACAACAAAAACTGGCATCTTCTGATGGAACTTTGAGACACTTTGCATCTTTATACTGTACGTTTGTTTTCGAATCATACATTTGTCCTTTCATATCTATTCCTATTGTTTTCTTTGACTAAAAGCCTATTATCTATAATTTGTCTATGAACTAATGTGTTATATGATTTTCATTTGATTCATTTTAAACTCGGATAAGAAATTGCAGTTTCTTAGTTCCATACAGTAGCGTTGACATCTCATGATGTCACCTCTAGAAAGCCGAGGAGCAGTTTATCTCCATGTAATCAGGTCGGGGGCTCTTTAAAGGAATCAGATCTCATTCTTCGGCCCTCATTTACAATATCGCCCTCATCTCTGTCTGGTCTTATCGTCTTATGTAGTTGTACTGTGTCATCAGAGTTTAACTCCACGTAGATAGTTTAAATGTCTTAACATTATAGTGTTAACTCTTACAGTTTATACCCAACTAGCTGCTTCACAGTTAACTAAAAATAATTGTTGCACATATATTTTGTTCTGTATCCCAAAAAATATCAGTATTATCATTTAACAGTTTCAGACAAACTGAGCTTCATATGAAAATTATTGAAGGCTATTGAGGCCTATTGAGGACTGTGGCTCAGAGGGTAGAGCAGGTCGTCCACCATCGGAAGGTCGGTGGTTCGATCCCCAGCTGCCCCAGTCACATGTCGATGTGTCCTTGAGCAAGACAATTAGGACTTAACACTCCCGGTGTGTGAATGTGTATTTAGATTAGATCCTGATGGGCAAAGTTGGCACCTTGCATGGCAGCCTCTGCCAGCAGTGTATGAATGTGTGTGTGAACGGGTGAATGCTGACATGTAGTGTAGAGCGCTTTGAGTGGTCGGAAGACTAGAAAAGCGCTATATAACTGCAAGTCCATTTCCCATTTGAGGTTTGCTGAAAGTATGTCTGAATATGTGACAAATAAGTTCAACTTGTACTTATTCCCAAAATCTTCAGGGTAATGTATGTTGTGTATCTTTTTAACACAGAGCTTTAAAGAAAAGTAAAATGTATGAACATTAATTTAATAATGAATTAATCAACAATGCTGCAACTGACGTCAGTGATCAAACGTTTCATTGTGCAAACCGTCATCATGTCCGTTACCACAAGATCTGTATGATTTTGCATAACATCTTTTTTTCTTAAAGCATGAAAAATTACAGAATGTGTGTGTGAACCAAATCATTTTAGAAGGCACGCTCGTACATGTAAGATTCAAAATCAATGACAAAGTAACAAAGAATCAACTTTGATAGTGAACACAGAGCCTAAACATCTCATGGCTTCATCCATCATGTCGCTTTCACCATAACGTCGGCCCCCAGGGGCCACTGTAGTCCCACAGGTAGGGTCTGTATTGGTAAGCTTTGCAGAAGGAGCTGAGCAGTGACGATCGGACCAGCTCGTCTCTCAGGCCCAGTTCCTCCGCCTCGTACGCGTCCTGGCAGAACTCTGACGTCTGCTGCTTTCGTTTCGTCTTGTACCTCCGGTTCTGAAACCAGATTTTCACCTGGGTCTCGGTTAGTCTTAAGTTGCTGGCCAGGTGAGCCCTCTCTGGGGCGGACAGGTATTTCTGGTCGTTAAATTTCTTCTCCAGTTCGAGCACTTGGAGGTGTGTGAACGCAGCTCTGGAGCGCTTCTGTTTGCCCGTGGAGGAAAAACTGCTGGACTCTGAGGTGCTGGGACAGGATGTGTCCAGAGACTCTGTGAAGTACAGATGTGATCAAGTCATTAAGGGGGGGGGGGGAACTACTCTGTAACAGCCAGTATGGTGTAGTCTGCATGCCACTATGTACCACTATGAATAAAAAATACTCTCAGAAAAACATTTTTTTTCCCTTTAAAACTATATTTTTATACAACATTGCCACAACTTCTTATGATACAGAGACCTATAATTTAAAGATTAATTCCATTCTCTAAAACATTATTCTGCAAATCAAAGTCAAACACACACCATTATCCATTACATTCCCGCTATCGAAAGCCTGCAAGAGCTCACCTGTCTGCACTCCAAGTTGCTCTGACAACTTTTCAGATTCTTCTTTCCACTGTGAACATCTTTCCATCTTCTGTGCGCAGCATTTGCCATTAAGTCCAGTGCCGTCCTTACCGGAGAGGATGTCCTCTATGAGGAAGGAGGTCAGAGGTTTGCCCGTGTCAGACATTTCCCTCCAGTAATCCACAGATCAGAGGCCTCTCGGTGGCAGACGGCTAACAGCCGGGGGGACGTGCGATGCAGTGTGTCTCCTCACACACTCACACGGTCTGAATTTATACAAGAGCAGGGGCGGGTTTACTCCGACTGCACCGGCAAGTGAGTGAAGGAGGCGGGCCGAGTTGTATAGACAACTACTCTACTTCCACCTTCAGTGACTTTCATTTGTTTGCCTCTTCAGATCAACTTGAGGGGAATTTCAGAGATCAAAACATGATAGTGTCTTATCTTAAAGAAGTCTTGTACTTTTTCATGCGATATGTTTTGATAATTTTCTTTTTTAAATCATGTTATGCATGACATGCTCATGAAAACAGACACATTTGTTGTAAAATGCACAGTTTATGTATTTTTAATCTATACGATGTGCACATTTTGTGACATTATTAAAGTCCCTTTTAAAAAAAATATTTTATCCAATTCTATACACTAAGTTGTCAATTCACACCTAAACTAAACTCTAATATAACAGCTCTGCAATGATTCAAATTTAGGTTCATATTGGAGGCTGTAGTTTGTGGTGCTGTTGTGCTGACAAAACAGAGTATAAATATACTGCATTATACAGAGATAAGTCTAATATTTAGTCTATCCTATAGACACAATATTAGAAACTTCTCTCTGTGTAATGAAATACCATAATTTAGTGTATTTGTACTATATGTTTGGTATCATGTAGTTTAAACCCATATTTTGTATGATCTACTCACACAATATCGAGGCGAAATGAACTTTGTGACTAATAAACCAGTATCAGATAGGCAAACAGTGTGTTTTTATTTTCATATGTGTGTCCAGACAGTAATATTATTAGAGTACATGGTGGACAATCTCTCTCAAATTGAATGTCATAGTAGTTAAGTGGATTTATTCATGCCCCCATCAGTTCAGTATAGTAACCTGGTTGTCTGGCTCTGCAGTAGGAGGTAGTGGGGGGTCAGAGTGGGTGGTCGTACCTACCGGAGCACTAATGACTTCGGCACATTGAGGCCGGCTCCTGAAACAGACTCAGTCACTGCTCGGTGGCTGTTTATTTGTTGTTCTCCGTGGTTCGGCCTGACTTTCTCCAAGAGAATCAGGCGTTTACTAGCAGTGTCTGTGCTCCTCTGGGACTTCATGCTTCATTTGGAAATGTAGGTATGATAAACATGATCCTCTCCGTGGCCCCTGGCCCCGCTGACTCCTCCAGCTTCCCTGGGAACCAACCACACACCGAGCGGTCACCGACAGCACAACATCACATTGATGAGTGCCTGCGTTATCACTGCTTTAATTTGATGAAAGTGCAGCAAATACACTTTCTCTTTCATTAATGTTAAGTGCTGTGTACTTTATGTGCAATAGGACTTTACTTAAGTAACATTTTGAATCAGGAGTTTTACTTGTAATGGAGTATTTTTAGACTGTGGTAGTACATTTTACTGATAATACTATTGTACTTTTACTTAAGTAACATTTTGAATTAGGAGTTTTACTTGTAATGGAGTATTATTAGACTGTGGCATTTCTACTTTCACTTAAGTAAAGGATCTGAGTACTTCTTCCACCACTGGTTTTTAATCTACTGAGGTTCCTCTTAAGCATTAGCTGCTGTCTTGTCAACACAGTATTAAGATCAGCAGTATGATACGTTTCACCTTGAATTCTTTGTCTGCGACCGTCTGTCTGCAAAAGCACAGAGAGCTCTCACCCGTCTGTCTAGGGACACTTTTGATTTTTAAAACATTTATGTGTATATGTTTTACCATAAAGTGCTGAATATGGAATAATTTCTTTTTTAAAAACGGCTTCCAGCTTCAAAATTTAAGCAACTTTCTGATTTCACTGAAAATTTAGAGGTTTATTTCGGGTTTATATGACTTTGGTTGTCATCAAAAGCTTATTCACTTGGCCACATGCAGTCATACACAAAGCCAGCAGTGAGAGTGACACTACCGACTATGCTGTCATCCTCTGCCCTTATTCTGAGACAATCCACATGATTGCTCGTAAGTGAAAACAATGACATTTTCTTCCTATTTATTGTCTCCTGCGCATTCACTGCACAGATATTTGGCTGCATAGTTGCGCATCAGATGTGACACGGCAGAGCCTCTGACCTTTGAGCCCCGGAAGACATTTGTCTTCCGCAGCACAAACTATGCGGTGACGACGTTTTCTTTGAGCCACCGAAAGTTGTCGTGCCATCAGTCTCCTGTTGTGCTCCTGCTGTTTCTTTGTCTGAGATGACGAGTAGTGAGACTTTTGTTGTAATTGTTAGATTTGTCACAGTTTTATCTGCTCAGCATCAGTGTTGTCATTATACTGCACACCTGGCTTCTTGCACAAGTTCTTCACTCCAAGTATGTCATCTGATTGAACAGGTCAATCAGAGGTTCACAGACAAACCTCTGTTATAACAAAATGATCCATTTTAATCCTTCTAAATAGTTTTCTTACGTATTTGAACAGAAAATATATCAAAGTATACAAAACAAAAAAATCTCCTAGTCTCTCCATCCCCAACCTCCCAGGGTCAATTTCTTTCTAAACCCTATTTTAATCTGTAAAAACTTTTATTTATACAGCCTATTTGTGTGATATCATGTTGGCATAAATGACTTTGTCGTCATGAATAAGTGACGTAGTAGTCTACCACCAGAGGGAGCCTTAAAGCCAAAGTCCTCACAGAGTAACAAAGCCAGCAGCCACTTCAAACTACAGGAACAACCACACAATGAGCTGTTTTACCAAAGGATTAGTTTGAAGAGAGTCTGATTATGCAGCGACAATAGTTATCTTCCATCCTCATATACTGTAGCTCTTTAGTGGTTACGGGATGGATGGTTGGACAGAGGAGATCTGATCCTGAGTCCGTGAATCATCTCAGCACCAATCGTAAACACCAGACAATCCGACTGGCATTTCTATTACACAGCCAGAGACGTATCTAAAGCTGACGTAACATTACAGCATGAGTTAAAACCTTTTGGAGTAAACCATAATGGGTCTTTCACTGGTGGCCAGACTCACGTCACCGTCTATTTAAACTGACCCTCATCATCATCATCGCAGTGTAATCAGGCATCTTTATTCAGTAGGTATTCTGCTTTCATTCATCTCTCTCTCTCACACACACGCACACAGAGAGGCAAACTTTGTTTTTACCATATTTCCTATTTTCAGGAGTCCTCTACAGATTGTAATTTGAAAAATAACGATTATTTAAAGCAGCAGTGGGTAGAAATGGAGCAAATATGATTATAAAAAGTTATTTTTATAAAACGGTCACTATATCCTGACAGTAGTGCATGAGACAGGTAATCTGAAAGAAAACCATGTGTCTCTGTGTCCTCCGGTGCTCCTAATGGCATCTGCAAGATTTCACAGGCCGCAGGAAAACAACCAATCAGAGCCGAGCTGGAGCCTTAGCCTAACCTCTGAGCAGCTGTCAATCACTCGCAAACTCTGATCAAACATCAAACAAATATGAATCAATATTCTGTTACTGTAATGCCTATTTCTCACCTCAATCTTGTAGTGTACTGTTTAGCTGTAAAATTAGAAAGTTTGAGACCCAGCAGCCATGTTGAGATCTGTTGAGGAAATACCAAGCACCGCCCACCAGCCGGAGCACACTTTCTCATTTGTGAGTGATTGACAGCTGCCTCTGTTGAACGAATAGCCAATAGGAACGCTCATGGGCTAGATTTTCTAAAGCCTGAAAACAGAGCCACGAGGAGGTGCAGAAGTCTAGTTATCTCTCAGAACACCTGAATTACAATATGCTGAAATGTTATTATGGAATTTTTTGCCCAATGATGCCAAAAACTTTCTGCCTATTGCAGAAAAAGGGGAACACCACCTATATTAAGAATTTCAATATGATATTTCCATGACCTAGGAAAGTTCAATCAATATGTGTGAACATGAGCTTCTCTCTCTCAAAGCCAGAAACCAGAGAAGTCTCAAACTTGTGATGTCATGACTGGAGCTGCTCCATAGACAATGAATGGGAGACTGATTTTGTGTTGTTTTCTTTTTTTTTATGCCCAAATGAGCTTTACTCTATTGTAGTGTTGTCAGTTGTGAAACAGAAAATGTTCCCATATACTCAGATCATTCTCTGGGTGCTCTCAGTGTCATCTAGAACATCTCTCCCCACTCATTGTCTATGGAGCGGCTCCACACTTTATACCACATCACAAGTTTGAGTTTTAGCACTCTAGTTTTTGGATTTGGGAGAGAGTTGTTCATGTTTACTAATAGTTTTGGACTGTCATAGACCATAAGAATAACATGTATGAATTTCGAAAATGGCCGTAGGTCCCCTTAGTATTCCTTGATTTAATTATTTTTTGCATATTTGTGACCGGAAATGTGATTTTTAGGTATTTCTTATTTTTGCATAGAAATATCAGATAAAGACACACCCGCCATTAACATAACTTCTGCAAAGCCTTCTGTTTCTCTGACACACACTCACACAGAGAGAGACATTATCTGATCTGTTGAAGTGTCTCATGGTCTCCTCTCTGTCTACAGCTTCATCCTTATCTGTGCAGAGATGCTCCTTCAGCTGCTCTCTGAGGTGTTTCTCCTCCTCAGGCCCTTTGGCTCAGACTGCATGTCCATTAAGAGTTAAGACACTCAAGTTTTACTCAATTCAGTCAGTCATTATTTGATAGACTATATACAGTATTATTTAATAATACTGGAGTATGCAAGCTAGGGAATTGTTAATAATGTTCAAATACCCGTGACTAAAAAACTTATGTTATAAGCTTTTGATGTGATATTTTAAATCCTTCCATTCATTGTGGATTTTGTACTTTTTTTTTTTTTTTTTTTACAAGTTGCTATATATTGTGCTGGACTAGTTTAACAACCAATCAACAGCATGAAATTAAATGAAACTGAGAACTATTTTTTGCTGCGCAAGTGGATTGAGTCCTATCTGCGGCTCATCTTTGTGAGTGACAGGTCAGACTGGAACTGTTTCCCGTTTGATTGAAAGTTAGAAAAAGTTAAAGAGCCACTCTGTCTGCGGGTTTGTTTACCAAGCAAAGCTCCGGGACAGGACAAGCTCTCCGGCCTTATCAGCGGATTTGTGAATGGGACAATAATGAGCTCAGTTTGATAGAGCAGAGCAGCGCTGTCAGGTCAGATGTCACTTCATCCATTAGCTGTTTGATGGCCCTGTGTGATAAACCTGCGCAGACGACAGCTCCATAAGCGATCACTAAAGGCTTTCTAATCAGGCATGTTAGATCCTATAGAGGAACATTACACATTTTAACTGGAGAACTGGCACATTTAATATTATTTAGGCTAGTTAGAGTTTATACATTATTTTATTATTGTAAAAGTTTCAACTAAAGTGTCAACTTCTAGGCTAAATATAATGGTCCTTGACGCGATAGAATGATAATAATCTTAAAAACCCTTGTTTAAAAACACTTTATTTTTGTTTAATCTTTATTTAACCAGGAGTAAAAACTAATTGAGATTAAAAATCACTTTTCCAAAAGTTTCCTGGCCAAGCAGCATAGTTATAAACAGACATATAACAAACATGACAATTTAAAACGAAGACAAAATGGACTTATAATTTTCAAATGAAACAGAAATAAAATGGTTTAATTTTAGCCCCTGGTAGCAAATTAGTAGCATATAAACTTTGTGGATTAGTTGGCATAACACGAACTTTATAACCAATATTAAATTGTATCCACTCAATTCACAATTTGTAGGCTAGCTATTTAAAATATGAATTGTAGGCTATGTATAAAAGAAAAAAATATAAAATAACATTGCTCTTTAAGACAGTGCAGGCTATGAATCAATCAGCTGTTTTTTTTATTTGCCTCTGAATTGTAGTCTATGTATAAAAGAAAAAAATATAAAATAATATTACTCTTTAAGACAATACAGGCTATGAATCAATCAGCTGTTTTTTTTTTTATTTGCCTCTGACTTTTTTTTTTTAACAAGAGAAAACTGCCAACAGATACAAGTTCATACAAAATATAGGATAAAAAAAATTTGACATTAAAATATTTGCTATCTTCCTACTATACAGAGTTTAATCACCAGCCTCTTACAGGCTGTAATGAAGCCTGGAAGTGTCCGTGGTTGAAAGGCCCCTCGCTGTTACCTGTTAGATCAACCAGCTGGTTATTAGCTGAAACACTGTGATGATAACTGCAGCCGTACACGCCGCTGTTTCCAAACCCAAACACGGGGTTATAATGTCCGAGAGTCACGTTGTAAGGTGCCGAGTGGGAACCCGCGCCGCAGAGCTTCCCGTCCCGCACCAGCACCGGCACCGCCACCCTCCTCGGTGCGGGCGGATAACCCGCCAGCTCCAGAGACTTGTCCTGCCGTTGGCGTTTGCATTTGTACCTCCGGTTCTGAAACCAGATTTTCACCTGCGTGGAGGTGAGTTTGAGGATGTTGGCCAGGTGATCTCTCTCCGGGGCGGACAGGTAGCGCTGCTGCCTGAAGCGCCTCTCCAGCTCGGACACTTGGGACTGGGAGAAGAGGACCCGGGGCTTCCTGCGCTGCCTGGCGCTGCTTTTAGAGGTTTTGTCACAGTCAGGTGAACTGTCGGGACCGCTTATCTCTGCACATGAGAAAAAGAACACAGTCAGATAAAATAAAACTTAAATCTGTAAATATTTGGCTTCCAAAAACTAAACATTTCCATATAAATAACTCATAATATTTAATACTTTATTTTTCTAAAATAAGACTAAAGATCTGTTGATGGAGCTGGATGTCACGTGTCTCCAATCTGAGGAATCTTCCTTTTTATTTTTTTATATATATTTTAATACAAGAGACCACAAGTTTCTGGTAGTTTACATGCCTTTGTTTCTGCAGAATATTTGATAGAATATTCATATATTTTTGCTCTAACATTACAACAAAACAACAACATACTTTTAACTTATGCCCCTTGTTTGGAAAAAATAAAAAACAACAAAGATGCATTAAATAAAACTATTTTAGTTTGAAGAAGTAACTTTGATTTTATTCGTTTTTAAGACGACATTTTAAAGACGAACTAATTTTAAAAAAAATACAAACTGTTAAAATGTTATCTTTTAGTCAATAAAGGACCTGTGAAAATTATGAGCACTCATGTGCTCCTTTTATATTTAAACTGTGTGCTTCTGATTACTTATAGAGATTGTAATACCTGATCACACTGACTAAATAATAATAATAATAGTACAGTCTTGATTGTCACTCATAAATTGAGTTTATCACTTTTGGATGTTGGTGGCAAAATTGCGCAAATATGGGCTCCCCGTGCATTTGTGTTTATTGAAGAGAAATTCCTCTTAATAATTTTGGTTTTCAAATAGGGGTCGTGACATGTTTTAACCCTGCTATCAAGCGCTCTATAGGCCCCATTCCGTCGGTCGGTCTAAACTAAACTGACTAACCACCAGCAGAGTGTATATATCTGGAACTGACTGATTATCATGTATGTGCATCATCTCACCATGCTCGTTTATCTCCTCTTCTGCTGCTGAGTTGTGAACATCGAGCTTCTCCTGCGTCCCAGAGACGCGCGGCTGCTCCGGCTGGCAGTCATAAACGTCCTGGGTCCTGGACGCACCGTGCCCGTGCTGATAATTCATCGGAACAACCTGATCAGTCATCAATAATTCATTCCCAAAGTCGTGGTGGTGCTCCAGCTTCAAAATATCCTTCACTGAAAAGGGCGTCGTGGTCGTTGAACTGGGATGCATCCCAACCCTTTTTTTTTTTAGCTGACTGTAGAACTATTCTGATCCCTTTTTACGCACTGAGCTCCAGCTGCTGGTGGTGATGCTGCTGCCGGATGTTTCTCTTAACTGACTGATGAGTGAGGGGCATGTGGAGATATAAATCATTCAAGGGTCCGGTTAAAGGTAGAGAGAGATCTGTCACCCCTCTCCAAAACACTGGCCAACACCCAGCCTGCGCGCACATCTCCTTTTCTTCTCACCTTACAGGAACACCTCACATCACACCCGCCCATCCATCTCTCTGTGGGAGAAGCTGTAAGTAAGTGGGTTAATTAAGAAGTCAATTGACGGTGTGAGTATTTATTTGCAACTCTAAACTTTTGACATTTTTTTAAAAGTAATTACAGTGACAGAGTGACAGGGAAGGTTGTTTACTTTTTTGACAAATAATTTATAAAAATGTGATAAAAATCTTTCCACTTTTTTCACAAGTCAGAAATGGTGTCCAAAAATGTGTTGGATCAAACGCTTTTGCGTCATTGGAAACAAGTGAAACTGTCCCAGATTAATTAACCTGTTAAAAAGGGGGGTTGGGGGTCATTTATTCAGTGTGTAGCCAAACCACGCTTCTGGTCAGCCAAGGAAAGCCACTTAATCTGCTCACAGGTCCTCGGGGGTTGAGTGATCTTAGGTGATGTCGAACAGCTTTACCATCAACATTGTTTTCCTGCCGCGTTATTAGTGTTCTCAGGCCACAACAAACAGTAACACTATACCTGATGTTGTGGAAGTGGAGAGGCGGCGGCGCCAGCCTGCAATGCTTGACTGAGGCCGAGACGCGCGTCCTCACAGACAGGAACAAGGAGAGACACGGCCTGTCCCACTGGGGGGATACGGGGAGATATATGGAGGGCACTTACAGGCCTGAGCGGGAGCCTTTTAAAGCAGTGATTGAAATTGTTGATGGGTTATTTGGGACAATTGGAGTAATAACAGATGGCATGGTTAGATGGTAACACTTTATAATAAGGTTACAAAACACTATAGGCCTATGATCAACTAATGCATGACTTTCAGTATGATTCCTGTTTCTTATTATTTAAAAACGACATATGTGTATTGTTGAGTGAATTATTTCTACTTAAGATCTGAGGGACTCCACCTCTGTGGACACTTTTGAAAGAAACCTTAAGACATATCTTTTTAGCCTGGCTTTTACTTAATGTGCCTCGTCATTTATTGCCTTAGTTTTTAAGTCTTAATCTTTGATTTTCATACTATTTCTATCTCTTGTGCCTATTTATTCTTGTGACCTTTATTTATTGTAATATTTTATTGTTTATTGTTGACATTTTTAGTCTTGCAAAATTCTATTTAGTGTTTTTTTTTGTTGTCTGTGCTGTTTTAATCTTGCTCTGTGAAGCACTTTGGGCTTCATGCTTGTATGAAATGTGCAACATAAATAAAGTTGAGTTGAGTTACCATGGTAAAACTTTGCTGCAACAGGAAAAACAGATGAGACTCAAACTAGCAGCCTCAGATCTACTCTGCTTGTTAGTTTTAAACACAATCTGCTGACTCATTGAATCACTGCCTGTTGAGTTACCATCTTCCAAGTGATACCGTATAATATTCTTGAAAAGTTAGGCTGATTACCAGTCAGGTTTGTTCTCGGGTTAAATTTGGCTGGCAGTTTGGTTTTAGGTCAGAGAAATCAGAAAATAGTTGTATGGAAATTGTCCCACTCCAACAAAACACATCCACACGGTCACTGTAAGTGAGCCATAGGGGAGCTGCTGTTTAAATGTTAAGCCAGGTTTAAAACTGTGTTGTCTGAAACTAAATCAACCCCACTGTTGTGTCCTCAGATGCTGTTTAAACTGCACCTGTGGTTTACTGTAATCTACACCAGTAAACCCAGTTGCCGTGTCCTGTAGAAACCACTAGAGATCACTGTTTCTGAGCTTTAACTCAAACCTGCTGGTCTCACAGAGGTTTAAGGCCTCTCTATAATTGTATGTGTGGAACCTGATGTTGGTGCTGGTAATGCTGGTACATATAACTTCACATGTATGTACATGTTTGAGATTCAGATATATGTTTTACACATATATATAAAGCTATATGTGCAAACATGCAGCAAACATATTTGAAGTCTCTCATATAAGGTGATATATACTGTATATGTGCATATACTACATTCCATTATTTATTTTATTAAGTGTGGAAACATATTTGTTTTGCACATATATAATGTTTTCAGATATATGTTTAAAATAAGATGTGCAATATATAGTCAATTATTTGATTAAAAAATATGTAGTTAACATATTAATATTTTGATAAATTATATTTTTATTCAAACCAGTTTCCACAGGTTGTATATATATAAAAAAAATGATTTATTTATGTCTTTATTGTATATATCAATAATGGTACGATCTCTAATATGAGTATCATATATATTATATAACTGAATCATATATTAACATTTATGCAATACACATATAAGTATATCTGGAAAAAAAAAAAAAAATATCTGAAAGTGTTCATTTTTGCTATATTTTAAAACATATCTGACATTTATGCATATATATGGTGACTTATATGTACATCACATCTATATGCATATATGTGTGAGACATATATAGACATATACACTATATATATAGTCTACATATTTTGTCATATATCAGATTTATGTATGGGTATCTGTTTAAAAGCAGTAGCAGGTCTGGAGTGAGCTTATCTACCAGTAACTGCTCAAAAAAGTAAGCCAATAAAACAGCGACCATAACTGGTGATGAGTGGCTGATGGCACCTTCTGCTGTAATCACAGCAGCAGCTGCTCTAGTCATAGAGGAAGCAACAGCAATGGTTGCTCTCATCACTCTGTAAGCTGCTGCTCTCCACATGTCCACAGCAGCAGCTCCTGACTTGTGGAGACTCCCTGCTGACCTCTGCTGCTTGTCAAGTTGCTTTTATGAGAGTTTTGTAATGGGAGAGAATACATTTTCCCCTGAAAGTTTTATTGATTTTATTTTGTTTTATTTTATTTTATTTTTTGTGTAGTTTTCCCTTACCTCAATGTAGACTCAACGGACAGATGGTGTCATGTTGTTCAGATTGTTAAGCCTTCTGAGACAAATCTGTGATGTTGAACTATAATATTCTTGACTTGAGAACGTTGATGTACTGATAGCCTAATGAAGTTAAGTCCCATCATAATCATAATAGTTTAAACCATCTCCAGGTTTTTATCAGTGATCAAAAGTGTCAGTGGCCCACACAAGTCCAGAAAGTAAATCCAGGCATTAAAGGAACAGTATGTAACATTTCGGGTGATCTATTAGCAGAATATAATATTCATAACTATGTTTTCATTAGTATATAATCACCTGAAACTAAGAAAAGTTGTGTTTTCATTAGCTTAGAATGAGCCCTGTATATCTACATAGGGAGCGGGTCCTCTTCACGGAGTCCGCCGTGTTGCTCCGCCATGTTTCTACAGTAGCCCAGAACGGACAAACCAAACACTGGCTCTAAAGAGAGCCTTTAAGTTACCTGAAGGCCACAGTAGTTCTCCGACACGCTTGTGAAACTGCGGTAACCTGAGCTGCAGAGTACAAAACTGTGGTACCGCCAGCCACCGTCTGACTCCTTTGCTCCTAAAGTAGTGTTATTATGGTAAGGATGAACTCTGAGCGGGGCGAACGACGTTACCACGATTTTGCACTCGGCAACTCACGTTACCGCAGTCTTGGAAAGGGAGGAGTGAGCGGAGGGGTACTCAGTTGGTTGCAATCTGCAACCGCACCATTAAATGCCGCCAAATCCTACACACTGTACCTATAAATGACAGAATTCAAATACTTACATGTTACACAATACAATAACCATTTAGGTGACGAGTAATTCATTCTTTACTCATTAATATTAATGGGAAAATAATCTAGTGATGTGATATAAAATGAATTGAGTTTTACTCGTGTGGATGAATATGGTAGGTTTATTATAGGCTATGGCACGTCATTCTTGAAATTCACACATTTTCAGTTCAAATATGAGCAGAAAGGTTAATACTGGAGTCATGCTATTTGACTTTAAAATACAATATGGAGCTCTTTAGGAAAGACTTACCTTAAAACTTAATGCAATGCTTCGGTTCTCAGCAGTGATATTCTGTGAAACAAACACTCTTTATACTGACAAACCAAGAAACCTGAACTTCAAAAGCAGAGGAGTAAAAAAAAGTGAATTGTTTGACACCTTGGGGATTTCAGGGTGTCCAGTTTGATGAGTAAATGAGTTAATCACTCCAGCAGTGTTCTCTGAAGGCTCCAAGCAATGCCCCCTCAAGAGTTTCTGTGACTCCTGTTCCTTCAAATCAAAGCCTTTCCTATTGATTCCACCATTTGTCCGCTCACTGTAACATAAGAAGCTAGCTAAGTACAGTTTACCACAAAATAGCCCTAATTCATCATACAGCAAAATAGGAGGCTGATAGCAGCTGAAAGAGGAGACGGAGTTGACTTAAACTGAGTGAAACTGATCCCAGCCGTCCTATGGCCAATATGCAACTAAAGATCCTCGTCAAAATGTTATGTGACATTGATGTTTCCATTCAGGAGAGAGAGACACTTTTCAGTTAGAGTGTAGATTCATTCAATAGTCATGAGATATGAGAGCGTTTCCTTATATTATCCAAGGTATGTGGTTAATAGAGAGACTCTATCTAGCTTATCAGGAAAACATGAACTACAGCGCTGAGTAACACTTCATTTTACAGGTCAGCAAATTTCATGGTAATTAGGTGATAATTAGCAAGTAACCTATTTTAAATTTCTTTGAAATTACTGCCAAATTACCCCAATATTTACCTCAAAATCTATCGAAAATTACTTTATTATAAACATTATTTAATAATTATATTCCGCTATTCCCCAATAGTTGGTATTTATTTAATACATTTCCAGGAAGAGAATACAAAGTTAATTGATATGCTTTTTTTCAATGTCTGCTGGTAAATAGATAATAATTAGCAAATAACTTATTTGAAACTCCCTCAATCATTATATTAGCTACCAGGTTACATTTGTGTAGACAATAAGTCACAAAATGGGGAGATTTGTGCCTGATCAGAAGTGTCTCCGATGAAGAGCAGCGCTTCTCAAGCCTAATGGCCCTATTTTAACGATTATGAGCTGTTTTAGCATCTAATTATTAATTAATGTTTATAAAAAAGTAATTTTCGATACATTTTGAGGTAAATATTGGGGTAATTTGGCAGTAATTCCAAAGGAATTTCAAATAGGTTACTTGCTAATTATCACCTAACTAACATGAAATTTGCGGACCTGTAAAATGAAGTGTTACCCAGCGCTGTTGCTGACGCTGACCTCTGACCTCCTGGATGGAAAATCAAGAAGACAAAATCAAGGACATGCTCACGGTACCTACGGAGAAAAAGAGTTTAGGAATGGTCTCAATTCTGTATTTACGTTGATTTTTATATGCTCGTATTCTATTTAAAGTGTATTTTAAATATTTTTTTGGAGAGTTGTACACATGTACACTAACATGTGTTTGCTTTGAACCACTGAACCAGTATTGGTTGGAAATGATAATTACTTTGGAAAGCACAACTGTATTGGAAGGTGAGCTGTTCAGGTAACTGAGCATTTTTTGTACTTTTAGTTGTGTGGTTGTAGGATATGATATCTTACTTCTTCTAATATTTAATTCAAGTAAAAATAATAGTAATAGTAGTATCATCAGAAAGTATGTGGGTCATTGTTATCCATATCAGAATCAATGTTTGTGCTTTAATAATAATTAGTGCACTATATTAATAAGTTTGCTAAGCATACTTACTGTCACCCGCATCAGCTTTCAAACTCTATACATATTTTGCCAATAATTATACACTTCTTAATCCATAAACCGTGGAAGATGGTTTAATTTAGTTACTCCGAGGCATGTGGTAAAACATCCTTTGTTCCCATGTTTTCAGACAAATTGCGTCAGTGTCTCAGATTACACTGACTTGTTACCTAAACCATTATCGCCTTACTTATTCAGGATTACTTTGGGCTTCCTGGTACTGATACAGCTAGAAGGGTCATAGAAATGTGAAGATGACTCGGTAAAATTTGATACCACAGACTGCTGCATCATTATGCGGGCTTTGGTTATAATGTGGACTGCTCTGGGATTTGTCCCTTCATGTGGAATTACTAATGGTTAGCTGAAGCTGTGTGTCCTGTATGAAGAACCCGTTTTCAGCCACTAGAGGTCTCTGCCACACTGCGTTAATTCCGACGGCCTGAAGAAAAGGAAGAATTTATCCACATGTGATTATCAATAAGTGAGAGAGTATCAGTATCATTAATGTAGTGATTTATTCATCATTAAATTCACTCAGTGTCTGTCTTTTCCTTGAGACTTGAACTGAACTCGAAATCTTTCCCTAGAAGATGCCACATGTGAGTTTGTCATCTGTGGCCTGTCTTGTTTAGATGTGTTCTTCTAAATCTGAGCATTTCCTCCTTGTCTTACAGAAAGGCTAAAACTTTAGGGCACTAAGGAAAGCCATAAATGATCTCAAAACTACAACAATACTGGTGAAAGCTGCCTATCTTTACCAGTGTTCAGCGTTCAGTTGGAGAGCTGTTAAAATAGCCAGGTGCTGCAAGAGAAAGCAACATATGAGAGTGTTCAAGAGCATTTCAGCTGCACTAGTGAAGTGACTGAATATGATGCTCATTTGGCTCCATCAATTTGATTCGCTGAGGCAGACGTTAGGTGCACAAATGGCATTGTACAAATTGAGAAAAAAAATAAATAGATGGTCACAAAATGCGATAGTGAACCTATTACTTTCTATAATATATGAGTAAATGTTTAGTTTAATGTATTCAGCATATCCAGAACTGAAAACTGCATTGCATTTGACTCCAAGACAAACGGAGAGATGCCTTGGCAGAAATGGAAAATGCTCTGTTTCATCTCTTTCCCCTGCCACTCCAGCGCTTTCTTCAGTAAAATTTGATCTAATTTTCTTTCCCGTCCTTGGGTATTTCCCCACAGAAATGAAGGGATAGTGATTGCTGGGTAAGATTGGAGTGGATCTAATCTTCCACTGCTCTCAGTCATACTCCATTTCACTGCACATCTAATTTGTCACACTGCTGATGAATATGCCACAAGTTTCATGGGAAAGAGAAGGACATAATGAATATAAAACACAGTGGGAGAGGCAAATGCAGTACCGCACAAACCACAGTGCATTGTTCATTTGTCCCATTAAATTGCTGACGCTATGCATGCACTATATGGATACATTGCTTTATCCACTATGGATACATTGTGGATACATTGCTTTATGTACTATGGATACATTGCTTAATGTACTATGGATACATTGCTTAATGTACTATGGATATATTGCATTATGTACTATGGATACATTGCTTTATGCACTATGGATACATTGCTTTATGCACTATGTACACATTGCTTTATGTACTATGGATACATTGCTTTATGCACTATGGATACATTGCTTTATGCACTATGGATACATTGCTTTATGTACTATGGATACATTGCTTTATGTTCTATGGATATATTGCTTTATGTACTATGGATAAATTGCTTAATGTACTATGGATACATTGCTTAATGTACTATGGTTATATTGCTTTATCCGCTATGGATACATTGTGGATACATTGCTTTATGCACTATGGATACATTGCTTTATGCACTATGGATACATTGCTTTATCCACTATGGTTACATTGCTTAATGTACTATGGATACATTGCTTTATGCACTATGCATGCATTGCTTTACGTACTATGTTTACATTGCTTTATGCACTATGGATACATTGCTTTATGCACTATGTATACATTGCTTTATGCACTATGGATACATTGCTTTATGCACTATGGATACATTGCGATAACCACTATGGATACATTGCTTTATGCACTATGTATACATTGCTTTATGCACTATGTATACATCGCTTTATGCACTATGGATACAGTGCTCTATGCACTATGGATACATTGCGATAACCACTATGGATACATTGCTTTATGTACTATGTATACATTGCTTAATGTACTATGGATACTTTGCTTTATGTACTATGTATACATTGCTTTATGCACTATGGATAAATTGCTTAATGTACTATGGATACATTGCTTTATGCACTATGCATGCATTGCTTTATGTACTATGTTTACATTGCTTTATGCACTATGGATACATTGCTTTATGCACTATGTATACATTGCCTTATGCACTATGGATACACTGCTCTATGCACGATGGATACACTGCTTTATGCACGATGGATACATTGCTTTATGCACGATGGATACATTGCTTTATGCACGATGGATACATTGCTTTATGCACTATGGATACATTGCTTCATGTACTATGGATACATTCCAAGAGGTTAAAACAATGACAAACAAAGGTGGGTTTGGTGCTTTCCTGCAGCTTGTAGGCAGAAGCTCCATTGACTACAGGGTCAGTGGTTTGTCCAAGGTGAGCCTACATCACCCCTCAGCGCTGTGCACCCCACGTGAAAATTCTTGAAAGAAACACATGCATTTTTGCTCATATTTGAGCAACATTGTGAGCATTGCAGGCAGATGTATTTTACAGACATGCATATGCAGAAGGTTTTTATATACACCATTGTTGCGAAGCAGAAGGTACCATAACGTTGAATCTGATGGCTCAAATGGAGCACTGTTTCATTAAGCATTAACATCGAATAAAAAAAAAAATAAAAAAAAACACAAGCAGATGGTATGAATTGCATCTGCATAATTATATTCTAATTTCGTCATTATTCATTATTACTCTGGTTGTGATCGTCAGGGCGGTGATACACTCGGCAGCAGTCCAAGCAACAGGCAACAAAGTGAATAGACGAGGTCAAAAATCTGTTCAAATGTTTCCTGGCAACAAGATGTTTCTGTGTGTCGAAGGCAGCAATTCCATCCCAATTGCTTTAAAAGTTGCCCACTACAGAACTGCAGCTATGTAACTGAGCAAAAAAGACTCAGTGAGAGACAGATGTTTAAACTGACTATATGGAAAAATTAATTTGTTCTGTCCATCATGCTTGTGTTAAATTCATTGATGAGTTAGAGAGTGAATGTCTCTTTAAAGGAGGAGATGATAGAATCTGTGTGCAGAGCTGCTGCATCACCTATCCAAGAGACTGGAGAGCGGCTGATGAGAAAGCCCTTCAGGACTCTTCTCTAAATAGGCATGAAATTATATCTCCCTCTGACTGAGATTAGCGTCCACGGAGCCTCTTGCGTCCTGCCCCCTCTTTTCCTCAGGCTCTCCAACCAAACGGAGCGCTTTGCAGTTTCAGCTCGTTTGTGTTCAAGTTTGAGAAAGTTCATTTTCATCAGGAGGTGTCTCTCTATGTCCTTCGTCTTCCTTCGTGGGTCCTGCAGGATCCGTCACAAATGCACTGAAAATAAACAATAGCAATGTTGTGTGCTGATGATTTGTGTCATTCACTGGAAAGAGTCACTGTACACACAACTGTACAGAACATATTAATAAATAGATTTTCTTTGCTTGTTCATTTTCCTACCAAAGGAAGCTCAAAGAAACTAATGCACAAAAAAATCTTTAGGAAAATCTGAATAATATATATTTGAATCCACATGTGGCTCATTCACTCTAAAGTGAAGTCACAGCCTGAGGAGGGCAACAAAGAAGCCACTCTAATGTCACCAAAGTGGAAAATCATAAACCTTCAGAACAAAGGAAGTCCCTTTACTGTACAGTCTATTCTGTAACTCTAGAATATATGGGAAAATAGCAGAAGTGAGAGCTATGTGACTATGTGTAAACCCACAGAGAATTATCACCAACTCTGCAGTTCCCTTCAGCTCTATGCAGCGTTATAGCTTCTTTCAGGTCATTATTTTGTTTGGCTCGCTCGCACCACCCTCATAGCGCCTTTTTCAGACACGGCAGGCAGCTGTTTTCAGCTAAAAAAGCCCTAAAACCCCACTGCACGCTACGTGGCAGGCACCAAACGGCAGACAGGCAAAGTTAGGGACTGTAGCTGGTGAACATAGTGGAAGATTCAGCAGCTAAAGAGACAGATATTTCAACCCAGGAGTTGGAGTAGACCAAAAACAGAGCTACGACGACCAGAAATACGATGGACCTTTCTCACAGCAGACATTTTGACGAAAGTGAAATTGATAACATAAAAGATGCCTCAGTTCCATTCAGTGTCCCTGTTAGCCAGCATGTGCAACATCGGGGCCTCCCCTAAAAGTGGAATGCAGCTATCATTAATGTTTCTGAATACACCTTCCTTGTGTGACATGTCAAAATGTCTGTCGTGAAAAAGGCACGTAGAAAGTTTTCTAGCATGTAAGGCAGCTTGTATGGCACTGCATCGTATATGTTCTCCATTTTAAGGCCACCCTAGAAGGCATTTCATCACATTTTCTACTCTAGAAGGGCACCTAGAGGTCACGTTATCATATTTTATCTTCCATAAGAGCATCAAATAGGGCACAGGCGGTCCACCAGTGGTTGCTAGTATGCGCTGCGTGTGCTAATAAGTTTGCCATATCCAGTTAAAAGATGATGATATATCAGGTCTGTATCCATAGCTTGTTTCCGCTGCCCCAAGTGGCCTGAAAATCGGTAATTGCAGGTTTCAAATGTCAGTCCTCTCCTAACGTTTTTGCAGCCATAGCGCTCGACCGAAAGCTGTGCTGTCACTTGCTGTTACTGACGCCGCTAATATCGTATTTTATAAGCCGCACCTCGACCCAGCATACACCTGTAGGCTCCCAGTCTACATTCTCCAAGGGGGAAGTTGTTATTGTCACTCCCCAAATCCCTGTATGTACTAAGCTTGGTGTAGCTTTGCGGGAAGTGACGAGATCAGAGCCTTGACTGCAAATGCCATCGCTGTGATATTCTACTTTTACATTATAATCCGTTCCACATGTCTGGGCTGACTGACACTTAGTTGGCGCCGGATTACCTTGGATTGAAAAGTAGATGGTCAGGGTTGTCTCGACTGAAGATTTGGGAGACACTTGAAAAGTCTGTAGTTGAAAGAAGAGCGTACATGGATTACCTATTAGATGACGTTGTTTCAAATAATTTCAACTTTCTCTCTATCTTTTTCTTGATATTTATAACAGGTTTGAGAGTTCAAACTGAAATCAATGCAGCTCTTTGGTTGCAGAGTGTTTGGGATCATGGCAACCTGAGAACTGAGGATCTTGCTGAGGAAATTAGAAATGCTAATAGCCCTGGATATTATCATAGTGTCATCGGTAACACATTTATTGTAGATTGTGCACTCTGGTGGAAGGGGTAGTGATGAAGGGAATCAACAATCCAGCAGAAGTGTTTATAGAAAACAAACTCCATGTCTTGGTCACACAACATTTGACACTTCCACAAATAACTGGGAGGTTGCGGCAGTTTGGTACTTTCTGTCTTTATGTGTTTTTTTTGAGGAGACCCGTGAGCATGTTCTCAAGATCTTTTGCTGAATGATGTGAACCATAAATGCATCTCGAAGCTCATCTAACCACATTTGGGCCGTTGCTGACAGATAAACCAAGAGTTACTTATCTGAATGTTTTAGGGCAGCTGATGGAGAAGAATGTGGAGGCCTAAAGGACGATTAAAACTGGTAGACGCTGATGCAAATCTGCCAGTGATGACTGATCCAAATGAGGGAAACAAGAGCAAAGCAACATAGTTCATACCATATGCCAGATATGATAAATATTTTATTTCTGATCAGCAAAAGACACACAATTGATGCATTTGTATCTTTCATGACTTTTCAGTACAGAGGAGAAACCCAAACATATACACAGTATGGGTATATATGTATATGGGTATATTTTAAAGTGCAAGTGATTCACAAGGGTCAATCATGCGTTACATAGCATCTGTATCAGGAACTTCAGTAACCTCCTTAAAATCCTCGGTAACTTTTTGAATCTGATAGTAAAATAACTGTCACTTATATATCTATATATATATATATATATGAATACAAAATAAACTTTACTAGTCACTGAAGCTTTTTCGATTTAGTTTAAGCACAACATTTATCTATTTCAAGTCTTGAGAGGAAAGAGTACCATGAAGTGTCAGAAGTGAGGGAGTCTTTAGTCTCTAGTGTTGACAGGAGGAAACAGTTTTCACAAAAGTCACCATGGGTCAATTTAATAATGCTCCAGTACCACCTTGAGCACCCGGAAACTTGTATTACAATCTAAAACAGAAAGCAACTGCAAGCCTCATATACTTTTCTCACTTTTGCTTTTCCTAACAGCCTTCATGGGTCAGCTAACTCGGGCATGTCCTCGTCGAAACAGACATTCAGTATACAGGTACATTCTCTGAAATTACCATTACGTTTGACTAGGTGAGGAAACAGTCAATTTGCCCGTGCCAAATATATTTGACGCGGGGAATGTTCATAGAAAATAAATATGAAGACACGGATAGACAATCAAATGTAAATGTGGACTGATGCTGAGCTCGCTGCGTGTTGACAGACCAGAGCGGCCACAGTAGAAGGGGCATCTGGACACCATCACGCAGGGAAGTAACAGTTTAGCAGCAGCTGTTGGGTTTCGGATTTACCCATGGACAACAAAGATACAGACATATGTATCAATAGTACATGAAGAAGCCCTGACCCTTCAGGATGCGAAATATTCAAACCGATTTCCATTCACCGGGTAAATAAAACATGTCTCGATTGCACATGTGCTGAATGTTTCAATGCCCTTTATAGTGGTTAAGATGCAAAGTGCATATTTAACATAACATAAGTAAGCTAGGATATACTACAGTGTGACTATAGCTCTTAACTTCCCAAGTGATTCCTTCAGAACTGCTGTCCTTTCGCACCAAATGACACAAAAAGAAATGCACATATTTACAGAACAACAAAGAAACACCAGTTTACAAAAAAAAACACAAAGCAATATAGAGGAGCGATGCCTTCACACTGCGAGTGCAGCATGAGAGCATACACGCTGCTGCTTTATTCACACAGCGTCAGCTGGCACTGAATGAAATAAAGGTCAATTTCTGTGTTGCTGTGAATCCTTTGTATGTGAGATTATTGCATAGTTTGGAATTCTTAACATAGCTATTAAATTGACACTGACATCTCTTTTTTTCTGGTCTGTGCTTCACTCTTATCAATCCGGGACAATATATAAATTCACCTTTTTTTCTCTCAAACAGGGCTGGGTTCAATTCCTTTCATGAAATCAAAACTATGTTCTATAATTTTTGACACAAAAGTACTTTCAAGAGGGCCGATTTGCAAGGTTTGAATGTTCAAGAAAGCGTTGTTTTCTGAATCAAACTGCTTAAACTGAACCCAGCCCTGGTTCCAAGTGAATCTCTATATTGCGTTTTAAATGTGCACAAACATTTGCAGTTTACTGTCAAACAGAAACTAACTTAGGCCATTGATTACCTCCATCATTTACAGTATCTACCAGGCCGATAACAAACACCAGCATGAAGTGACTGTGGCTCCGCACTTATCTGCTGATTCTGAATGATTGTCTCGATCTCTGAAGGCCATGAAACGTGCAGTTGCATCTGCAAAAATGTTCAGGTTTCATATGTTGTTTCTGGAAAGACAATTGCTTACTGGATGAAATCTACCAGGACTTTTTGTTACATTGATGTACAGTTACGAGGTCCCTTAATATACACAAACTAACATGACTTTCTTACCTACTGAGATGCCTGACTGTCATTTTAACTGAACTCAAACAATGTACCACCAACATGTTACACCAAGAATGTGTGAACTACTATTAGTAACAGCGGCCTTTAAATATCTTTACACACATTGGTGACTTTCTCACTCTGACTGACTGCAGATAAATCCCAGTGCAGTCTCAGCAAAAACATGCTTTAGCCGAAAGTAAACCGAGCGTATTGAACGTCTTATATAAACCTTATACTGGGTTCTATAGACGTTATGAAACAAGTCTTCATTTGAAAGATTTGAAACCAAGTTTTCAGGGGCTTTAAAAAAAGACTTTGCGACCGAGGGCCAAAGCAGACGCAGATGCCACAGTATGTACTCCCATGATGCATGTCATCATTTCTTTTGCACGTTTCCTGTCTCTTTCTCTACTGTATAATATCAGAACCGACACATTAAAAAAAAAAAAAAAAAATAACAGGGAAGAAACGACGATAATCACTCGCTACGATTAGGATTTTTTCTACTGTATGTAGCCATCTTAAGGAAAATTGATTTCAGCCCACGTGAAGAGAAGCAAACTAGGGCAGAACAACCAAAAAACTTGATGCTGGTGTTTGTTTTTACTGTGATTATACCTGGTCGGTCTTCAATAATGTGCATCCCCCGCCCCCGCCCCCCGGCACTGAACAAGCACATCTAGCAGCTGCAATGACGACCTTTTTCTCAACAAGAACGTGTGTCAAAATGAAGCTATCGTTTTGTTGTGGTCCCTTGTAACACCCATAAAGTAGATCACCTGACTTGAATGACCAACCTTGTTCCCCTATGGCCAGCACAGAGTCATGACATGGGTCCCATTCAGTCGCCAGTCAGCTCACATTTTCTTTTTTTTTTCTTTTTTTTTTTGGCATAGAGCTCATGTTCAAATAGGAGCCATGACTGAACTGCTTTTTTTTTGTTTTTTAAATCTGTAAACTAATTAAAAACTACAATAATGCAATTAAATAATATAGTAGGAAAATAAATATCATTCCAACAAGGCTTTTTTTTTTTCTTTTTAAATAGTCACTCTCAATCTCGACACTGGAAGCCAGCGTGTATGTCACGTTATTCACCTCAGAGAATCATCAGTCCAAGAAGATGGCTGCTCTCAGTCTCATCGGTGAACGTGCTAATCAGCTTACTGCACATACACTACCGCTTCAGTTAAGAACGTAGATACAGATCCCTCTAAACGTGGTCCCACATATACCGAAGAGCTCAACAGTCGTATGCATTACACGTGTCTGGATACAAGATATGCAAAATGGGCTTTTTCTGATGGTTAGACTTGGCCACGACCTGGACAATCCTCATGTACAGGGTGATGATTTGAAACACATGACCATGGCTACATCTGCCATAAAAAGAAACAATTATTAAGTGCTATTAGCTATACACTATTTTGGTATTTCATGAATAGCATTCAGGGCAGTTTGAAGTTTTTTTTTGGTCAGTTTAAGGTAACCTCTCAAAGGTTATCATGAAACCTCGACAGATCTCACTCCGTGTGAGCGCTCTCTTTTAGAGGGCTAGCTATGGCTGTCTCAGATAACTCGGTATACAGTACATTTAACTGTTATGTTAGTCAGAAAATAGATATGAAACTCATCTCATGCTCACAATTTGTCTGGTCTCATTGCTGAAGTATTACACATACCAATAATTCCTATCGATGAACTAATAATAATCCAACTACTGATTTCTATCCATGAACAGGCATTATGAGATTTTTCTGTCTTTTAAAGTACGGACTTGTGCTCTAGAGACCGTGAACCACTATGGCTGTTCTTTTCTTTTCTTTTTTTTTTTTTTTTCTTTGCTTGGCATCAAACGACTTCTTAAGGTTGTTGGAGGAGGTGAAGAGGAGTGAACAGGACCGTGTCGCACAGATGCAACAGCCACATGTTCAACACTAACTGTGAGCGGACTCGATGGAAAGGGGGGGGGGGGGGGGGGGGGTTCTCTCAAGCCTAAAGTGTAGGATATACAATATAACAACAACCAAACTCTGATATCAACTCTTATGGGCGTTCCCGACATTCCCTAGAGGTGCATGTTTCTGTAACTTCCAGTCTAGCGGAGGAATGGATTTCTATCACCCCTAGGGAACAGAGGAGCTTTCATGATGTTGTTTTCGAGGAGTGTGTGGAGTTTCTGAATCGGAGTGGAAGTTACGAGCTGTCGCCGGCGGAGCGTTTTTTGCCAAAATGACTGGCAGAGTCTCTGTTTCGCAGATTAGGCTGGATCTTGTACATATGGGGACCCATGGACCAGCGCCAGCTCCCACGGCCCTCCACTCCAGTTGGGATGGCGGCAGCTGCAGCCACAGCAGTGGATGGGCAGGGCTTGTTCTGCAGCAGCTGAATAAGCATGGTCATCTCTGGGCCCAGCCGCGACACCATGCTGGTCCTAACGCGGTCCACCGTGTCCTCATCGCAGTCCATCAGGCTCTGCAGCAGCTTACCGTAAAACCTAGGACAACAAAGCATCCCCAGAATGTCTTTTTTTAAGAGCTCAAAGCCATAAAAGGACAAAAATGCGCAGCGTGGCAACAATATATTCCTATTGTACCTGCTATCAGTTCAAATCTTCTATATATTTGCACACATGCTCTATAGTCTGACATCTCTAGTCGCTCCACCCTCTCAGCCCTTTTGTATCCACTCCCAAGCTGCAATCCTACATGTATTAGAGCAACAATGGGAACAAAAAACATGCAAACTTGATATTCCCGTTTCATTTTCTTTCATTGTATGAAAGAATGTATGAATCAGATGCTGACCAAAACATGGAAATCAATACTAATTTAGCCATCTTCTATGCTGCATAACTCACATTTTTTTTTGCAACACGCCAGCTATGTATATTTATGATTTTTAAGCTGATTCAAACATATGTCTCATTCACTTATATCTAGCAGCTGTGAACCCTTGTTTTTTAAATCTACTCTGTGGTCACAGAGCCTGTTAAACATCATGAGCTTCAAACTCTGACATGCCACTTAACAACCCCTGTACAATGTGTACTGTGCTGTCACCACATCATAATGTGAACTTGTTTTTAAGGTATTTATAGAGCAGAGGAAGGGCTCACCTATTGGGGAAGTGACTTGGTAGCTGTGCCACTTCGCCAATAGCATCTGGATTCGATCGGGCCACAGTACAGATATCCAGCTTGCTGTAACACTCCTCTTGGACTTCGGATATCATTCTTTGGAAGGTGGAGCAGCGGCGGATGGTGGGGAATGCCTTCGAGGTGATGCCATTGGCAATGCACTTAAGGCTCTCCTTCACAAACGCTTTACCCTGTAAAAACACAGCAGTGCTTCACACATTCTTGCCCCGACAGTTACACCCATGTAATCCTGCATGTGCACGGTAGAAATACATAGAGAGAATGGCATACTCGTAGGCAGGCTTTAGTGAAATTAAAGTTTGTACCTGAGTGTCAAATTTAGCAGCACTGTATAGGAAGGACTTGCAGATGTCATGCATGCCATCTGTGTCACAAGTCGAGTTTTCCAGGCAGGCGAAGGCTCCGCAGCCAACTTGGAGGGCACTGTTGAGACAGCGTGCCACATCTGCTGTGGGCACAGAGAATGAACCATCAGCAGGGTGGTGGAAGCCAACAGTGGCTTCACTGGGAATCACTGCACACACTCACTGAGCTCATTTACACAAGGGGTTGCCAGGGGTTTCAGCGAAAAAATGCGGCGAACAAAAGAGAATTTTCATACTTTGGTGATTCACAAAAGACTGTACAGTCAGTCGGGGCAAATAGTGACTTGACTGGAGATTGGACACCTTACAACTCGGAGAGTCCCAGACACTATTTGGCACCGCTGCACTTTTTCTCTTGGCAGGGACCTATATTCCCCTGTTTGGTTCTTTTCAGCAGGGCTTGGATGAACAGCACCAGAAATACCAAAGAGTTTAGCGAAAATTGTTGGCATGCCTGTAGACACACACACACACACACACACACACACACACACACACACACACACACACACACACAAACATACACTTGTACCACTGGCACACACACACATGTAAGCTGCCACCAGACTCAATTTCTACACAAGCCGTGATTGTCAAGCTGGATTTGAGGACCCTTCCTCCAAAAGCACATGTCACAGTTCAGTTAAGATCCCATGAACATCTATGTAATGAAATACATGTTCAGAAAATGCTGCCATATTCATGTCAGGAGCGTCACATGACTGGAATAGTTATTAGGCTGATTAACCCACAAGTAACTCCATCTTTGTAACAGCTAACCCTGCAACATCATTCAGTCCATTTTCCAAAAAACTGACCACGACCATAAGGAACACAGCTCTAAGTCCGTGCAAACGACTTGAAATCTTACACCAAGAATGAGCTATAAAACCTAATCTGTAAATCAGTGTATCCAGATAGTTGGCTCTCCTTATTCTCCATCCAAGAGTCCACTGAGATGGCAAGCAGCCTGACTCAAATCCTTTTGTAATAACCATTAAGAAATGTCACCGCGGAGCCTAAGCCTACTTGGCAGACTTGGAATCTGGGGGCCCCCATGCTGACCTGCACAGTCAGATAAAAGTCTGCCTGCCATCAGGCACCAGAGATTGTTCTCAAAAAAATACAGAGTCGAGCTGCAAATCTTATGATGATGAAGCAATTCCTGCAGAAGGGAATGAGCATCCCTGTCACCCACTGCCTTTTCATCACATACCTTTGGGAAAAGTCAACATTTGAATGCAGATTCATGCTTTGCTGTGTCATTTTTTGATGGTTATTACAGGGGGGATTATGACTCAGGCTTTTCTTTTATTTGATGGATAAGAATGTGAACTAATAGGGTTGCATTTGTGTGTCCAAAAGGCACAGCCCCAGTGACAAAACAGTGTAAAAAATACATTTTGTTTTTCTGATTTGAAGGCTACATGGGAGGCTTTCTGTTTTACGCACTGAAACCCCCCCTCAAGTCCACTATGATGCTGAATAGTGGAGACCTATGCAGCAGCCAAAGCCATGAGAAAAGAGACTATAGCAGCATGACACAGCCTGCGCTCTCAGGTGTCAGCACCAAGCTCCGTGCTCATCTGTTGCCGGCAGGACACCGGCAAAAACCACAGCGTTAATCCCGCAGCCTTTCTCCATGAATCAACGCGCTCGTTTAGACGGAAAAGGCTGCATAGGCCAAAAGAAATGAGGGGGGGGGGGGGGGGAAATCTCCACATAATAAGCGAGCAAAAGGTAAGGCTGTGAATTGTGGAAATGGTGTGTGAAAAAAAAAAAAAAAAGCGACTCTGAGATATGCAGATGGATCAGCGTGTTACTTACAAGGGCTATTGGCAGAAAAGCGTGTTCTCCTGGGCGAATAAGACTCGTTTTGATCCAGTTCATATGCAGATGCGTTCAGCACCATCAGGAGAAAAAGTCCGGTCCTCAAAGGCATCGTCCTCTCAACACAGATAATACAACTAAATGTAAAGAGACGCCTCCTGCTCTGTGCGTAATTCATAAGAAATGACGCTCCAAAAAAAAAAGCTTCTGCAGCGAAGGGAAAACACAACCACTGTAGGCTATTAGCTACAAGTAAGCTGCCAGCAATGTCTTTACACTGGACTCCTCACTATCCTTTTGACTTGCATGACAGATAGCACCGATGTCAAGTCTGCATGGGTTTATATGGGAGCGCTGAACATTACGAGTTCTGCGTTTGGACCAATCAGAGCGCAGTGTTCAGGACCGTGGTCCTGGTCTCTCCACTACTAATTGATAAAATCATTTCACTGTAGATCCTGCAGCTCAACATGGACAATTTGGCTATTATTTATTATAATGAAACAAAATGTAAATATATGTATTTTTTATTTTAATAGTTGCCCTATAGAGACTATAGGGAAAATCTTCTGTGTTGCCAGGCTGACATGATGAAACCATGCTTCCATAAATAATAAGCAAGGGACTGTAACTAAATTATTGGGGGGTGCCTTCCCTTCTAAGATTTCTTGTCAAATTTATTGGAATAATACATTCCATGTGTTCTTGCACATGTTGAACTTTGCACATCTACATTTGCACATTTACTACCTCAATTATTTTTTATTAAAGAACATAACATTGTAACTTGCACACTTTGCTAATGTATATAGTGGGTTATTCTGTGCTTATAATTTAGATTTGTTATGCCAGTTGTAGTAGTCGAGTATATTTATAGTGTATTCATTCTTTATATTTTGTATTCTATGGATATATTTCTTTCGTGTGGAAATGTACATTTTATGTACTGTTCCTGTGCATTGCTTGGATAACCTGCTGCTGTAACACAATAATTTCCCAATTTGGGATCAATAAAGTACATCTATCTATCTATCCATCTAAAAGATCAAATAGTTAGGTAAAGGTGAGCTTTGCTATATGCAGAGGATAACAATCCTCTCTCTTTATCAGAACTTGATTTCCCCCCATTACAATCACAGTCAAATGGTAGCTAGTGGGACCAATATGTCATATGATGAAACACAGATCTATATATTCACTACAGACAGAACGTTATCACTCCAAAGGAAGAGAGACTTCCTGCGTCTTAACCTAATTAGTCTTTTTCAATGTGTCATTGCAGTGGATCTATTGGCAGAAATGGAATATAATATTCATAAGTATGTTTTCATTAGTGTACAATCACCTGAAACTAAGAATCGTTGTGTTTTCGTTAGCTTAGAATGAGCTCTTCATATCTACATAGGGAGCAGATCTTCTTCACAGAGTCCATGTTGCTCCGCCATGTTTCTGCAGTAGCCCAGAACGGACAAACCAAACACTGGTTCTAGAGAGAGCCTTTCACGTTTTTACGTTACCTGAAGGCCACCATAGTTCTCTGACAATTTTGTGAAACTGCACAACGCGAGCCGCAGAGTGCAAAACCGCGGTACCGGCAGCCGCCGTCTGACTTCCGTTGAAGTAGTGTTATTATGGTAAGGATGGCCTCTGAGCGAGGTGAACGGCGTTACCACGTTTTGAACTTGGAGGCTCACGTTACCTCAGTCTTGGAAAGGGAGGAGTGAGCGGAGGGGTACTCAATTGGTTGCAATCTGCAACCACATCACTAGATGTTGCCAAATCTATCACGCTGCGCTAAAGTGGAAAACATCATGTCATATTTTTCTTACATTTTGCCTCTTTAGTTATTTTGAGATATTGGTGGGAAGGTGGTGCATTTCTTTCTTGGTCGAGGGCAGGGTCTAAAGAAAATATTAATAACACCCTTCTCCCCACCCCAAATAATTTTTCTACAGTCCCTTGCATCAACAAATGCAAAGCCCATATCTCTACACTAATAGATCAAAGTGTATCTAACCAACCTGTATTTTAGTCAAATGTGGTGCGTATACTTTGCCAGACTTAAACACCTTTGTCCAAATATCAATCCAGAATATTCAAATGACGCGTCTTTTTTATCACTCTGGCATTCTCCTGAACCGTGCTTAATGGTGACGCCATTGTTGCTTTAACTTAACATGGAGATTAACTACCTGCGTTGTTGACACAAAGTGTGGGTATAATGATCGCGGTTGACCTAATTCTCCATTCTCCTCTTCCCAAAAAACTGTGAAATGTTGGCTCGGAGTCCGCCAACTTGCAGCTGCACGTGCCGGCATACAGAGGATGATGTGTGGGACTCTAAGCTATCATTAATCACGGAGGCCTCACGCCTCTTCACCCAGTGCAACGCTCGACTGTTACAGACAGATTCAGACACACAGGAAGCTGAATTGTCCTGACGATACGAATGTGGAGTAAAAGAAACTATCCGGTTACTCTGGATCAAGGGAGGCCGCCGACATGATTCGAGTCCTCTTGCCATCAGATACACAGTTCATTACAGGTGTCAATGTGTGCCAAGCATCCCATTAGTAAAAGATTTGTGGTACTTTCCTTGCATGTTATGTCAAATCACTTCTTTTTGGTGTTTCACAGTGCAGAAAAGGCCTCTTTGTGTGTCTGTGTTCTGGTTGTCAATCTCTGTGCTTTAACCCCGATTTGTCCAAGAGAGTTGTCAGTTGGGCATCGAGCATTTGGCACCTTATCTCTGCTGGGGAATCCAAATATGGGGCCCTGCCAGCTGCACCAATACTCTTTGTAATGGAGAGATAATGTGAATGTAACTGCTTAATGAATGAGCTATTATCTACTGTCACAATCAATCACTATCAACACCCAAGTCCCCACCGAAGGGCATACGTTACACATTAGACATATGAGCTGTCAATTCCTTACCTTTAGCGTCTCTTTCTGTTACAGTGAAGGAGTTTCCAGAGTGATGACTGGATCTCCTCCCTGCAAATTAGGTGTGGAAAACAGTATGTCAAAGACTAGCCTGCTTACTTATTGGTTATGTCAGCACTCCTAAAAAAAAAAAAAAACCCAGAAGAAAACCACCATCTGAACAATGTAAGATTTGAGTCAGATGTTGAGCTGATATTCATGCTTGCCATGAATATGTTGCTGCTCTTGCATTTATTGCTTCCCTATGCCTTTTTCGCTCGAGCTGGGTGGTGGTGGTGATGGTGGTGGTGGGGTTTTCGGAGCGTCTCCGCTGAAACTGAAGACGTGAATTGAGAGTTTATTCATGAGTTTGGGAGTCGGTCTCGTCCTTGTTAGCACATCACTGCAGACTCTTCCTCTTTTGGAGCGTAGCCATACCACAAACACATTTGAGAAGACCACTTCTGCGTCCTCTGGGGTGTTGGGGGGGGAAGGATAATGAATTCCTTTGTCAGGTAGAAGAAGGTGATTCACCTTGTTTTCAGAAATATAACAGACAACACTGGCACGGAGATAGAGGGCAGAGTTCACAGAAAGGACAAATCTGCCACAGAGAGTGAACACACAGGGAGGACGGCCTGCTGCAGCGTGAGAGTTTTGCATTCATTTACATTGAGGTGGATGAACTGATCCTCTGATTAGAGATCACTTTGCATCCAAGTTGAATTTGGCCCTAAGCTTATTGCTGTTTGCCTGACAGCAACTTCCTCTATAATTATAAGATTATGAGATTGCTCATCATGAGCGAGAGGTTTGAAATGAATGTAATAAAACGGGAGGTTGATCTTTTCATCAAGCACAAGCGAATTAATCACAAATATTGCTCGTGTCTGCGCCGAAGCTCTTTAACGAGTTTATGTAATGAGTTATATAAAAGCACTTAAGATGTCGCCTGAAGGACAGTGCTAGTCTACCTGCGTCCACAAGAGGGACTTTTGTCAGACTTGCATGAGCTATTACTGTAAAGCAACACCTTGAAACACTGGAGGGATGGAGGGGGGGGGGGAGCATTATGATTTGTCATATTTGAGAAGTGGAAAAGGATGCAAGACACCCTGTTGGATTCTAATCACAGTCACCCACAAGTAAAAGCAGTCAACGGTGACGCGTTTGCACCTACATTCACAATTTTCTGCGTGTTGTGATGTGTGATGTTTGGTCAGGGGGATAATGCGTTTTGCTTTCTTCTTTCTTTGTGGTGTTCACATGAGAATAGCACTTAATTTCGGAGGAAATAGTTTGAACAGGAGGTTAGCTGTGGGCAGCAGTAATGACAGAAACACCCAACAGTGCCGTCAGAAAGCTGAGAGACCCCCAACGGTAAAAGAGAGACAATGTCACTTTTAAATCTAAAAAAAAAAAGAAAAAAGATTTGGAATAAATACACAGCCATCTATAAAGCTCCCAGGAGGCCACTTTTACTGCTTCCATAAATCAAATTGTTCTGGCCGATGTTATAATAAACCACAGTCATAATCTGTATTGTTAGAGGAAAGTCTATCAACAACCAGAAGTGGAACTGAGATTTGGTTTCTGCGGGCAAACTGAGCAGCTAAACCCATTTACTATTTATTGTAAGTGGTATTCACCACTCCAGAAAGGCTGGAATTAGCTCTCGTTTAGTTGTGGCCCTGTGGAATTCACAATTCTTCGAAAAAATATATGATTTAAACTGACAAAATTCTCATTTTCACATCACCAGAATGGAAGGTGTAACGTTTCAGTTTATTTTCCTAAGAGTGTTAAATTCATGCCTGCCTCGGTATAGTATCTGAATGGATGCTGTTTTTCCTCAAACAGATGTCTGCATGACTCGAACATAACGCGAAAACTCAGGGGAATCTGCATTCCTGAACGTGTATCCAACACGAGTAGCGTAGCAGGGATATACATCTGGAGGCTGGAATGAAAACATGCTGCAGCTCTGCTTCTTGAGACATTAGAGGACCAAAACATTACATTAGGAAAAGTTAATTGCTACAAATGTGTTTCACGTTCTCCAGGCACCGTCTGCAAAGTCTGCGAAGGGAATGAAAATCAAGAACATGTAGAAGCAGATAATGAGCATGTTTCAACAATATAGATGGAAGATTGTGGAAGAACACTTTTCTTTTTAAGATGTCTTTCTAATTACTTTATATACAGTAGAAATGCAGAGACAGACAACCTTACACCTATTACAAGGACAGCCTTGTCTTCTAGTCAAGTAAAGGAATTATAGATACTTGATACCATTTCAGTCACAGATCTGAAATACCAAATACAAAAATATCATATTCATTGCTATCAGTTCTTGTGTTGAAGCTCAAAAAGTAATGTACAATGAAACATTCAAAAAGAAAGAGCAGGGGCGAATTGAGAGCCTAAGTCCCGCCCCTTCCGATGGACCCAATGGGATCTTATTTCGGAAAAAATATGAACGGTAGTCAACGGAGAGAGATTTTTGTTCCTGTTTGAATTGCGCCACGAATCACACACATGATGTTTGTCAATTTAAAACATAACTTTGCAAGTCAAGAAAGTTTCAGTTGGTCGTAGGTTTGTCGTGGTATCATTCAGTTTTGTGTGAAACCGCTCAGTGAACTACATCTCTCGTCTCTCACAATATACGTCACCAACACTAGCTAGCTAGCTAACTTAGCTATGACCATGCACAGATGTAACGCCATCTTACCTGATGTGTTTTATCCAGCGACTCCTGGTCTTTTTATCAGCCGGGAAGAGAAAGAACAAGCGAGAACCTCACTACGCGACTTTTGGGTGTCGTCTTTCTAATTACATATTTTCACAGTCTTATTCTTCAACAGTTTTACAACAAACTGCGACTTTCTTGACTTGCAAAATTACGTTTTAAATTGACAAACATCATATGTGTGATTCGTGGCGCAATTCAAATGGGATCAAATTTTATTTAAAAAAATAATTTTATTTTATTTTATTTATTGATTTATTTATTTTAGAAATTTGAAATCATTGGTTTTACATCACAGTACTAAACACGACTTGCAACATGTCTTCCAAATTCAGCTCAGTCATTCACATTGGGGATGAGTGCTCACTTGGCATGTCAAAGATTTTTTGAATGATATATCTTTATCCAGATGTTCTCCACATGCTTCAGGTGAGTCTTACCAGACTCCTGAATTGAGATTCTTTTACGAGAGTTCATCCATGGCCCATTATCAGTCAGGTGTAGTGTTTCATAGTCGAGCATCCGTGCTGCTGAATTGTCCTTGAGCACGACACTAAATCTCAGCTCCATCTGTGTTGTTCTGTAGCTGGTCCTTCCCGTAAGACAATTTCTCCTCGGGGAATTAAAAAGATGTTGCTCACCCAGATCGGGAGCCCGATGACAAGGACAAAAAAGTGCGGTTTTCATATTTTTGTGCGCTTTGCTCCAGTTTTTCTGTTGCAAGTGGCTAAAAATCCGATTGGAAACATGTTTAATGGGAATGCTTTTGAAGTAAAATGGTGGGAAGTATTGTCTACTCGCGTGAGCCTTGCTGTCGAAGATACATTTGAAATGCATTAATTTATCAGACCCACGCTATTTCCCAAAGGGCAGAGCCTTTCACAGGGCTCTGTGAATCACGGCAGCGCTTCGTCGCTCCTCATCGTGCGGTGGCACTTTCGCATTCGCTGTTTGAAACACCTGTTTTTGTGGGTAATATCCTCTGGTGTGCAGGTGTGTTTGCGGGAACTTTGTTTCCAACAGCAGCAACGGTAGTTTCGATCGTTGGGTAACATCCGGCGTAGATAAAGATGACTGACACCTTTAGGCACTTCATCATCAGAACATCTGAGGAAACTCATCGTATCACAGACAGAAGTGTCTGGAATGTGCACCCAGTGAAATATCAAAAGCACATTTGGAAATCTGCAACTTGTTTGTGATGATTTATTCTTTGTGTCAGACCCTTTAAATCCAATGTCATGGCTCCTCAGTCGAACATTTAATGCTTGCGGATCACTCCGATGTTTAAATGCCAAAATCATGTGACTACATCAGAAGAACACAAGTTCTTGTATCGCGTTGTCATACATTTTTCCAGCGCTAAGACAAGCCGATGGAATAAGTCAGTATTGGCAACACCCCAATAAATGTCATCGACATTACATTTTTCCTCCCATGGATTTGCGATAATGAGCGTAATTCCTCTTTACATTCCACCGCCCGAGCACACACGTGCATCTGTGCATTCACGCTTCAAACACACACACACACACACACACACACACACACACACACACACACACACACACACACACACACACACACACACACACACACACACACACATATCCCAGTGCCTGTACCTCAGAAGGAGTGTGTCTGTATGCAGCATGCAGTAGTACCTAGGCTATGTTCCCTTCACCCAGCCATCTGGTTTCAGTTCAGAACCATCTGGATCTGTCTCCAGCTCAGGCATCTCAGGAATACGTTTTGGAGGGGTGCCCACATCCGTTCACACAGACAAGTGTTTTCAATTACTCAATTTTAAATGTCTCTAAAAACCCAAGTGATTGAGCTTTTTTTTTTTTTTTTTTTAAGGCGGCAGTGGTGGTAAACACTACTTTAAAAGAGCTGCTTCAAAGGGAGACGGCTGACCAGCAGCACACAACAAGACGCTGACCGGGTTACACCTTGATGACTGGCTGGCAGGAGCATGTCACCTCTCAGCTCTGCAAGCCGAAGCACAGCTCCGGGATAACAGCACGTACTTGTTTGCTGATTTTCAGAGCTACCGCAAAATATCCTCTCAGCCAGCATGAAGCAACCGGAGAGCCGGGGAGTGATGAGAACCATGCAAACGGGCTCATCTCCTATTGTAACTGACAGGATGATTCCAGAAAGCTCCCACACCAAAAGGAACGTGTTAGCTTTACGTGTAGTTGAGGTTTGTGTCGTTAAACTCAAAAGGTGTTTTACGTTTGTGGCAATTTATCAGTTTTACACGGGCCCTGTTTACACATTGATCGATATTGATGAATATCTGAAGCATGTTACATCAGTTACCAATTTCTGAGACACAATTTATGGCTTATTTCAGTCTGCTGCATTAATACAAATCAGAAAATGGATAAAGGATGTTTTGGATTCTTCTTCTACAGTTCTACATTTTTTTAATGTATTTGATAGGCAATGTACAGAGAGAGGAAAAGGGGGGAAATAGCAGATAAACTAACATGCAGCAAAACCAAAGGGTCGTTTTTATGCGTCATAGCCAGCTGCTTTTTCTATCACTGACAGAACTTTCCCATTTCTGTGTGTGAATGTGTGTGTGTCACATCCTCACACATGAATCCACCCTGATGATTTCTGCTGTGTCAGAGTGACGCTCGTACCTGAATCTATTTTAAATTGTGACCAACAGCACATTTTAATGACTTCTATGACTAAACCAGAGGAGATCTTCCCCAGGACGCCCATGGGCATGTACTCACACAGCTACAGTATTTCACATGGCTGTGTGTGATAAGGTCTATAGTGTGGCACTTATACATTGTCGCAGGCAGTGGCAGTTAATCCAAAGGAAATACTGCCCCCTTTTTTTCAATTTGCATGCTAATACCACTGCAGATTTAATCTGATATGAGCTGCACAGTGGTTCTAGCCCTCATATAAATTCCCCATCAGGCAGCCGGTCCCCGTCGTTCACATCTATCTTGCGTTAGTCCTGCAGCAGCTCTCAGCATCCTCTTCTTTGTCAGATGTTGTAAGGCCTCCTTCAGACCAACAATAACACTCCCTCAAAAACTTCAGAGTAGTCCAGGAAAGAAAAAAGAAAAAGTTGATCCTGGCCCAACTTTTGTGAGCACAGTGCGATGTCATCCAGCAATGCACTTTGTTGGCCAATGAAGTACAAACAAGAGTCAGCTTGTTAAGCATTTACAAGGCTTGGATGCAACTCTCCTGGTTTGATTATCCATAGATACAATTAGCAACTGTTAATCCAAATAATAATGAATTTGGTTCTTTTTAAAACAAGCTAGTGGCTCTGTGAGGCTCTGCAGGCACAGAGGTGCTTTGAGCTAAATGATAACATCGGCAGGTATGCTCAACATGCTCTCCATCGTAGTTTAACATGTTAGCTTGCATACTATTTGTTAATTAGCAAACACAAAGCGCAGCTGAGGCAGATGAGAATGTCACAAGTCATGCAGGTATTTGGTCATAAATCAAAATATTGCACAAATTACATTTTGATCTGGTGACGCTATCAATATTATTACAATTCATCATGAGGACATGAATGTCCATACTGTACCAAATTGCATGGCAATCCATCCAACAGTTGTCGAGACGTTTCACTGAAAACCGCAAATGTCAACCTGGTAGTGGCGCTGCAGGACAAGTCAGGGGATCACAAAGGTCATTAGGATTCATCATCTGGGGACCACGAACGTCAGCATCCAACTTCATAGCAATCCATTCAATAGTTGTTACGATTTTTCAGATTTGTCTGGACGACATCTGGACCGACTGGTCATTTAACAACAATTACTACTATTCTGAAAGTCATTTCAGAATCCCCAAAGACTCTTTGAACCAAATGGATGAAAAAGTGTTTAGCCCGCTGCACAAAAAATAAATTCAACCCTATTTCTCAAATTGTGACTCAGTTTCCTAATCTAAACAAAGATGGTCGCCTTAAAGGTGCAGTGTGTAGGATTTGGCGGCATCTAGCGTTGAGGTTGCAGATTGCAACCAACTGAACCTTCTCCCGTGTGCCAAGCGTGTAGGAGCCAACGTGAAAATGTGAATGTCCTTATCTAGGGTCAGTGTTTGGTTTGTCCGTTCTGGTGTACTGTAGAAACATGGCGGCTGGCTCCATCAAGAGGACCTGCTCCGTATTTAGATATAAACGTCTCATTCTAAGGTAACGAAACACAACGATTCATATTTTTAGGTGATTATACACTAAAGAACACATATTTATTAATTTATATTCCGTTTCGGCCAATAGATCCCCCTAAATGCTACACACTGTTCCTTTAAATGACATACTTGATCAATTTATATGATGTGAACCAAGATTAATTATATCTGTATTGGTTTTACTTTCTATTATTTTATATTTCATACAAAATAATGTGTTCATATTTGTATTGTGTTACAAAACACAGAAGAAGATGTCCTCTCCGACTTGGATAGGAAATATAGTTGGAACTTGTATTTGAGGATTATGAAAATACATTCATAGGTAGTAAGTGGTAAGTGTTATTAAACGACCTTCTGGGTTTGTCATGGTTTCTATTTTAAAACAACGAATGCTTAGCTCTGTGCCTCGAATGTCATGAAAATACATGAGTGCAGCCTTACTTTGAACCCTCTAAATTATGGTTTGCCGTGTATTGAAAATGAAATATGAGCATTATTTGAATCTAAAATAAGTTATTTTACGAAATGAAGCTGCAGTGTTGCTCTATTGCAAGCTTCTTGTCCTACAATGGGTACGTCTCAGTATGAACCTTGTCTGGTACCTCAGCTTGCCGTCAGTCCATGAAGAACCGGTAGTTTAATGCGTGGAAGTTATATAAATTCTTTGTGGAGTTCTTGTTGTCTACTAGAGTTTGAATATGTGCATGTGTTGCTGAAAATCCCCACATACACCAACAAGACTTAAGTCTCACCATTACACTAATTCCCATGTTGTTAAATGTGTTTCATACACAGCTTTAATTCTAATGACCAGAACTCAACAGAGCTGGAAATCTGGAGGATCGTTGTGGTTTTGATTTGTTGTGCTGGAGTGTTTCTCAATGGTCTTGCGGTATCCATCACATATGCGTAATCCCTAATCAGGGTTATGTACATAGCACTCCATCAAGAGCCCTTCACCATCGCTCAGAGAATGCTGACCTGGTAATTGAATTTGAGCGTAGCTTATGATGGGAACATAAGCCAGATGCCAGGATGTTTATGGCGTTGTTGCTTTGCGGGCAGCAGTGTACACAACCCCTGTCTCTCGCTGCAGCCTGATTTTCCATGGCAAGCGCATCCTTATGGTCAAAAACATCTCCAGTAATTTATAGTAATGAACTCGGTGTTAGCAGTGATATGCATCATGTACATTAATTACTGCGCGGTGTCAGATGCTGGTAAGGGAAACATGATTGATTATCGTTCTCGCTCTAATGTGTCTATTGTTATCTTTGACAGGCAAATTAAAGGAACCATCTGAATAAATGAATGCAGATGATTCCCTACAGGGCATGAGGGTCGTTGACTAGTTTGATGAATATGAAAATAATGTGAATCATATGCCATGGCCTACAAAGTCACCAAGGGACCTCAATCCAAATGAGCACCGCTGTTCAGTGCACGTTTTAGTGCACGTGCTGCGCCCAAAGTTTAAACTGGTTAAACTTTGGGTTGATCAGCGAAAAAGCCGTTGTTTTGCCGCGCAAGCCACCGTAAATAATGGGTTTCAAAGCGCAAGTGGTGCCGTTGCCTCGTTCTGTGTGAAAGGCCCATTAATGAGCGACCCGATATCACGCCAAAGCATGTAATAGACCCGCCTGTCCACCAGAGGATAGCGTGTCGGTGTCACGTTTTGCCTCGCAGAGGGGTGAATATTACACTCGTGTATGAAGGTGCAACAAAACCACTCATTTAGGTTTAGGAAAAATGTCATGGTTGGCTTTAAAATAAGTACGTCAACTAAGTAAAATACATACGGAAACAAGGTAACATAAGTACGGAAAACACGTCACAAACGTCACTAAAAAACATGTCACAAACATTACTTACAAAATAAAACACCGGCCTCCTGGTTCAAAGTCCTGTGATTGTTGGACCCATCCAACTCCCCCTCCCGCCCACCATAAGCGGCCTTTCTCAAGTTTTACTCTATGTCACTAGCTCTGAGCGTAGCATATTTATCCAGATGCGTTTACATTGCAGACAGTACACAGTACATGCAGTACAAATGGCATGCCTAAAGCAAGAACGCTGTTCTTATTGCACGTTGTTTCTCATGTCATTCACTCTACTTTCCGTGCGACGAGGCTGTTCTGAGACACTTTGCGTCGATCTGGGAATTACATACATATTGTCATGATTTACATCCATAATATGTTCAGTGTCAGTGCGGGAAGTAGTATGTCCTTTTTATTTTGTTGTGTTTTATTGGCATTGGACTTAAATAAAAACGTTGTTATTGATCGTATTCCCGAGTTTGTAGACGTACGTAGCTGGCGCGCACCTCGTCAATACTGTAATTACACGTCATAACGGCGTCTCACAGATGGGGATTCTGTCCCTCGAAGTGCAACCAACATAAATCAAACCGACATTACTACAGTAAAATCACAGACATTACACATATTTAGACTGAGGTGAGATGCTGTGGTGATCGATAGAGCATAAGTGAAAAATCAACAGAACGAAACCTTTTACAAATACTACAAGGCACAAATGAGCACAGAACACAAGGAACATGCAGCTCCACAACCAGCATCCTGCACCCACTGAAGCTGACTCTGCAGCCACCTCTGCACACAGTTGTTTGTCATTAACTGTTGCTTTTATCAATTCTTTTTCATTGCTCTGTTTATGTATCTGAGCTGCTTGACCTAGATGTGTGGGTTTCACTTTCCCAATGCTCAGTTAAGATTGATTACATAAGTTGTTTTGGATTATGCAAAGTGCTTATGAGAGGAGAATTTCATATTAACAATGCTGGTAATTACAAAAGGGCAATTACCCACTCAATGGCAACATAGATTTATGCCCCGCTGCAGTGATCTAGGCCTGCGCAGCACAGCCATGACCTGCGAATTTGAGCTCGAAAAAAGAGGCAAGAAGCGCCTTACCGAGCCACAGGCCGCTATAGTTTCATGGCAGACACCCTAACCACACAACCGCCGCAACGGATAATAGAGAAAGCAACGGGATTTGTAGTAAAAGCGCCGTGCATCCTCGCTGAAATACAGTCTCCGTGTCTTCCAGAGCCGGAGCAGCTTGGCCGATCGCTGTGAGTGAACGCAGATGGGAGAGATGCCCAGCAATGGAAAACGGGGAATAAACTAGCTTAATGAAAGCATCATGGCACAGTGAAAAGCCAGTCTAAGCCATCAGTGAGAATGCCCCGGGGGTAGGAAGATGGGCTGGTGTGCGTGCTGGGGGCTGGAAGCTTGCCTAGATCCAGGAGCTCTGTTGGCCCTCTGTGGGCTCATGGCAGTCCACTCCCTCACCACACAGCCCCTCCTGGGAGCAGCCAGAAAGCTGATATGCCATGTTACAGGTTGGGCCCCGAGGTACCAAGTACCATATCAGGAAAATTAGATGCTTAGTTGAGAATGGCAGCGGCCCAACCTTGTCTTTTACAGATTGAGTTGCATCTGCATTCAATGTCCTTGACAGTGTCTGGAGGAGAAAAAGGCAGCGAGGACTCAAATGTTTTAATTCTTGTTGCAGAATAGACGCAGAACAGTTGTGTTGTTCTACAGTCTACAGTTGCACGACTGGTGTTCGCCATCAGCTGTTCAGTAAAGAGCTTCAGCTAACAGACACAATATATTTCCCAGCTGTTCAAAGCTGCGTACAATTGTCGCCTGATATTTATTTTCTTTTTATTTCGAAGATAATGCTTCCAGGAATTTACTGTAATTCATGCTTGACCTGAATGTTGGATGCCTCACTTCAAGAGCAACATGTAAGCTACAACTTCTGATTTGTGTAATTTGTGTGTTTTTAAAGCTGCAGTTATCAATCTTTGTATATTAATAATGGGTCAAATGGCTACATGTTTGTGAAATGGTCGGTCATAGTGGTGAACCCATATAGGGAGCTGTTCAGCATCTCCCAGCTCATTGTTCTGTTCAGACTCAGCCTCTCATCAACAGTTTTGCTGTTTTCAGCGAAAAAGCTCTGATAAATCAACTGTACATTATCTGTCCACAACATAGTGGAGCATTTAGCAGTGAAGGTCAAGAGAGAGTTGGTGGAGACCAAAACGGGAGTTAAAAGGAGAGCCTTGTGACGACCCTCTCTGAGTCGGCCTCTCCCCCCCAGGTGGTTGGTGGGTGGAGTCAGGTCATCAGGGAGATTCAGCTCACCTGGTCTGGCTGCATGCAGCACGACTTTTGGTGCCTTCAAATGGGGTCGTGTTTACTGTGTTCACAAGATGAGTCCATATGAACATCCCCCCCCCCCCCCCCCCCATCTCGTATTCACGACCTCGGAAGTGGAAAGTTTCTGAAAGCTCCGAGTTCACGAGTTGTGACGTGTTTGTTGACGTTGTCAGAAATGGTGGAGGCCATGGAAGATCATTTTTTGGTGCATAATAAGTGAATATATTGAAATTTTAGTCGTATATTGTTTTTCTTCTGTCTGAGGAAAATGTTGATATTCCAAACTTTTTCCTCTGTCATTAGGCCTTTGCATTTCTTTTGCACTATGTTACCCACTTGCTAGCTCGCTAAATTGTTAGCCTCTGTGGCTTCTAGACGCAGACAGTAACGTTAATATTGCCGTTGCTTAGCAGCGGTGTTCTCACGACTTGAACGCCAAGCATATCGTGTACACGACTTCCCATGTTGTAAAGTTCACGAGTTTCATTTGAAGGCACCATATATAAGCTTGGTGGCAGTCAGCCAGTCTTTCTCTCCACTAGCTTCCACCCTGTTTGGTTTTTGTTACATTTGGTTTATCATTACACTCACTTCCCTTTTAGTTATGTAAAATAAACTTCTTTTTAGTTACATCTCACGTGCTTGTTTGGTCGCTCGTTCAACAAGCACAGTCGTGTTCATGTTTCTAAGTTCGATAAGAAGGAGACTTTTGTGATTGGCTGTGTCCAAATAAGGTCTCCATCGATGTAGATACCTAACGCTATTCCATCTAATTGATGCAAAATTAAACTAAACCCCCTTTTGTTTGCTTTTTCTCAAAGGAGAGCACAGGACACGTGACAGAGGAGATATGTATGTTGTAACATGCAATTTTAATTTAAGTTGGACTTTATGGGTTATATAATTTTCATTGACAGAGCTAGATAAAGATCCTATTCAGGGGAAAAGGGAGATGATCTAACATCTATTTGTCTCTGTCAACATCCTTTTAATTTAGTGCACTTGGTATAAAGCGTTTTATTCTTTTTCTCATCGACTTTCATTCCTGTGACTATAAATAAAATCTTGTCAATAGAAGCCATTTTCCCTCTCCACAGGGTCGAGCAACCTTCATGATGAAGTTATCTTCTCCAAGGCTCTGGTGCACAATGACACCTATTCACTGCTTGCTGCTGTCTCGCTTTAGTCTAGCTCCTCAGCTTACCTCATCATCCATTTATATACATATATTGTATTTTTCTAGAAAGCACAAGACTGTATTTTATTCTGAAATCTGTACCATAAATTATGGGTCTGAAGTTTTACCAGAAATGTAAAAACACTATCTTTAAATCTTAAATCCCCCCCCATTCACACCACCAATACATTTATATAGAGTTAATTCACACAAGTTAGATTATGTTACTCCATATCAGTAGGCTCTCCAGCAGACATGGATGACTTTGCAGTACAGGGGAAGAAGAGTTATGCATTGTCTCCGAGGCACAGAGCGAAAGCAGTGTTCAACAAAACATCTGTTGATTGTTAGAGTCATATGGGAAGAAGATATTAGGGAGATTATAAATGGATGAAGTTGAGGGACTAAATCCAAAAAGGCCAACACTGTCCATCAGCGGCCACGTGGCCTATTAAACAGTCTTTCAGAGCCAGACAGTGCCTTTTCACTCTTTGTAAATCCCTCTGTGTGAGCCAAGTCAGCTAAAAGCCATAAATGTAATAGTTGCTGCCTGTGGACAGTACGGGGCGTTCTCCTCCGTCCATTCAGCGTCAACTCTGCTGACAGGAAGGCCATTTACAACTTCCAAATGTATCCCCCTGCATCAGCTGGCAAAAATGGTGAAGTTGCCATGTATTTTCCACTGATCCATCAAGAAGTGAATCAAACTGTGAGAGCCGGGGAAGTGCAAACAAGGCACGGCTGGGTCACGGCCTGTCTTCTTTGTCTCTGTTAGCAGGAGGGCGGATATTAACACACACATAGGAGATAAGGCGGATGAATTAAAAGGTGGCACAAAGAGAAACATTCAGGAAAGACACGCTCGGTTATTTCGTCTCTTATCACTCATCTCCACCAAAACAATTACTCTTAAATGAGATTAATAACCACTGATGAAGGGGTGTCATATTTTCCAGTGCAGCAAAATGATGCATCTTCTTCACACGTTATTCATGCATGGTGATTGTATAATTACATGTTGCTGCTAAGTTTAGTGTCAGTTTAGAGTTGGACTTAAAGGAGTAGTTCACCACAAAACAATATAAATTGTATCACCTCCCTAGGCTCTTATCCTTTGTTTAGCAATACTTGCGAAAATGCCAGCGAAAATAGTTGTGTTTGGATTTCCATGAGCCCATGAATGGATACAAGACATGCTGCACCTGAATTTTTAGAAAGTTTTCCGGACGTTTTATAACCTTTTTTGCTGTCTTTTGTTCAGACTTCATCGAAGTCTGTTTGCACTGATATGATTGCATTTTCCGCTCTCTACTCAGTTAAGTTGCTAACGCTAAAAAGCTGAAGGGGACTGCATGGTTCTGTGGGTTCGTAAGCTTTTTGTTTTTGCCTTCGTTTTGAACCCACCTCCCGACAACAGTTGAATCAACCAATGAACCTACTTGACGCGTAGGTCCGCACGACACATTGTTGAGATTTGGGAGGTGTGTCCATTGGCACCTCTGCGAGCCTCTGCAACCTATGGTTGTCCGTAATGTCCAAGCCCCCAGAAAGAGTGATGATGACGTGACGAGTCATAAAAATTTGATGACGTGATGACACCGTGACAGTTGTGACCCTGTGACCCCGTGACGGAGCCATGTGACCGAGCGGACGCTACTGCGCCTGCTCCATGGGCCCAATGGATGCGGAAGATCGCCGTAAGATCCGGGTACTTTTCCAGTCGGAAGTCGAGCCATTTTGGCTTCATGCGCCACGGAGCAACTCTCATAGGAATGAACGGGGCCCCACCTCCAACGCTGTATCCAGTTCTCTTTATACATCAGTGGTTCGCAAGCTTTTGTTTTTGCCTCCGTTTTGAACCCACCTCCCAACAAGAGTTAAATCAACCAATACTTTACTTTACTTTACTAATAATTACTTGAAGCGCAGATCCGCACGACACGTTGTAGAGATTTGGGAAGTGTGCCCATTGGCACCTCTGCGAGCCTCTGCAACCTACGGTTATCCGTAATATCTCCCCGGCCTGTACGTAGGTCCGCTGACACGTGTACATGTATCTCTGAAGAAGCATAATTCCAGCATCAGCAGGTAAAACATTTACCACGTTCACCAACTTAGTTAAGAGTGTTAGCATGCTAGCATTTGCTCATTAGCCCTAAACACAAAGCACAGCTGAGGCTGATGGGGAATGTCATTAGTTTTAGAGAGCAGATATTTGGTCATAAACCAAAGTATTAGACGAATTAGGATTTTGAGCTGATGATGGCGCTAGAGGATAGGTCAGCGGATCATCAAAGTTATTACAATTCATCCTGAGGGGAACATGAATGCCTGTACTAACTTTCATTATCCATCCAGTAGCTGCGGAAGGTCGTATGGGTTGAACATTCCAATCCTTACAGCTATAGCTATTATATTGATTAGTGCAGCTTTAAAGTGTACAATAAAAGCTGCTGTTCAGACACTTTAACAACATGCAGGATTTTATGTTGAATGTAAGAGTGAGTTGGAGGGAAATAAAGCACATCCAGTCATAATTAGCGAATGTTCATTGTTTAGAGATTTATCGTCTTTCAGTTGGACGTCCCGTGTCCAGCGGACGTGCTTGATCAGGGAGTTAAAACCATGCGTCCAGTGGCTTTGGCGCGCATTCTCAACATCTTTCAGTGTTTTGAGACCAGTTTACGCCTTACTGTCCACAATCATTAGATTTAGAAGAAAGGGGACAAGAAAGTCTTGCTGAAGGTATTTTCTTGCGTGGCTGGTGTATATGTGTGAGTCAAAGGGAAAGTAAATGAGTGCTGTTTTTATGACTCTCTTTTCTGTAGCACTTTGGTCCCGTGGGTTTATATAACTTTGCAGTATAAACCACATCGAACACTCACAGTGAGTGGGACGAATAACGAAAACAAGAGGGGTCCTTGTAACCTTTCATGTGAGCATTCTTGGCACATCCATGCTCACTTCCCTGAGACATTTTAACTTTCAGCTGCCCAGTTGGAGAGCTCTTGAAAGGGCTGGAGCTATGATGCATTAATTGGCTCACGTATTGCTCAGGAGCACGTGGGTAGCGCTGACCTCAGTATACTTTAATAATCGTAGATTTGATAGGTGTGTTTGAGATAGGCAAGTGTGTCCTTTCTTTGCTCCTGCATACCAAAAGTGTCCAGAAAGGGTTGATTGACGATCTCAACTCTGACCAGCTGTATTCAAAATCCTCGGTTAATTATTAAGAGTTCAACAGACTCCACCAGTAATGTTCTTGGTGTTCTGTCCTGGTATTTGTTAGTGAGTGTGTTTGCATTCTTGTCTAGGATGACAGATAAACCCGCTTTGCTTGCATGGGAGGCAGAATTGAAGAATGGCTTTGTGCACAGTGGGGAATGTGTAAACCACAGTGTCTGCAAATGTCCTCACTGGACCTCGGTGAGGTCTCTCGGGTCCCTGCAGTTTCAAGATGTAATGGTTTACATACGCAGCTGGCGGCACGGCGGGGCCATCATTCATAGTTAGATATGATTTGAAGCAAGTGGATTTTCCTCACGTTATTTATACATGGCTGTGCGTGGTCGGAGTCTTTGGTTTTTATGGCATAATGATAATAATCTTCTTACATGTCACACTTTTATTGAAGCTCACCATGTGGGACCCATGTGGCACAAATTCTGGTCAGGAAAACACATTCCCACATTATTCGTGTTGGTGAAAGATTTATTATCGTATAAGTGAGCGGATTTTTACAGCGATCGTGAATCTGATTCCTCATTTTCTGTGGGGTTAGTACAGATTTTATTAAATACTTGAATTTATAATAAAAGCTCAGATGGATTTGAAAGCAAATGATGTCACAGAATCTAAATAAGGGAAAAAAGAAACTGAATATTCATCCTTCTCTCTTTTGAAATACTGTATTGTATCGCAGTGAAAAGGACCTTGTAGAGGCTAATGTGAAAGTATTTAATTCAAATAGCATATAATAAGCTTTTGATTAGTAGCCCAGGCATATTAGTGGTACAGTTGTTTCAGCTTGGCCTTCTCTTTAGCGGTTGCAACTCTGTTGAATCGACTTAGTAAAGCAAAAGATACTTTTGAACTTCAGTCTGTCAGCGCCACAAAACTGCCCTCTCCTCTCTTTTCTCTCTTTTCCTCCCGAGTGCACTGGCCGGGGAGGAGACATGACAATTCAAAGGAGGTTTAACTGAAAACTGCACAATTTAGAGACAGCGGTTTTTATGTGGAAAAGGAGAGGCGTGCACATATAGTAACACATCCAACAACACTGGCGGTGACTGCGTTGGGGGCAAATATTTTCCATTAAGAAATTCATGAGCTTGTAAACAGCTCAGGTCCTGGGAAGCGTAGTTACATGTGGGACGATAACCAGCCTGTTTGCATAAAATACTACTTTTTTCATTGACATACCCTTCTCCTGCGTTTCTGCACAAGAACAGCTCCCGGCTCACTCTGCAATAAGCGAGCCGCTAATCCTGTAGGAAGCTCTGTAGAGGCTCCTGGCCCATAATTCACCTCCGCTCCAACATTAGCTAAAACTTTTTAAGTGAGTGTTACTGTGTGTGTGTGTGTGTTCACGGCTGCCTTTCTCTCAGTGCTTGGCACACACCTCTGCCTGTGTGCGAGCACGCAGGTGCACACAGAGCCGTGCGCTGGTGAAGATGAGTCAGTACACAGTCACTTAGCAGCTTTATAGAGGATGTTTGCAAACTTTAAAGGGGCCACCTGTGAACAGCCATAAAGCTGCCATTGTCCTAACCGCGTGTGTGAGTTCACATCATTTTGCCGCTCTCATTTCTCATGTCTTCTTCTTCTTCTTTGGCCGAGTCCTTTGAGGTGACGCCGCTCTCCGTGTGACTGATGCTAACACGGCGGTGAAAAATCCCCCTCATCTGTGGATGACGTCGTCTCGGCTTGCACGCAATAGATTTTAAATTTGAAACATAAAATAAGACCATCAGAATTTTGATTCAGGTGGAGAATAATCACCAGGGTCAGTGCTAATTAAAAGTACAACTAAAGAAGCAAAGGGGCGAACATAAAATGAAGCACATTAAGAAAATAGTGGGCTATTAAGACGTCTTTCCATGTCCTCATGCTTATAGTCTGTACTGAAAGTGATTACTCACAAATACCATGTCGGTCCATTAGAATATCACACAAGGTCGTGTCCTGGATACAAAGCAAGTCTAATAAGTAACTGCTTATTCTAGTGGATATTTTTTTATGCTATATTTTTATACCTTTAATTGGGTGCAAAAGTCTGGCATTCATTTTCTGTTCCCCTGTCGCCGTGTGTGGTGCCAGAGGCTTTCAAGTTAACCTTCCTGGAAGGTATTGGTTACTTTGCTAAATATATGAGGCCTGCTGTTACTCACTTTAGTGCGTCTTTATTTGCGTTCTGTGGAAAGTCTTATTTTTATGATCGAGAATAAAGATTATTCTTGCATAAATCCATAGCAGAAGGAGCTAATGCATAGGTGAGGAAATAAAAAGGCTTATGTAGCAGTCAACATGTAAATTAAATGACAAAGTATTACATTGTTATGTGTGAGAGCATTACTGATAAATGTGCGCGAATACCAAGAATCTGTGAACGACTGCCTCTCAGCACTCACAATCATTAACACCAATTATTCACATCGTGAACGGGAAGCCGGGCAGCTTCCTGTTCACTTGACTTCATTTCCTCCTGTTGCTGTTACTGCGTTGTTTATCCTGTGTTTCTTCCTCCACGAGTCTATCCGTCATGAACACTTCAAACGCCTTGCCCTTCACTCTGCACTAAATAGTCTTTCCCTTTCACACTTAAGTTGGTTCCCATGTGTTTGGTAAAGCAGTTCAATCCTCACTTGCTCATACTGGGACTCATCAGCATCCCAGAGATCCTCTCTCCAGTCCTCCCAGGATGCACAGCTGCTTTTCTGCGCACCGCTTGCTGGAAAGTCTATTTTTGTGCAGATAATATTAGCTACATCCCCTGTTTACTCAATGCTGAAAACTGAACCATTGTATGTGGAGCAGTCAGGGTCTCTGGTGGCTCGGAGTCACGGGCTACAAGCAGACAGTGTAAAAGGGAGTAGGATTCCCTCAAAGATGAAGGATAACACTGTCCTACTGCACAGGGACTCCATGGGTGTAGAGAGACTTTTACTGTACTGGCTGTCTTGTTGACTGAGCATGCAGTTGGTAAAAGTCAAGGGATCCGTTGTATGACCTAATAATTCTTGCAAAATTAATCTCAGAGTTAGTTTGGAGGTTTTATAATGACTAATGAGCATGTCAGGTTTTGAATTTAAAAACCTTGAAACTGCCAAGTCAAGCCAGTTATCAGATCTGTTCACTACGCAGTATTTTTCACAGTTGTATGCATGCACGTGCTTAAAAGGCATTCTTCTTTTACTTGTTAGACTCTGTTAGACTTACGTGTTAGACATTTGTCACGTAAATTTCGTCATCTGCCTGTGTCCTCAAGGGTCCACGCATGAACTGTCGGCATCTTACGTCTAAATCCTAAAAAAAGATGTAGTCCAAAAACGGAACGCAGACAGCACGGATACGCGCACATATTCACGCATGTTGGCGTCAGTGGGCAACCTCCAGGTCTGAGAAGTGAAGCCAATGCTGAAGTGCCTTAAACTTGCATTCTTTCTAATAGCCAGCAGGGGGCGACTCCAAAAGGAAGTCTGATTGTATAGAGGTCTATGAGAAAATGAGCCTACTTCTCACTTGATTTATTACCTCAGTAAATATTGTAAACATGAGTTTATCGTCTCAATCGCTACTTTCAAGTCTTCTTCAACACAGCATGATGTTCATTTAGTAAATTATGGTCCCATTTAGAGTCAAATAGACCATAATCAGGATATGCTTTAGGGCGTGGCTACCTCGTGATTGACAGGTCGCTACCACGACGTTGTCTGGTCTGGGAGTTGTTCATGTTTTAGTCTTAAAACTTTAACCCTTTCACAGTGTGTTTTCAGTTCATGAAAGTTAATTATAAACTTTTTGGCCCCCTAAAAATGACGTATTCAGCGTTCGGTTGTACTTAGCTCCACCATCTTGTGTCACTTCTGGTTGCAAATAACCAACATGGCGGCTGGCCAAATACCAAAAAGGCAGTCCGAGTGACTACGTTCACTTCTTATATACAGTCTATGGATGCGCGTACAGTCTTTGTAGTGGTCACAAACATGTGCAGATGAATTTCAAAATTTCATCAGCACCATCGGTGCCACACTGACGCAGAAAGTAACTTAACAAAACTCATTTGGACTGTTAATGGTGTCTGCACCATGCTAACTTTACATCGATCAACAAGTTAGATCTCCATCCTACTCATGCTGAGAACAACTTCAAGAGGGGAATTTGTACGTGTTTTTAAAAGTTGTTTGGAGTGGTAATGTGGTAAAATGGAGCTGTTAATGTGAGCATTCCCCACTTTACAATTGGCGCCTGATATAAAGAAAGTGTGGAAGTGATACAGTTTGGAGTTTACTTTATCTTGGTCAAACATTGCTTCCAAGAAAACCACAATGAGTTACTTGTAAAGTGGGAAATATCCTTCCCTGTTGCTGCTTTGTGACTCAACATGAATAAGGTGGAAGTGATGCGAGGCAACAGGGAACGGTGCTTTCCTCTGGGTTATGAGAGCAAAACGTTTGGTGTGTGTGTTCTTGTTGAGTCACAGATCCTCTTCCAAACCAAACTGGACCGAGGCCACGTTACAAATGTGATTCAAAGCCTCACTCTGGCCTCGGCTCTGTATCACCTCAACTCTGGATCAATGCTTTCATCTTAAAAGACTAAAGAATTCAAACCAGCAACCTTTTATGAACCTGTCTGACATTAACTGGATATTGTTGCTCTACCACCTTCCGCAAGATCAACAACATCCTTTGTGATAGCGGAGGAACTGACTGCTTTCCTTGGCATCATGTCATAGATATTTTTAGGCCGTCCTGTATGAATTAAGCAGTGTTCACTGCTCTCTCTGTGGGGCAGTTCAGATCTACCTGATTCTAAGGTTGCTAATAGCCCTTCTAATAAAGGCCAGATTGTGGGAAAACTGGTAGTTAATGTGACCCGGCTGTGGCTTGCTGACAGACGTTCCCACCAGCGATGTAGGACAGAGCCTGCTCCATTTTCCTATCCACAGGAAAAATGCTATCGGCTCCCTAGGCGCTGCAGACTCTTTACTTTGCATTATTTTCCCTTGAGAGATTTAATAGCCTTCTATCTTACTCTTGACATCAGCTGCGAGATTCAATGACTCCATTTTGAATATGAGTCCATTCACTGCTTCTGTGGCAGAATGGCAAGAGCAAACTCTTCAGACGTGGATACAAAAACCCAGTCATGTGAGACAAATGAGAACAGTGTTTTATCATGCAGATTATCTTCAAGGTCTCAGGTTTTTATACACTCTTGGTTCGTGTCAAAGTGGCAAGACCCTACAGGGATATCGATTTATATTTTGAGTTCAGTCTTTAAATGTAATGTATGAGGGTGGAGTATCGTTACATGAAAAGGCGACAAACACGGACTGTCGTATCATCCTCAAGATCTCAATCGTCACCCCAGACTTCCTTGCTCGTACATGTTGGCTCTTGTTTGAGCTGTATATACCTGGACTGGCTCCTCGGGGTCTGGGTTTTTATCTCACACATGCATTGTCTGATGTTCTCATGGCTCACATTAGGCAGAAAAATACTATCGTGGAAATTATCCACAGCATGAGAAGAAAGTAGGGGATGTCCACTTTTTAGTGCTCAGTGGGCTGCTTGGATTTCCTTTCTAACAGTTACTCAGCAGGTTTTTTTGTATCACCTATATTGCAATACTAGTAAAAAGCAGCTATTGTCATTTTTATTATCTCCGCCAGGAGATTATGTATTCGGTTGTGTGTGTGTGCATCTTTGTGTCTGTCTGTCTGTCCACGGCTAATCTGGCATACTGCTGAACCCGTCAGCCTAATATTTCTTGTGTTCATTTATGACTGTATGCTCAAGGACCTCTCGTGGGAGCAGTGATTCACACTTTTTGAAAACACATTTTATTGATAACATATTTTGATTGTTTTTTACCGCTGTCACACTACCCTTAATCGGCCGGTAGGGGCCACAAGTGATCTGCTTCAGTTTGGCCTCTTCTTTTGTGTTCGGCTAACAGAGCTAACGAAACTGAACATACAGCAGGACAGACAGTTTCTGATGAAGAAGAAGTTGGCAAAGAAAGCTGACATTAATTACGTAATAACTTTAAAATAACCAGTTGAAACTAGTCATACCGGTAATATCCATCACTTTTGACAAATTTAATGCTGCACTCTGCAGCGCCACACTCTACCTTAAACGTCCGATCCCTTCCACCTAAATCACATTACAAAGCCTCTAATTGGCATCCAGCATGCCCCCTAAAACTTCAGACACAACAGGAACATGGTGAAACATGCCTGTCTCCATGGTCCTCTGTTAATGGAACAAACTTGTCTGCATGAGACCGTTTAATTCAAGCCGCTGCGTGATAATTTCTTCTGGGTCTGCTTGGTGCCAGGCCAGCAGGTGAGGACTTCACATCCTGTCCCATTATCAAGAGAGGACCTTGACTCTGGTTCCCACAAATTTTTTTTTAAGAATTTCTCAGAACGCTAAACACACAGGTATGGATTTCATTTGTTGTTGTGACGAAACAGCTACAGTTTCCAGCCCTTTTTTTCCCGGTTCATAATGAAAACACGCAGCTATTAAGTCATTTTGAATCTTCGTGACTTTTAAGTGCTTTGTGGAAATTCTGAGGGTGGATGTGGTGGCGTGGGGTAGGGCCTTAACTTATAGCTGATATTTAAACAAAAAACAGGCAAAAATGTGTTTAATTTTTTTTATTTATCTTGTAAAATCCTTTTTTTAAAGATTCATTTTGCAGCGTTTCTGCAGCAGATGTACAAAGAGAAGAAAAAAAGATGCAACAAAAGTCGTCAGCTGGAAACAACCTCACCACTCCACTACTACTGTACAGTACGTGCTGAGCTGAGAGGGAGACAAAAAGTCACTGAACCCCATAAACATCACTCAGCAGCGTACTGCTACAGTGGAGCTGAGGCACAAGCATCCCTCGCAGCGGGACAATGTGCTGGAGGATAATCAGCTCAATAAAAGTACATCTGCCTTTCACACTGCTGTATGCTGGGACTGCACAGGGACACAATGTCCTGTTGTGTTTTTATGCGTCGCCCCTCTTGACAAATACTTTAATGCTGGAGGATGAACATTAATCTGTCCCTCTGTACATGAAGATTTTCTCCATTATTGCTGGGTTTATTGAAGGGAAATGCCAAGTGAATTTTGGAAGAGCAGCTCTGTCTCTTTTATTTTCGAAAAATGATTTTATTGATGAGCCTTTAACTCGTGTGTAAACAGTGACGCACAGCATCCATTATTAAGACAAAGCAAGGCAATTAAATTTATAAAGCACATTTCATCACAAGGGAACTCATGTGTGTTGCATTAAATTGCGCATATGTACAGAATATAATACATATAATACTAAAAATGCAAAAATAACAAAAAAGAAGGAATGCAAGGCTGATTTGAAGTTCCACTTACTGGAAATGTCCATGTGCTTTCAGCCACATCTTATAGCCTTCATCAGCAGATGGAGACAGGGGTTACAGTCTTCCCCCAATATGTTACCTGAAATTTCATACTTAGGTCAGGTGATAAGGACCATCTCCATGACAACTGAGCAAACTTCACCTGTTGATAAAGGCCACAAAATGAAGCTGAATGCTCTGGAAAATTGTATTGTTTGTCAAACTGCTATTTCCAAGCTCAAGAAGAGCTTTCCAACAAAGATCTGATTCATGTGTAGAACTTTAGGCCTACATAAAGGTGCTAAATACGGGATTGGGAGCATTTCTATTGCCTCTCAACGGCTCTCAACATGGCAAGGACAAGCCAGTGGCTCGCAGCTGACAGTGCTAACGGTGCTACAAGTGCAGAAAACGGCAAAAGTGCTGACAGAGATAACAGTGTTAACCTGAGGGGGAACCGGAGGGTGGGTGGTATGCTTCTGCAACGACGCCATCAGTCGGGACGGCGTTATCGGGGGTAACCGCTGTATGAACGCAGTGCAGAGCAGTGGCTGTGAGCTAGCCAGTGGGGCACACACACATGCACGAACATGCATTAAAAGCACACACAGCTGGCCCGGCGATGTCAACAAAGCACAGAGAAGCTTGGTTTACAATACACACAGAGGGAGAGTGACTTCATTCTCTGCTCAGGTAGACATTACTCCTCTATATCTTTACATAGCACATAGTTGTTTGCTGCTATATTAATGCTCTAAAAATCGTATAGAGCACCTTTAAGTTTCATCACGTGCTATTAGGGTGTCTTCAGGCTTCTTAACATCAGTATGATATCCATTCTCGGTTTGATAGTTATTCGTTTTTCAATATTTACAAATGTGATTAGTACTCTCAGGGGTTACATCATATGAATTTTTTCAGTAATCTTGAATATTTGGATGTGTTGAACAGGTCACAGTGCCTTGCAGTGTTACCACAGTCTGTTCATAAACTTTTTATAGACCTCTCTTGCTAAGAGACTGGTGTTGAAAAGTGAAGATTCGGCCCCTGCTGTGGAGGATTTACTTCCTGTGTATGTGCGTGTGCGTGCTGTTGTTGCTTGCACTGCTGATTTCAATATATACCTCTCCGAATAAGAAAAGGAGAAAATGCCAAACACTGTAATTTGTCAACTTATTTTTTACAATCAAGCCTATTTAAAGTTATTGAATTAGCATTTGGCCAGACCCTTTGTCTTGACACAGAAGAGAATCATTTTAGTGAATTATTTTTGGAGAAAGACTTAATTTAATGGAGAGCAATAACCAGCAGCGTGCGATGCTGCAGACGATGGGAGGAGGACTGTGTACGGAGACAGAATGAAACTCCTGGAAGTAACTCGCATACAAAGGAGTAAGCATGAATAAGAATAAAAGTAAATGTAAACAAAGAAACCTGGAGTGAGAGCCCAAGACTGCCAAGGTGCCACTTGATGTCTGAAAAATTGTACAAATGTACAGAAAAGACTGTGTTCCTGTGTGTCAGCTCTGCGTATAGTGATTAATATAAATATCTGAGCACAAAGGCCCTCTCAGAGTATTTAAAACAAGCTCAGTTATTTGATTATACAGCAGCCGACTAGATTATATAATTACACAACAGACCTGAGAGAGAATTTTTGGTTCTACTACTGTATATTTGCACTCCACAGTAGTAATCCAGATGACACCACATAAGAGGTTCACAGAGCTGGAACAATATTTTTTGGATTTCCTGATTTTTGCAATGAAAAAATATTTTAGTTCTCAGATACTAATTTTTATCCATGAAAATACTTAACAAGTAGCGTACATTTGGCAAGCACCTATTTATATGTTTTGCATTAAGCCCACTGCGGAAGCTAACAATATTGGCTTCCCCCAATTTTGTAAATTACATGGCAGAAAGTACAACGTCTTAAATCTAAATTTAGTTGTTTCTGGCTTAGGTGAACATGTTTTGGCAGAACAAATTGTAATAGTTTGTTTTATGAATACAGCTTTTCAGGACATGATGCCTTGGGAACAGAGACGAGCAAAGTAGGCTCACGCTGTGTGGGCAGCAAAGGGCCGACCTCAGGCCGAGACGAAAGGTCTGAACGTGCTCTTACATGAACCAGTCGAACCAGTGCACGAAGCTTTTCAGCCCATATGAGCAGCTACATGGTGACTGGGGTGTCAATCGACCAATATTTCTGTTTAATCTGTTGTTAGATATTGTCCTGAGACACAATTACACAATTAAATTATATCTATAGTGATGATAGTTTCCAAGGCAACCAAACCAGACTATTGCTTTTTAGCCGTGGATGTCAGTTGGTCTTAAACTGAAATATCTCAAGAACTATTGGATGGATTGCCATGAAATTTGGTGTTTACATTCATACCTCAACTTTTCCTCTAGTGCCATCATCGGGTCACAATTTTAATTTGTCCAATACTTTTGCTTATGACCAAATCCCTGCAAAACTAATGATATTCCCATCCGCTGTATTTTGTGTTTAGTGGTAATTAACTCTTCTTGCTGCCTATAAAATGATCATGCATAAATGTGGTTTTCATCAATCATGAAATCTGGGCAAACAAAGCAGGGTTTCTGAGATGCTAGGTCAGTCTTTGACCTTCTTGAAGTGTTGTGGGCATTATCAATGAAAATGAAAGAAGATGCCAAAACTATTCACCCAGTGGGCAACCTCTGGGTCTGAAAAGTGAAGCCAATGTGGAAGTGCTTTAAGCCTGCATTTTTTTCTAATAGCCAGCAGGGGGCGACTCCTCTGGTTGCAAAAAGAAGTTTGATTCTATAGAAGTCTATGAGAAAATGACCCTACTTCTCACTTGATTTATTACCTCAGTAAACATTTTAACATGAGTTGATGGTCTCAATCGCTAGTTTCAAGTCTTCTTCAATACAGCATGATGTTCATTTAGTAAATTATGGTCCCAGGTAGAGTCAAATAGACCATAAAGTAGGGTATGCTTTAGGGCGTGGCTACCTTGTGATTGACAGGTCGCTACCAAGGTGTTGTCCGGTCTGGAAGTTGTCTGTCTTACAAAATTTAACCCTTTCACATTGTGTTTTCAGCTCATGTCACTTCTGGTTGCAAAAAAACAAGATGGCGACGGCCAAAATGCCGAACTCATGGCTTCAAAACGGCTGTTCACAAACCAATGGGTGACGTCACGGTGACTACGTCCACTTCTTACATACAGTCTATGTATTCCCCCTGAAAGCTATGTAGGTAAGTGATTGTTGCAACCTATTGTATGCAGACAGTACCGTAAGAAATGTATGAAGCCTCTGTCTGATGTTTTGTTACTCTTTTGAACAAAGACTCAAACGTTCATCTTGAGTAATAGCACAATAGGATCCTGTCCTCCGCTTTTGACCAACTTGAAAATATTCTTTAGCTGACATGAACAGAACGAATCTGTTTGTACTTCTTGGTGTCCTTGGTAGAACAGTGCTGCCTCATGTCAGTGAGCTCCCCAGGCCTGTAAATTGCACCTGACCGCTCCTCCCATCTGCCTGACCCCGTCTGTCTCCAGCTTGTCCCCCGGTCGGAGCAGCCCACCCTCTGCCTGCCTCGGCTCTGCATGCGAACAAGTCCGGATCTCGCCTGGGAGGAAGTGGAATGTTTTTACTGGGAAGTTTGGGATTAGGATTTTCATTCCAGCTCTCGGTAGCTGCACTCCAAAGGAAGCCCCCTTTTTTTTTCTTACATAAGTAAGCCATCGCCAATGTGGATTAATGAGCTTTATCCCATGCAGAAAAAGCAAACTGGACTACTTGTCCAAAAATCGCAGTACAGAGTGTCCATGACTGAACTGCAGCAAGGGTCTGGGAAGAAAGACCTCTTTCTGCTGCCCATTGATTAACTGCCATAAAACAATTTGGTTGTGAATTACAGCACTTTTCTTTTCACTGCTTGGAAGCCTTTATTAATCAGCGAAATCTGACCTGCCAGTGTTGGCTTGTCATTCAACCTATGGCAAAGCTTGAGTCTATGTTGATGTTGGCGTCTCTATACGTTGTACGGGATACACGTGAGTGCGACAGGGAGAGAGATGGACATTTCTTTTCCACGCCAGTACATCCATGTTCCACGCAGGAGAACCCCGGGGGAACTTCCTGTATTTTTGTAACCCGGATGAGAAGCTGTTGATAACGCGAACGTGTGGGCGCCAGCGGGGAAGGTGACATTAGCGACAACTCAGAGGAAGAGGAAGTCAATCAGCAGAGCGAGAGGGAGGAGGACAATAGCTATGTGGCATGAGAGGAAAGCCAAGTGGGGAAAGTGGGAGTAAACACACACACACGAGGTATCTCTGTCTGCAGGTCAGAGGCAATGTGCGTCTGCACGTGCATGCATGTGTGCTCATTTGGGCATGGCGTGTGTCTACGCATGTAAGTGCATTTGCATGTGTGTGTGTGTGTGTGTGTGGGAGTACGTGTGTGGGATCGCACAGTTGTCTGTTTCGCACCTGGCCGGGCCACTCGTGAGTCAGCCGTGGTGAGAGGTTGAGCTGTATTCCCCGTCACACAGCTCAAAGTTGTCTTAACCTTTAAGACAAAAGGCTGTGACGCGTGTGGGCTTCTGCTAATCCTGTGAGGAAAGCCATCTGAATGTCACGTATTCTTCTAGCTGCCATCGAAATCTGATTTAAGACGTGTGGTTGAGGTCTCTGGGGAAACCGTTCAGTAAGTCTAACTGAATTGTATAAGGGCATTTTGGTCACTGCGAGTGTTCCTGCTCTAATAACACTTAGGCTACAGTTCAATTACTGCAGAGGGACCCACAGCACACAGGAAACCATTTAGTGGGAACGTGTACTTCAAGAACGATCTCCTGCTGTTTGTCTTTTAGTAATTCAAGTCGGCTGGAATTTGTGTTAATAAAAGTAATTATTATACAGCTAAAGATGTAAAAACAAACCTTGTAGGAACAAATTACTCTGAAATAATTCTGAGTGAAGGTCATTCTCGTGTGTATTTTTTATCATCTCTCCGCACTTATTTTTAGAGGAACAGTGTGTAGCATGTCATGGGATCTACTGGCAGAAATGGAATATAATATTAAGTATGTTTTCTTTAGTGTATAATAACCTGAAAATAAGAAATGTGTTTTCGTTACCTTAGAATGAGCTGTTAATATCTACATAGGGAGCGGGTCCTCTTCGCAGAGCTGGCCGCCATGTTTCTACAGTAGCCCAGAACGGACAAACTAAACACTGGCTCTACATTGGGCCATTCGCGCCAGCCACCGTAGTTGTCCTACATGCTTGGCACAGAAGTTTCACTTGATTGTTATCTGCAACCTCACCGCTAGGTCTCCAAATCCTACACACTGCATCTTTTTCATTACTGTCCACAAGCGTAGAGTGGCTTGAAAACAAATCTGGAGTTCTTCACTGACTTTGATAATGGGTTAATTCCCTTGAATTTACTGTCTGGCCAGCAGCCACTACAAAGCAAGAAGACAGTGAAAGCATGAAACAGATCACTTGGCTTACAGTTTGTAGTGGCCACATGTCTTTGTTTAATTAACCTTGTCAGAGCGTATTTCATAGTATTTATGGAAGAGTTCTACATAAGTGCACTTCTTTGAAAGAGGCCAAATATTTCACTGAAACACGAGTGAAATGGGGACAGATCAATAAGCTACTGGAGGTCACTATAGTACAGTTTGAGTGTTTTGTAGGACAGTATTTCAACCCTGCAAAGTTTCTGAACACAGAAAAATAATGCAGACAGCCGACCTGGAGTGTTCAAGACAAGGAGAGGCACAAAAAGCAAAAGAATGGCATTCTCAGAAGGGAGAAAACTTTTATTTAGTCAATTAATTTGACACTCTCTAGCCAACCGGCACGGCTCTAGGGACTGTAATGTTGATCAGTCTGTTGGTTCACTTTGGTCCAAACTGACATATCTCAGATGTATTACCATGCAATTTTCTACAGAAATTCATGGTCCCCTTACGTTGTATCCTAATGACTTGGGTGATCCTCCGACTTTTCCTCTAACCCCGCCATGTGATTCACATTTTTCGTTTTGAGTGAAATGTCTTGAAAAATGTTGGAATTTGGTTCAGATATTTACGACTCAGGATGCATTGCAATACATTTTTTCATCTTGCGCTATATCATCAGGTTAAATTATCAATTTGTACACTACTTTTTGACCAAATACCTGCAAAACGAATGACATTCACATCAGCCTCAGCTGTACTTTGTGTTGAGTGCCAATTAGCAAATGCTAACATGCCACTCTAAGATAGTGAACATTTGAAAAAGGAATTGAAAGACGGGGTAGGTGAAAGATGAGCTTGATGTCTCCTTTAACGGTGAACATGGTAAACATTATACCCGCTAAACATCAGCATGTTAGCATGCTCACAATGCATGCTGTTCTCATACACCGTTCGTAGCTTTACCTGCGAAAAAGTAATGCAGTGTAATTTGTATATATCCCACAAACTCAATTTGTATGTAATCCATATGTAATCCATGTAATTGTGAACCAGGAAGTATAAAGTGACAAATGCTGTGTAGGAAGAAGGTTGGGGTGGATGGGTGGGTAGGAGGCCGCTGTTCGTACCCTGTGTGAAACCAGAAGTCAACGTTGATTTGTCACATAAATTCTGTACATAAGTTAGTCACTTCCAGAGTCATTTTAACCTAAACCACAATCTTTTCCTAAACCTAACTAAGTACTTTTATTTTGAAAAGAATGAGGAATAACTTTTCACAAGAAATGGAACCGTTGCATAAGGATAAGTTGAACAATGACAATGGATTTAGCTCACTGTGCTCTAAGTGCAGAGCCACTAGCATGGCTGTAGGCTCAGAAAGCATCACAGGTGACTCAACAAAACCGGCACAACAGAGTCATCTGAACACTTGTGGACAATTTCCTACGTTTATCCAGCTAAACAAGGATGTAATGTGACCATCCATCAGATGCAAAGCCGAGAGGATATGCAGCACAAAGCAGGGTGATGCAGTATCTTGATCACAGGGGCCAAAAATGTCACAAGTTTTTCCCTGGAAGAATAAAGGCTGCAATGTGACGTGTGCTTTCCTGTCAAGTGGGTGACGTCATCTGGGCTGGACCCTCAACACTGGCAACAACAGTAATTCTACACCTGAAAAAGCAGCCTTTCAAGCTGTGAACATGACAGCTCCCTTTTTTTTTTTTTTCTTTTTCATGTGGGCATGCCGTTTCAGTCGAGTCAGTGGGGAGGAAGTGATAAAGTTGCTGTAAGATGACTACATCAAAAGCCTTTAACCTGCCCTAACAGACCGCACAAGTGAGGAACAAAGAGGAGCCGGGGTTTAAAAAAAAGGAATTGAAAGACGGGGTAGGTGAAAGATGAGCTTGATGTCTCTTTTAACGGTGACAGGTAGGCAGAAAAGTGAAGTTTGGAAACCCGCAACACAGTGAATGTCGGTTCCATTTGCTTGTGTTTAGAGAGGCTTCTATGGAAACCCTCCAAATGGAGGTATACTATATAGGAAAGATGATTCACCAGTCTGGAGGTGATCATTTTAGCAATGCTATAAGTAAAGAAACCTTTGCCCATGGGGTGAACTGTCACATATTTCTTTAAATTCTAATAGACCACTAAATGGATGCCCTGTGGGAGAGGGAATCGGGGTGATGACTATTTAGATCCCCAAAATAAGAGAGTTCCACATGAGTATCTGGTCTCAATGAAACATATATAACAAGAACAAGTCAGAGTTACTTTCAGACTAAACTTTAATTTTCCTCTATAAACAAATTTTAAACATTGGCTGTAAAAGAATGGCGATGACAGCCGCTCATTAGGATACATAGAGCTCAAATTTAACTGAGGGTGTGTCCAGACTGATCAGTAAGTGAATTAAGAAGACGTATCTGACCCCGTGTGGGTGTGTAGACATAGATGTTTGACAAAGATAGTAATGTCCAGATGAGTAGAAAGTGGTAAAACGCCCAGAGTCACCTACTGTGCTGCACACACAGTCCCTAATTCCCAGCTACCGCCCATCATGTGCACGCCAAAGACAATCAATCCCTAGCTGCTGCCATCGTGGCTGCTCGCCTCCAGGGTGAGAAAAGGTCTTGGCTTTGCTTGGCTTGAGGTGAGCAGCAGCATCATAAATTCAATTCTGAAATAACAGAATCCAGGATATCCTGGTTAACCACCGAGGCCCAGATATCCGATTGTCTAACCAAAAGGAGAACCCACGCCTGTAATCCTGTCAGCTCTGATAGATGGAATATGGACGTTTGAGGAGATTTCATGAAAACATGAGTGACTCCAGATGCCCTTCGCCGTGAGGAAAATCAATTATTAGCTCGCTGAGTTGATTCTTGATAGCATTCGCTTGGAAGGTTCGTACTCAAATACTACAGACTGTTTTCATTAGTGCATAATCACCTGAAACTAAGAATTGTTGTGTTTTCGTTAGAATGAGCGTTTCATATCTACATAGGGAGCGGGTCCTCTTTACGGAGTCCGCCCATAGACTGTATATAAGTGGACGTAGTCACCGGGACGTCACCCATTGGTTTGTGGACTGCCATTTTGAAGCTTCAAGTTTGTCATTGTGGTCGTCGCCATCTTGGTCTTTTGCAACCAGAAGTGACACGAGAGGGCGGAGCTAAGTACAACCGAACGCTGAATGAGACATTTTTAGGCGACCAAAATGTTTATGATTAACTTTGATGAATTGAAAACACAATGTGAAAGGGTTAAAGTTGTAAGACGAAAACGACCTGTCAATCACAAGGTAGCGGCGCCCTAAAGCATACCTTGCTTTATGGTCTATTTGACTGTAAATGGGACCATAATTTACTAAATGAACATCATGCTGTATCGAAAAAGACTTGAAACTAGCGATTGAAACCATAAACTCATGTTTACGATGTTTACTGAGGTAATAAATCAAGTGAGAAGTAGGGTCATTTTCTCATAGACTTCTATACAATCTGACTTTTTTTTGCAACCGGAAGAGTTGAAGTTTAAGGCACTTACGCATTGGTTTCACTTCTCAGACCCGGAGGTAGCCCACTGAGTCCACCATGTTGCACTGCCATGTTTCTACAGTAGCCCAGAACGGACAAACCAAATACTGGCTATAGCGAGAGCCTTTCACGTTTTTACGTTTCCTGAGGGCCACCATAGTTCTCTGCAGTAACTTGAGCCGCAGAGTGCAAAACAGTGGTACCACCAACCAGTGTCTGACTGCCATTGCTCCTAAAATAGTGTTATTATGGTAAGGACGGCCTCTGAGCGAGGCGAATGAAGTTACCACGGCTTTGCACTTGCTGCCTCATGTTATCGCAGTCTTGGAAAAGGAGGAATGAGCGGAGGGGTACTAAAGGTTGCAATCTGCAACCACACCACTAGATGCCGCCAAATCCTGCACACTGTATCCTTAAAGGTGCTAAATACGGGATTGGGAGCATTTCCATTTCCTCTAGATGGCTCTCAACGTGGCGACGGCGAAACAACTGCGACGGTGAAACAATTGCGAACGTGCTGACAAAGATAGAAGTGATTACCTGGGGCGGAACTAGAGGGTGGGTGCTACGCTTCCGCAACGGCGCCATCAGTTGGGACGGTGTTATCAGCATCAGGTAGACATTACTCCACAATATCTTTATATAGCAAATAGTTGTTTGCTGCTATATTGATGCTCTGGATATCGGATTTAGTACCTTTAAGCCAAAACATTGCTACTGTATCTAATGTTAAAAGCTGACACCTTACCCACTTTTATTTTGCAATATATATCTCACAGCATTGTCAGTGCAAAACAAGCGGGTTCGTGCATGCACATGTGTGTCATGTCCTACACTGGAACCAGCCACTGTTGTGATGCGAGGTGTAACTTCAGCGGCTGTGCAGGCCCAGCCCCGACTACACAATGAAGACATCCTTAGAGATGGCCTGTGTTTACCGCCGGGTTGTCAGGGAGTCCTCCACAGTCAGGCAATAAGGAAGGGGATTATTTGCTTTGGCTGTGGAAGAAGGCTCTAATCAGATCTCTGTGACATGTGAACTCACTATTTGTCCTCCTCACCACCGAACTCTCTCCATCCCTTTCTGTTCACCTTTCACCCCCTCACCTTCCGACAAACAGTTTCTCAGGTTGTGAAACGTGTCTGAGCGAAGAGTTTGCGGTAAATGAGAGCATGAATGACGACCAAGCCAATGACTACACTTTTTTAACGCATTTGCTGCACATCAATCAGAATAAAATGGCTTAAAACATGTCTTCACGCACACTCAAAAAGAAATGTTTCTCACACTTATATCTTGCCGTGTTGCATAGGTAATTGTTTTCTCTCTCATTTGCTCTTCCATTGTCTTCCCTGCTACCCAGCGTGTGAAAAGAAAGAGGGCGAGATAAAGTAGATCGCTCAGGTTTGGGGGGAATTGTCATGTCTAATTGCCACGTCGTCCGCCTTATCTGATCTTGCGAGGCTGTTATTGTAATGAAACACCGGTGAAGACGAGCCAGGGAAGGTGAAGATTACACAGCCATTCATGGCACAATCCATCCCTTCATTGCTCTCTGGGTTTTCCACACTCACTCACGGTCCAGGAAGTATAGCGGGGCATGTGAGGGCTGGATGTGGGCTGGAGGAGGGCGGCAGGAGTGCTGAGGTAACCACTCCGATAAGTGATGCATCTCGGCGCTGCATTGTGCATTGTGCTCTGACATGACAACCCCTTTGTGAGGACGCGTTCTAGAGTAAAAAGACGCAACAAAGGCTGATTATTTTCTGAAAGGGAAAGGTCAGGTTCCAGCCTGTCGATACTTTAGCGTGTCAGGCTGGTGCAGATTTCACACCTCTTCAAATGACTGTTATTAATAATGAATACATTATTTCATCAGGTCCGTTTTGTTTGTGACGAGGCGAAATCAGTGGCCTGCATGCCCCTCAGGTATTGCCCACTGTTTTAGCTTTTTAAAAGCAAACCCTGTGAAATCTTCTTTTGGTTTTGAATTATAATGCTACCCTTTAGTGCCCTGCCATGGTTTCACCAGGTATTGCAGTATTTTTGACAGCCTCTCTCAATTATTGTTCTTACTTTTAAACCAGTACCAGTAACCTTAGTGGGGTCATTAAGCAGAAAAGGTAACCGCTGACTCATTTTCAAGCAACAGAAGACAAAACCGCCTTTGTTATTTCTAAACTGTGTTTGAACTGAATCTCAAAAAATCCCAAATAATAAGGGGGTTTAGCGATGACTTCAGCTGTCTAATGTCCAAATGTCCTCAAGATACGTGGGTCTGGAGCAGATGTCTGATGCATTTTTTGCGTTCCAGTTCAGATTAAAGGAGGAATTAGTGGTCGGATTTAATGGAAAGTAACAGCAATGGCTTGAATTATGGTTTGGACATGAATGATGGGTATCACTCATGTCTATTGAGCTGAGGTTTGTTTGCAGACACAACAAAGTTACATGTAAGACGAGCGACGGAGGCCTCTCACTCTCACTCTGCCACAAGGCATCCTTTTAATGGCATATAAAATAGTGTTACTGTAAGTAATCAGAGCGGATTTACGGCCTGTTTTATGTGATGCAGTCGGCGCTCTGCTGTGTATCTCGGCTCACATCAGCTGTGGGCCTTCGTTTCTTTGCTTGTGTCAGGCAGCAAGGCGTCTTTAGTTTGGTCCCTGACAGCCTTGAGGAAGGTCATGATGCCAGAGCCGCCGGTGCCCCTCTCCTCTAACGCTGCGGGCGCTCTGCTGATCACCTCCCCCTCCAACACCTGGCTATGGTTTCGAAGTTGCCGGGCGCGGGAGGCGGGCACGGTGATGAAGCGGCTGACCACGTTGATGTGGTAGCTGCGCAAAGCCACCAGTTTGGTGACGCAATGCTGATAGGCTTGGTTTAGTCGCTCGCTGGCCTGCTGCTGCTGCTGGACAAAATTCTTCAGGGAGGGCTGCAGCGAGATGTCCTGGATCAGCTGCTTGTGGGCAGGCGGCATGTAGTTCCTCATGCGGGTTAGAAAGGCACCTATAAGGGGAAGTTTCATCACAATGAGTCCTTCTCAAACCACTCGGGCACTAATCATTCAAAGGAAAAACAGCCGCCTTACCACTTTTTGCTTCATGTTTGACTCCCAGGAGTTCATCAAAGCAGTGCAGCAGGCTGCTCTGTGCTGCACTGCCACCTGAATACTCCATGGGCTCTGCCTGGACCCCTTCATAAACCAGCCCCTTTGGCATACAGGGGTTGTCTTTCCACCTATACATGGACACAAACACACATTTCAAAAATGTGTTTCACTTTACAAATAAATCAGTCAAATGAAAACAAAGAGAGATTTCTGTACCCAGACAGGTAGATCCTCATAATGCCGTAGAAGACCGAAGGCTCCACGTACACTTAAGAAAAATCACATTAATCAAAATACTTGTCGATAGGGAATCATTCATACTTTCAAGTTATGTTAGAGTGATTACCTTGCATCATTTTGAGTGCATCTATCATGTCCTGTATAGACTGGCTGATGTCCTCCAGGGCTGTGGCCACAGTCTCCGTGTCTCCACGCCTGACACCATTGATCACAACGGGAATGTTCTGCAACACATAGTTGCTTTGTCTGAAATTTACTCAATTTAATTCTCGTTTGACTTTAATAGTTTTCAAGCAACAACTCAACCCCTGTTTTTTCACGTATATTCAAGTACATTGTCTTACATTGACTTATTTTTGGATATATATTCACCCTCAGTGCCGGGACTGCTGCCAGCTCCACCAGCAGAGTAACCAAAAAGAAACCCTGCACACTGTCTCCACCTGGGAGGCTGAACAGCAGCTCCAGGTTCCTGCAAAACAATAACCTTTGCATACATAATGATATTATGGTACATTATGTGTAGAGGAGCAGAATTAACAGTGAAAATGTACTTACTCCATGTCAAAAGGCCTGGCACAGGAGACATAAAGATGAACATGAAAGAGAGAGAGAACAGATTTATACCTGGCACTTGTTCAACTAAACCACGTGCAGAAGAAGATAACATGGCCTTACCCCTCTGGATCCTTCTTCCTCCAGTTAGCCAGTGCTGCATCTGCATGGGTGAGAATCGGGGGAAGTCCCAGGCGCTGGGATACCTCCCAGTATGGGACCGCCAGGTTATGTGGCAGCATCTTAGAGAGGAAGATTATTGAAGATGGAAAATCATTCATATGAATTGTAGAGTGCAGAGAAACTAAAGCCGTTTAGACTGTTTTCAAGCTATTAGGTGTTATCAGTCGCTATAAGCCCCAAAGATGTGGGTCAATAGGGGCCTATTACACCCACTAGTAGGTTTTATCATCTATTCACATGGTAAATCACCGAAAGAAGGTATAAAAGAACATGACAATGACCGTAGTAATTATGACAGGAGCAGAAGTAGAAGTCAGGTGCTGTAGACAGTGTGAAACTCCAGGAGGGGTGGAGGTCGGGGATGATGGATAGGACATGAAACACAGGGTTTTCACCCAAAACACAGGGCTTTCACCCAGGAGACTGGAGTTTGCATCCCCTGTGAAACCAACAATGTGTAGTTGTCTTTGTGTTCGTAGATATTTTAACCCAAAACATGTTTTTTCCCTAAACTTTGCTCTTTGTTTTTTTCCCTAAACCTAAAGAAGTTGTAGTTTTGTTGCCTAAACCTAAAGTAGCCTTTTGGTTTGTGTTCAAAATGTGACGTTTCGTTCAACGTAGTAGGCGTAGTAGTGCTCTTATGACCCACATCTATGGTGCTTATAGCGAATGATAACTCCTATTTAATGGCCTGATAACAGTCAAATTGGGTGGCAACTGATAGCAGGCAAGGAGATATAGGGAAGGGAAAAGTAGGGATGTACCGGTACCAATACCGGATCGGATATCGGGCCGATACTGACTCAAATAGCTGAATCGGGTATCTGTGACAATGGGGTCGATCTATTCAATTCAATTCCATGATTATATAGATTATATACTGGAATTGTAATTCCTGATAATTTTGAAGATTTTTTTACCAAGTTGCTGGTGTGCGATTTATTATTTTAATAACAAATAATTCAGTTAATGTATATCTATGTATTTATTTGTTACATTTTGTTTTACAAAGTTAAGAAAGCAGTGTTTAAGTCAAGCCTGATGTTGCCTTACACATAAACGAATGATCCCAGTCACTTCCACGCATCGAGGCGTACAGCTTATTAATTAAAGACTGGTATCAGATCGGTACTCGGTATCGGCCGATACCCAAAGCCCAGGTATTGCTATCGGTATCGGGATTGAAAATATCGGATCAGTGCATCTCTAGGGAAAAGTCACAAAAAGAGAGAGATACCTCTACTGTGTCGTTCTCTCCCTCCTGCCAGGCGTAGCCCATGGTCATCACGCTGAGGGCCAGGTGGGCCAGCCGTAACTCCCGGTGTTTCTGCAGAAACTGGCTGCTCAGCAGCGGCATCTGGACAGACGGGGTAGCAACACTAAATCACGGCTCCGTAGTGAACAAAGTGAATTTTCCTTTTCAGCTTATTGTCCCCACTTATACCTTGTTAATGTGGAGGCGCAACTCGTGAGAGTGCACAAGCTCTGGGACTCGTAGGGCGATATCCATCCATGGCTGGTAGTAAGGTGGAAGCTCTTCCTTTGAAAGTCAAGTTGGAGCATCATAACCAAGTGTTGATCCCCATGACAAATGAAACAGAGCAGTGCACAGCTGTGTGAAGGTATTTGCATTTCATTGTTTTATGTTGATACATGCCATAGTGACCTTGGACAATGTGATTTTGTAAACACATGCTGCTGTATAGGAATAAAAGTCATTACACAAAGCAAACAGGAACAATGCAAAATTTCAACTTCCTTCAGTCCACTGGTCTCAATCAATACCACCAGTCAAGAGTTCACAGTTTTATAACTGCTAAACTGTGACCAGTTGAATTACACTCAAGTTCCGTTAACTAACAAATCAAAGGTTCCCTGACAATCAGATATTACATCATGACTGCTTGTGTATAAGGTAAAAACTGTAAAAGAGAAGGAAACTAATCCATCCACCTACCAGAGGATCAGGGAGGACGAAGCCAAGCTCCTCGGAGACATGGTAGGAGTCCAGAGAGAAGGAAGGTTTGGAGTCTGGTTCAGCAGCAGCAGCCATAGAGAAAGAAAGACAAACCCACTGACAGCGACGATCCTCCGACTGCCTGGACGGTTCAAGAGCCCCCGACCGGTCTGGACTTTGGCACAGAGTTCAGTTAAAAGCTGCTGTCAATAGTGGTTACACATTTAACCCTCACTTCTGCTATTGCACAATTCTAAGCTAAGCATGGCAAATCAGTACCTATGCTTCACTTAGATTGTCCACTATCATTTCTACACTTCCACAAGCCTTTCTGTGCAGAACTCTTCTTATACTTTGCTCATTAGTTCCAAAGAGTTGCTAAGTATTTGTAAGATACGACTATTATGTATAAGATAATCTCCATTTTCTGTGTAAAATACTGCAGGCAGTTATGAATGTGTAACAATGCTGCATTTATAAGCAATCTTGCAAACAATCATACGAACATGTGGCTGAATGACCAAAACATAAAAAAAATGTGATTACTAAGAACGCGGGTAAAAGGGAAATACCAAAGGTTATGTTCTCCTCTCTGTCCACATACTGACACCAAATTCAGGGCTGCATTTATCTCTCATTTTTCATCATTATATATTAGGCTTTACTTGTGAGTACTTGTGTTTCATATTTTGGTTCATATTCATGTTCCACTCATACAAGCATCTTGACAGTTATATCGTCCACATATCATAGCGTTTTCTTTTTCACTCCTTTAAAGTCAGTAGAAGACCTTCACTTACAACACAAATGCAACATATATGTTATTATTACATTATGTAATATGTGTCGCAGTACAATGCATTACTTCAGTTTCCATTTATTCTTATTTTTCAAGGAAATTGTTCCACCCTTTGCTCTGTTTTTATATCTGTTCATGTTGTTGCTCAGTGTTTAAGAGAGTATTGGAGGGAATTTAGACTGTCAGCCTCATCTGGTGGAGCAGACTGAACATTGCAGGAGTTACAGCAAAACAGGCTTTACATATGGATAAAAATGATGAGTGAAAAAAGTGCATTTTGCTATGTGAACTGGTTGATGCCATTTTGGAAAGCTGACATAATGTGTCCACTTAGACAAGTAATCCAATAGGATAGAAATCTGTAAAAGCATGTGAATGATTCTTCTTCCGTGAATCTGCTTAACAAGTCGAAGCAGTTCTTCCACTATTAATTCACTTCAGCTTTGGCATTAATGTGTTTGCAAGTACAGTATAAAGGTCAACAGTAATTTGATCCTCCGGATCCTGAGACAGAGTTAAGATGTGCAAACACTGGATTGCATTGTTAGACTGTGTAATGTGAATGACGTAGTTCAGAGCAACACAGAGCGACGGAGGTAAAAGATAAAAAACAACTCTTGAGAATTTGATTTATTGTGAATTAAAGCCTTCTCTAAACCGAATCATCTGAGGCTGTGAAGACGGAAGAGATACTGAATCGAACTAGTAATAACCTCCCACCATCGGTGCACCATGGCTGTCAGTACATGCGAGTCGTGAGTAGCCTTTTATTGGCAAGTAATTTCTTTGCTTTGCATCCCGAGGTTGAGTTATCACACCTTGCATTGCCCTAAAGTGCTAAACAATAACTAAACTGACTGCCAATAAGAGCCATTGCTGCATGTGTCAACACTGTTAAAGGCTAGAAATAAGCCATTCTCCTAATCATTAACAATGTACTAATAACCATCTTGGCTAATGGCTAATGTGTGATAACCATGATAAATGTGAATGTAATGTACATCGAGTAGTAACCTGTTCAATAATTGTAATGTGGCCTTGACTCAGTTCTTTTCAAACACATCATCTCATATTTTCATGCACATTTATACATGCAAATTTTCAAGTTTTCTATTTAATTTCACATTTATTTAGTTTTCTCCAAGAGGAACTCATGCAGAGTCATAAATGCACAGTCTAAAAGAACCAAAGGGGTTAATTTAGTAGCAGCTCATCATTTATATAAAGCTCAACAGCCATCATGACTCATGCATTTTTCTTTTTACAGCCCTCTTAAATGATACAATCATGAGTGGATCCAATCAAACACTTTTGTTATTGGTTTGCCAGCCATCTGACTCCTTTTTATTGGATTTGTGTCATGTATCTGTCACACAAACACTATGTATGGGTTGCATACATACATAAACACATACATGCACAAGTTCATCACTAGCTGTTCCAACTGAAAATGTAGTAGACTCGTCCCTGGATACAACTCTGTCAGTTAACATTAGCTGATCTGTAGAGTGCAGCACTGTGCACACGTTATTTAAAGCTTCAGTAGGCAGAATGTTTTTGGCATCATTGGGCAAAAATTCCATAATAACCTTTCAGCATATTGTAATTCAAGTGTTCTGAGAGAACACTAGACTTCTGCACCTCCTCATGGCTCTGTTTTCAGGCTTTAGAAAATCTAGCCCGTGACGGGAGACTTTGGCCAATCACAGGTCATTTCAGAGAGAGAGAGCGTTCCTATTGGCTGTTCATTCAATGGAGGCAGCTGTCAATCACTCGCAAACTCCGACCAAACGGTCAAACTAGGCAGCGCTGATCAAATATGAATCAATATTCTGTTACTGTAATGCCTATTTCTTGCCTCAAATGTTTTCAGAAACATCTTGTAGTGTACCGTTTAGCTGTAAAATGAGAAGGTCTGTGACCATGGATGTATAAAGAGAACTGGATACAGCGTTGGAGGCGGGGCATCGTTCATTCCTATGAAAGTTGCTCAGTGGCTCATGAAGCCAAATTGGCTCAACTTCCAACTGGAAAAGTACCTAGATCTTCCGGCGATCTTCCGCATCCATTGGGCCCATGGAGCAGGCGCAGTAGCGTCCGCTCGGTAACATGGCTCGGTCACAGGGGCCGCAACCGTCACGCTGTCGTCACGGTTTGCTATCTCCGCCTCCCAGCCCTTGCTCCAGCCTCGGTCTGGGTCTCATTCACATGAACGAAGGAAGGAAAATAACTCTGGATTCGGTTATTAGTGCAATTTACAGCTTTTAGGACCTAATGCTTTAAATAAGGGCTATTCAAGTGTTCATACTGGGAAATTGATTCACCTAAAAAAAATTATCCGCTGAGTTATAGACGTCTCTTTCCCAATGTAAGTCTATGGGAAAAAGTCATTTTGGGCCCAACAGCATCACGTGACGGAAACGGAAGTTGTAGTACCACCGTTTGGCCTCTAGGAAAATTGGGATCAACGACCAGCGCTCTTCCTGGGGGCTTGGTCACCAACTTTCTCATTTACATCTAAACAGTACACTACAAGATGTTTCTGAACACATTTGAGGCGAGAAATAGGCATTACAGTGACAGAATATTGATTCATATTTGATCAGTGCTGCGTAGTTTGACCGTTGGGTCAGAGTTCACGAGTGATTGACAGCTGCTCAGAGAAGGCAGGCTCCAGCTCGGCTCGGATTGGTTGTTTTCCTGCGGTCTGTGAAATCTTGCAGATGCCATTAGGAGCACCGGAGGACACACAGAGGCACATGATTTTTTTCAGATTACCTGTCTCATTCACTACTGTCAGGATATAGTGACCGTTATATAAAAATAACTTTTTTTAATCATATTTGCTCCATTTCTACCTACTGCAGCTTTAACCCAACCTGAATGCATGAGAGGTGTGTAATGCATTTTTATCACATTCACAACATAAACATATTGTAAACTGTGCAAGGTCTAATTCAGCTTCTTTTAAAGGGAACAAAACAAAAACACGTGCTGGACTAGAGACCAGTCCATCCAGGGCTGCTTATAGGAGCTGTGGAAAGGGATTTGTGCGACTTTAAAGTGGATCAGTGTTTTGTAATGAATTGGTGTTTTTTTTTTTTTTTTTCTTTCCTCGGTGCCTGCCTATTATTAGCTGCGGAGGCCTTTAACAGTAAGTGGAGGTGGTTCCATGACGGCCAGGGCTGCAGCTCTGCATCGCACCGACGACGGGCTCCAGATCAGCCTGCGTTATTTTTTTGGCAATGCGATCGGACTTATCGCGCTGATCCTGGGGAGGGGGGGACGTGTTTCCCTGAAACATCTGCGGTCTCTTTCGTTCAACCTCTCGCCTCGAAGATGAAGTTAAACACGAGCTGCCGTCAGGTGCAAGCCGCATCCGATGGAGCGCTGCTTTCTATCTCCTTCATCGACCAACCCGATGCAGCCCTTCCTTATGTTGCGGTAGGTAATAAGAGGGGGACGTGACATGGTTCCTGCGGAGGAATATCAGACTGGTTTTGTTTCTTTTTTCTTTTTTTTTGCGACGATCCAGATAAACAGGCTCAAGAGTCAGTGACGGCGTGTTACATAAGGTGTAATGCAGCAGAGCCTCATGACTAGTGTCTCTGTGGTGGTGGTTGTGGTGGGACTGTTCGGTCCTTCTGGTAGGATATGCACTATTTCATCATCTTTGTTGTGGAGGAGAACTGAGGCTGCACGCTTATTTAATGCGGATTTACATAGGAGGATAGTCTGCGGTGGCTTATTTAGCCATATAAAAAAAAAAAGGATGAATTAATTCGGGAGTTGCGCAGTGTGGACTGTAACCGGAAAGAGGCATATGAATAAGCAATATTTAGAGGCGGTGTATTTCTATAATGCCATACAGGCCCATCCTAAGGTCACTGTCTTTTATATTTATATATACCTAAATGGAGGTGAGACCTAGCCTATGGGGATGCAGATTGTGCAGTCAATGAAAGGCGGATTTTATGAATGGCTGCAAACGTCAAATGACCGTCAGAAAGAAAAAAAAAAAAAAAATCATAGTAACCCGTAATAGTAATCTCATTACACATCAAAATTTGAAATTCTGCAACAATAATTATACAGTTTTCTGATTGTCACTTAGTGAATCAGACATTTGGTTGAAGTGTAGGAGAGCAAAAGTGATGCTTTTTTTTAGGGAGGCGGCCAGTTATTTCTTTACAGCAGGTCCTTGTGGGGGTCCAGGCTGGGACACCAGGAGAGTCTGACCTCATTCATAAGTTAGTTAGCACTATCTGAGATCATCTAAATATGAATGCCTCTTCTGATCAAAGGTTGTCATTCCCAGTGCAGTGACTCTTTCAAGGTTGAAGATGCTGGGACAGATGGTTGGTCTGGCATTTGAGCTTGTAGAGATCTGGTCCATCGTGTGACAAAGCTTGGACATTACAGTACACAGAGTTTGATGTCCCGTGAGCAACAACACTAGCATGACGATAGCCCACCACAGCAGTTATATTTGTCATGTTTGTATGCATTATCTAGAATAAGAAAAAAAAACATGATGAGTGTAATGGATGGAAGATTATCTGATATAGACTGTGACACACAGAAACACAGAGGCTACAGTTCCCTTGGAAACCAGTCCGGATACCTAAATCATCAGCCACCATTTCCAAGAGACAGAAATAGTCTATTTACCTATTCCCCTCCATTTCATTTAATGAAGGTGGATTTGTGGATGTCAGATCTTTGGTACTTGTTATGAATTAGGGCTGTGATGATTGAAGCTATAAGGTGAGGTGGTTTGGATTGTATTATAAGGACTGTAAAGAGGGAAAGTTAGCTTATTTTAGGCTTGCAGAAATATCTGCATAGAATTGTATCAGCCTTTATTAACCCATAGTAGGCAAACTAAACTGTTTATTTTGATTATTGTTTTGAAATTGAATGTGCTTTTCCCTTTAAGATTTAATGTTGAAATGTTGCATAATATTTTGCAGTACTGGGCGTGTTTTGTTAGCTTGTCCCTTTAAATTTTATTCCCATATCAGGAGCAAGGACAGGGAAGTTGTGAATGGGCACAGGGAAGTCACGAGACCGTCCATTGATAGCTCTGCAGGCAGGACGGGCAGTGCAGATGAGGAGTAGCCACAGTGTCTAATATCCGTATCGATCCGTGTTCCTGTACTGTTCGGGACAATAGTTTAGGATTTCAGGTTTTGACGCAGCTTTCTGTGCTTCTTTTGTTTTGTGACAGGTCCCAGCTGACAGATTCTGATATGGACTATGAGAGGCCAAACGTTGAGACTATCAAGTGCGTGGTGGTGGGAGACAATGCGGTCGGAAAGACCCGCCTCATCTGCGCCCGTGCCTGCAATGCCACGCTGACTCAGTACCAGTTGCTCGCTACACATGTGCCCACTGTCTGGGCAATTGACCAGTACAGAGTATGCCAGGAGGTGAGTATATGCAAGCTCCTGACTTTTTAAGATGACCTGCATGTTTTAAAAGATGTTTTTGAGGATTTAAATCTCTGGTCACTCAACTAAACTAAATCTACACACAAACTAGAATTGCACTCGGAGAGCGCAGACCTCCGCCAACGCGTGACTTTAAAAACAGCTCACAGCTGGCGGTACCGTGAGGTGGTCGGCTTATTATTAACACGGTGTGTTTCCGTGTAACGTATCGGCGGATGCCTCTCTCGTTCAGCAGCCTTGTCATGTCTGTATAACGTTACACTACGTTGTCTCATCCCGTCAGCTACCGCTTTTTTCTTTCTCACCGCGGACGGCCAGCAGCTCCCGCACACACATCCACACACGTCTCTCTGCTCTCAGAAGAAGAAGGCGGGGTCACGAGTCATCATCGCGTCATCAGTTACACTGCGCATGTGTTATACCCTGTGGTCTTAATGCTCAGGCTGATCGGAAATCTTAAAAATATTCCTGAATCCGGATCATGATCCAGATCGCCACCAAAATCTATTTGATTGTTCATTGGGCCACACCCAACCCCTCTAAAAAAATTTCATTCAAATCCATTGCGGACTTTTGGAGTTATCCTGCAAACGGACAAACCAACAAACAAACCAACAAACCAACGCTGGTGAAAACATAACCTCCTTCCTAGGCCTTCGGCCTTGGCGGAGGTAATAAAACACTAAATGTGCCTCATATGCACATTAAGCTGTGAGCATTCATTTACACTAGGAAATTAAATATCCCTGAATGTGTCATCTTTCATTAGGTGTTAGAGCGCTCCAGAGACGTGGTGGATGAAGTCAGTGTGTCCCTTCGTCTCTGGGATACATTTGGAGACCATCACAAGGACCGGCGTTTTGCATATGGCAGGTGAGATGTTGTAAAATTCAATATTAGTCTAACAGTATTTGCCGGTGCTTCATGAGTTTAGTGAATTTGCATCCTCCCTTCAGGTCCGATGTGGTTGTGCTGTGCTTCTCAATCGCCAACCCCAACTCTCTATACCATGTGAAGACCATGTGGTACCCTGAGATCAAGCACTTCTGCCCCCGTGCTCCTGTCATCTTGGTGGGCTGCCAGCTGGACCTGCGCTATGCAGACCTGGAGGCAGTGAACAGGGCACGGAGGCCTTTAGCGAGGTAGTGGGACTTGTGTTTGAACGAGATTCAAAGAGATTCTAGTGCCAGAATTGCCTTTGATACATTTTCTTGTTTTTCAGACCCATTAAATCCAACGAGATTCTTCCTCCAGAAAGAGGTCGGGAGGTCGCCAAAGAGCTGGGAGTGCCGTATTATGAAACCAGTGTTGTCGCTCAATTCGGGGTGAAGGACGTCTTTGACAATGCTATCCGAGCCGCGCTCATCTCGCGTCGACACCTGCAGTTTTGGAAATCTCACCTCAGAAATGTCCAGCGGCCTCTCCTTCAGGCGCCCTTCCTGCCGCCGAAACCTCCCCCACCTATAATCACTGTGCCTCCTCCCCCAACCACCACGGAGGAGCACCCGGTCGGTCTCCTGGAGGACCCGCACTGCGCCGACGTCATCCTGGTCCTGCAGGAGCGACAGAAAATCTTTGCACACAAGATATACTTGTCGACGTCCTCCTCAAAGTTCTACGACCTCTTTATTATGGACACGCATAACGAGGAGACTGAGAGGCCCTCTCGTGGTCCTCTCTCCGGCAGAGAGCTGCTGATGCGTGCGGCCAGCTTTGACGTTTGCGAAAACAGCGACGACGGAGACAGGGCCAACCTGAGGGCCTGCACTAGTGACGGGACCTTGAAAGACTCTGAGGGGGCCCGACGGGGCAGACTGCTCTCCTCGTGGAGCCGAGCGTTCGTCAGCATCCAGGAGGAGCTGGTGGACGACCCCGTCACGTACAGCCCCAGGCCCATGACCGTAGTGCACATGGACCCGTCCATGCAGCTCGGCCCTTTCCGAGCAGTGCTCCGCTACCTGTACACGGGTCAGCTGGACGAGAACGAGAAAGAGCTAATGCACATTGCGCACATCGCCGAGCTGCTGGAGGTCTTTGACCTGCGGATGATGGTGGCAAACATACTTAACAATGAAGCCTTCATGAACCAAGAAATCACCAAAGCCTTCCATGTACGGCGCACAAACAGAGTCAAAGAGTGCTTGGCCAAAGGCACCTTTTCTGGTGAGTGGAAATCATTAAAGGGGACATATTGTGCTTTTGTGCCTTTTCTCTTTACTTTAGTGAGTTATATAGTTTTTTGTGCATGTAAAAGGTCTGCAAAGTTACAAAGTCCTAAACGGCCTGAAACGCCTTGCTTTAAGTCCGCCTTTTCTTCCGCAACGTGGTGATGTCACCAAGTAACAAATTTGTATAACGGCTAGTTTGGCACGCCCTCAAACAAAGCTAGTTAGAGCAGAGCTGGAGCGGAGACCAAAGAGTTTGGTCTAGTTGACCAATCGCAATAGTGTGCCAGCTGACCAATCAGAGCAGACTGAGCTTTTCGGGATTTGTTTTAGTTTTTTGAACATTAAAGCAAGTAAACACGTTCTAGTAGAAACCTGAAAATAAGCATAATAGGTCCTCTTTAAGCTGTATTTGTGCTGCTTGAAATAGACTGGATGCAAGGTTTTATCTGTGTCTCACCTCTGTATTACAGATGTAGTATTCAAGCTAGACGATGGGACGATCATGGCCCACAAGCCTTTACTCATCTCTAGTTGTGACTGGATGGCAGCTATGTTTGGCGGGCCTTTCGTGGAGAGCTGCACCAAAGAGGTGAGTCAGCCTACATCTGTGGTTTGTTGTGCTGCGAAATAAGACCGACAGAGCTCAAGTACAGACCAAAGTCAGTACTGGGTAAAACATTTATTCTGTGTTGCTCATAATATCCAGCGGCATTCGAGGTAAGACCATTACATGTACTGACCCAAGTAGAGCATCACTGAACTGTGTGGTCTGCGCGCAAAGTATAATTGAATTAGAGGATTGCAGGTCTGTTGTAACTCAATTACGCCGGCATACTGTAGTTCTGTGAGTTTGTTTTTCTACCTTAACAGAAAATAATACTACTGAAAGAAAACACATACTGTATAAGGAATATTTCTAAAGGTAGTTTGAAAATTAGATACTATCATTTCAAATGATCAGAAGTCATACGGCTCTTCAAAGCTATTTTTAGATGTAGGCTACTGACCAATTATCAGCTTTGAGGTACTTTTCTTTTTTTGTGGCTGGTTGTTGTTGTTGTTGCTCCTGCAGCTAAAGCAGAACTGAAATCACTATTTTGAAAACAACTACGTTTTCTTTTTCAGTACGTCACATAAATAGAAAAGTCGATTTCTTCTCGGTTGTCTGTGAAATGCAGAACGCAGCAAAATCCTTGGGCCTCTGAGTCCTGACTGAGTCACATGCTCCTGTTTCTAAGGTGCTGTTTCCAAACACAACTCGCAGCTGCATGAGGGCTGTGCTGGAATATCTCTATACGGGGCGGTTTTGTTCTCGGACTGACCTGGATGCAATGGAGCTTATTGTTCTTGCCAACCGTCTTTGCCTCCCCCACCTGGTTGCACTTACAGGTACTCCATTTGGTATAGTCATTATTACTGTAAACTACAGGATTGTGTTACACAATGCCGCTGTGGTGAATGCGTACAGTGACTAGCTTTTGTGTTTCTTTTCAGAGCTCTACACAGTAACAGTATTGACGGAGGCAGCGATGATGGGGGCTGACATTGATGGAGACGTGCTGGTGTACTTGGACATGGCCCAGGTTAGCGTGACCTGCCGATCAGCAGTAAACAGGGACGGCACTTAAAGCTCTTATGTAATGCTTTGGCAAATTGGAATCTTATTAATGAGGGCATTTCTCAGGGAGAGCTGCTCCGGAGGCTGAAATAATCTTTACTCCTCGAAGGCGGAGCCAAAGAAACTCTGTTTTTCAGAGTGCAAGTCAGCTATTCGGCGTAATGAGCGGCACCGGATCTTTGGGGGCAGTGGGCATTTAGGACGCACTGCAGGAGTCAGGCTCAGCACTTTAGTTCATCTCATCATTCGGCTGTATTTTCGCTGCAGCTCTAGCTCTTCAAGTGTGGCTGGATTACCAACCCGGGCAAAGATGCTCGGGGGCCACACATTAATTTCTAAATTTCTTTGATTTGATTTAATTTCTTTCTCAGATGCCATACTAATGCCAGCATGCTAAAATTAGCATGCTAATGTTAGTATGAAGATTAAGTGAAGATCCTGAGTACAGCTGATGAGCAAGAACTTAAATGTATTCAATGCAGCTGACAAAGATCAGCTGAGACTGACAGTATTTATCACAGCAGTGGATTACTGGAGCTGAAGCTGATGGAGGTTGAGGGAACTCAAAAAAAAAAAAAAAAAAAGGTACATAAAGGTAGAACCAAGTCTCACCAAGCAGATGTAAACATGGCAATCTGAACCTTAGGTCACCTAAAATGGCCACTCTTGTCAAGTATAAATAAAAGTCCATTTTTTTCATTCAAGCATTAATGACCCTGGCTTTTTAGTCCTGCCTATTTCGGTTTAATGACAAATGATGATTTGTATGTCGACAGTTCCACGGAGCCCAGCAGCTCACTGGCTGGTGTCTTCACCACATCTGCACCAACTACAACAGCGTCTGCCGCAAGTTTCCCCGAGAGATGAAGGCCAAGTCTACAGGTAGTACCTTTAATGCCCTCTCATTAATATTAAACACTAACCTGGCATACATTAGGCCTATGACAACAAACTTGTGTGTCCCGTGTGGCCATTTAGAGCATAACAGCATGAAATAAAAACATGTTTAACAAGCTGTTAAGTTGGTCAATTTAAATGAAATCTGTAAAAGCAGATTAGGCTCAGTGGGCCCATTCAACCCCAGTAAGAAGCAAAATAGCTGTTTCATAATATAATCATGGGAAGCTAAAATTAATGGTTACTGTCTACACTGTACTGGTTTGATCAATAATCCAAAAAGAGGCTTGTATCATCTGGTTCTTAGGTTGCTATCTTTTCTTAAAAAAAAAAAAACCCATACAATAGCTTCTTAAGTTACTTTTTTCTTTATGAATGCTGTTATTTTTGCTGTTATACATGATTGGACTTAAGGCTGTGTTTATATATTAAAATATAGTTTTAACAATTTATACACTATAAGACTTCCTCTGTAATGTATTTGAATTACACAGCAATATCGCTTAGATCTGTTTCTATGTGCTGCAATTCGTTGTTCTGACCATGTTGAAATGCAAAAAAAACGACTATTGAAAATGGACTAGCCTTTTTAAATCCCTAAGTACGGTTTATTCTCATGCAGAGAACCAAGAATACTTTGAGAAACAACGCTGGCCGCCTGTGTGGTATCTGAAAGAGGATGACCACTACCAAAGAGCACGCAAAGAGCGCGACAAGGAGGACTACCTGTATCAGAGACGGCAGTGTAAACGCAAGTGGCTCTTCTGGAACATCCCTTCCTCCCCGAACTCACACTCTCCTTCTTCTGGCTCGTCCGCTGTCATCTGACCCGGTGGTACAGTAAAAGCGGCAGGTCCACTTTGTAGTAGTACATCAGTGTGGACGTGAGTTGTTAAAGATACAATAGAAGAAAAGCACCGCTGGCGAGGGACGCCCCAGTTATTCAGGCACAAAGTCTCTCTGTTTGCCTCTGCAGTCGAACGGCACTCCTCCAGGTCTGCACGGTCAGCTCAATCTGGCAGTTAAAGCAGTGAGTATTATTATTTAGATGTTGGTGTACATGAGACTCAGACCTCAGTGATATGAACCTCACTGAAAAAACGGCACAGTGTAACTGGGGCAAATAGCAAGTCATATTGATTGTTGTCTGATCCGCAACCCTGAGTTTTAAGTTTTAAAAACAGGACTCTGCTGGCACAGAACTCAGAATTATCATCGATTAACCTGAACTGATAACCAAGTGCTGCTTATGAGCTGCAACAACCAGCAATCCAACACAGAACTTCTCAGTCTCAGAGATATAACACTTTGCCCTTAAGTGTTTGTACAATCTAACAAATTATGTGTACAGTATGATCTCGTCAACAGGATGTAACGATGGTGTGGCCTGCCAGGAATCAATTACTGAAGTCATTCACTCTGACCATGCTGATCATGATCTTGGATGCATAAAGGAAAATACTGGCACTCCTCGTTTATTTGTGTACAGTCGTTCTATTTTTTTTTTGATTGTTTGTGTGCGGCTTGCACAGCTAAAAGTCAGCGTTAACGTATTGTGATCTTGTGATTTGTGGCCTCTTGTCACAAAAGGGCTTTAGTTTACATGAATGCATCCAGTGTCCCGAGACACAAGAGATCCCAAATCAAGGAAAATATCCGCATTTTCTGTAAAACGCCAGCAAAAACACTATTATTTCCCACATGTGTTGCTTGATGAGGCTTGTTAGCACACATAGCCCTCAGTTTTACATTGAATGATTCCATCACCATGATCACTGTCATCCTGGAAAGCAACACGTGATCACGCATCTCAGAGCCAATAGCAGCATCTCCAGAGCTGAAGCGACCACGCGTTCATCCCTCTGCGATGGCGTGTGTGACGTGTCTGTCATTTGGCCTTTAGAGATTTATCTCAGTCGATCAGAGGATGCCCCCCCCCTGACTGTCTGCAGTTGGCTGTGTGAGACTTGTACATGCAGGAGGCTTCCTCATGCCTACAAGCACTTTTTGGACTCTTCTCCACAGAGACGCAAACAAGAACCTCCAGTCGCAGCAACCTGGTGAACGGCACTAAAGATGGTGTGGTGTCACGACACCCTGCTGCAACATTTTAAGAAGAAGAAAAAAGAACTCGGGAGGATACAAGACCGTGATATTTAAAATATTTAAAAAGAAAAAAAGGTTGTGAAAAGGTTTAGGTCGAGTCATTTTTCTTGATTTGTTTTACACACCTCACAGTATGTGTTCGAGATTGTCATCTACTGTTGTACTTGATTGTAGGATGGACTGCGGTGTTATTTGTGTTTGTAAGCACGGTGCTCAGTGAAGATGGGTAGTATTGTAAATTGTACAAAATATCAGACTGAACTGCAAGTAACTTGCATCACTCTCATGTGCTGTTATACCTAATATTGTGCACTGCAGGCAGTGAGCAGAATCGTACAGTATTACTGAGTAATACACTGAATACAGACTTGCATTTAGTTACTGTGCAGCTACAAACTGTTGTTGAAAATACTCATTGTGCCGACCTCCAGTTACATATATTATACACTGTACTATACATGCAAATTACAGGCAGTTCAAACTAATAATAAAATAGGATTACAGTGCAAAGTAAAGTAGACACGTTGTTTATATAAATGACATTATGGTACATCCATAAAACACGCCATTGTTATCAAAAATTCTGATGGTGTTAAAGAAAGGCTAGCTTTAATCATGCATATGATTGGTTAGACTTTTCCATGCAGTTTTGTTGACTAGACAGATATTTAGAGCCCAACGAAGAGCTTCAAACGATTAAGTGGTATGAATCAATTCAGTGACAAAATCAATTTCTTGCTTGCGTTAACTCTTGACCTAATAACTACACAGTGCATGAACAGGGCTTGCCGAAATAGATGAAGTTTATTCATTGTCATTTAAAGTGTAAGATATAGATATAGAGTAGTGGTGCTGGTGCTCTAAGCAGTCTAAACAGTAGTTAACTTTTGTCTATTGCTAAGTAAACATAAGATCTGTCATTTTGAATATCTTAATGGATCAAATCTTTTGGCACACATGGTCAGACATTAGCGTCTTTTAGAGCCAGCTTTCTCCTAATTCTGAATGCTTTCATTTATTAGACCATACGTCTAATAAATAATAATGTCCACTTTTCACAGAAAATACAGTTTATTATAATAGTTTAACAGCAGGAGGGTCTATATTGCTATGATTTACCTTGGTGGTGTGATTGATAGATTTCATAGACATGCATTTCATTCCTCAGTGCATTTCTCAACGAGTCTTCTGCTGATGTTTTGCATCAACAACACCTCATGCCTTAATGTACAGTGTAGTGTATGGTACCGAATGTAAAGTAGTGTTACTGTGGTTACTAGTTTGTTTGCTCTATGTTCAGTTACCATGGTGCTCTCTAGGTTGTGTGTGTCTCCGTAAATGTACATAATTTGGATGTAAAACCCTCGATGTGTGATCGATATCGATGAGTGTGCTTTAGTTTGAACACTGCAGAGGGTTTATGCCCTTTTAAAGCCGTAAACACAAAACTAATTAAAGACTCTGACCATCAAGGCCACACTAGACTAACATAATCAATCAATCAATGAATCAATCAATCAATCAATCAATCAATTTGTGACATTAACCATGAAATGAATGCAGGGATTTTAAATCTGTTCCATTATTTTAAAGTCGCTTTATGCTGATGATCTCCAATTTTGGAGTCTGCATAATTACAAAATGCTTGGACAAGGTGGCCATTGGAAGTTAGGTTGTAACTCAAACATGTAAATATAACTTGTGTAATGACTTGAAATTCAAACTTGGCATAGCAATTGATACAAGCTATTGCATAGTTTAACATATGTAATGTTTTTGTACTATGCATACTGAAATGTCTGACTTTGAAATTACAAACTTGCACTGCTTTGTAGCACCAGGTTCTAATCAAATTGCATTAGATGGTATAGCAACATCATTATTAGATATGTAGACAACATCAGGTAAAAAAAGAAAAAAAGAAATTAGATGATAAATTACAAAGAAGTTGTCACTGGAGCCCTTTTCCATATGTTTGGGTGCTAATTTCACGCTGCAGAGAAGCACAAACCAAAGGGAGCTTTAGCAGCACCAGGAATATATTATACTGTATATGCTGCACAATCACTACTGCATAGTTTAAGAGGCCTTGTTCAGAAATGGTTGAAAATTAAATTAATATTATTAAAAAAAAGATAAATAACTGTAAAGAAAAAAAACTTGAATGTTTTCTCAGTGTTCAAAGCCTGGATGACGTTTTCCTTAGTCATCAGGTATTTTTTGTTCTCAAGAGCTGTTTTTATTGTTTAGGAGCTGTAAAATCTCAAATTCTGTAGCATGTGTTCTTGAAAATGTGTAAATAATATTTACTAAATAAAAAAGGAGCAACGTGTGCAGTCGCGTCAGTCTTTTTTAAAAAAAAAAGTTAGTCATGTGTCATATGAAACTTTATGCAGCCTCACGGTCAGCGGGCTCGTGCACTGCGCAGAGGCAGCGACAACTGCGCGTGAACCAGAAGAAGAAGAAACCTGCAGCAACAAACACAAGTGGACAACTTCTGAGAGATGGTAATGTTTATCACAAACTAATGTAGATACCCTGACTGCAGTTTGTACGTAGCTAGTGATATATTTAATGTCTGCTCTCTGTCACAAAGGACATTTTGCACAACATTAATGTGAACCGTCAGTGTGTCGACGTGTAAAGTGTAAAGTGACACTGCATAAATACAAACAAGCTAAAACAAGTGCAAGCTATCTTCGAGCTATAGCTAATGTGACTGTTGTGCTACTAAACTGAAATTTTCTTCACATGTCAAGTCTTATGTCAGTGCAATAACTATATATAAGTTCAGTTATCATGAAATAAATGGCTAAGTGGAAGTAATGACATGAAAAGGGAGGTGTGTGTGCCTAGCTCTGTCTGTTGTGGCCCGGATTAAAACTGTTAGCCAAATGTTGCTATTAAGTTTAACGTTAAATATAGAAACGCATTAGCAGCAGTGTGCCGCGTTCAGACAGTTGAGGTAGAATTAAAGCGTGACACGCATGTAAATATTGTAATATTAACAGTGACGTTGACCAATTATGTTGTTAAGTAAACTAGGATTGTCTAGTCCAACAGGTATAGGCAGGGCCAGGTGAATAAATAAACTCTGACAGGCCAAAACTGACTGCACAGCAGGTGAGGTATAATTCATATAGACATTTTTGTGATTTTTCAAGGATAAATGCCCAATATGTTCTGGTTTCAATCTCTCAAATGTTAAAGTGCGTAGAATTGGAGCAAATTGATTTAAAAAAAGTTATTTTTATAAAAAGGTCACTGTATCCTGACAGTAGTGCATGAGACAGGTAATCTGAAAAAAAATCATGTCCTCCGGTGCTCCTAATGGCATCTGCAGGATTTCACAGACCGGAGGAAAACAACCAATCAGAGCCGAGCTGGAGCCCTGCCGTCTCTCTGAGCAGCTGTCAATCACTCGCGAACTCCGATCAAAAGGTCAAACTAGGCAAGGTCAAACTCAAATATGATTCATATTTGATCAGCGCTGCCTTTGATCGGAGTTCGTGAGTGATTGACAGCTGCCTCCGTTGAATGAACAGCCAATAGGAACGCTCTCTCTCTGAAATTACCGTTGATTGGTGAAAGTCTCCCTTCAAGGGCTAGATTTTTTAAAGCCTGAAAACAGAGCCATGGGAAGTTGCAGAAGTCTAGTTTCTCTCAGAACACTTGAATTACAATATGCTGAAAGGTTATTATGGATTTTTTTTCCAAATGATGCCAAAAACATTCTGCCTACTGCAGATTTGAGTTACCCTGCTTTTCTTTGACATATTATACTCAACATCATTAGGTTAAAATAGTTGTTAGCTGCAGGCCCACATTAAAGCAGTAAGTAAGAAGCACTCCAGTTACAGTTCTATCACTGGCAAACACAGTTTTTATTTACCGTTCATGAGCTATACTGCTTGACAGGTGAATGATATTAACTTAAACTGCTACTGAACTGTCATTCATTAGAAATGACAAGTTGAAATACTGTCAGTGTGGACCACAGACTGACAGGCCTCCTTTGAACTCGACTGTCAGGACGTAATCAGCTCTGTTTCAGTCAGTTGGCAAAAGAGCAATACTATTTGAATCTAACAGATTTAAACAAAAAACAAGCAAAACTCATTTGTCTGTTGAAAATAATGACTCCTTGACTAACTGAACACTGCTGTCCTGCAGGCTGTGCCGGCACCGTTTCTGGTGTTATGTGCCTGTGTTTTGGGGTTTTACCACGTGGAAGCAACATCAGACACCCTGAGCTCTCTGGATTCTTCTTTCTGTCGGTAAGTAGCCGATAATGCACCAGAGACTGGGGATCATATAGTGTAATTGCAATAATAGGTAAAGCATACATAAAATTACCACGGCAAAGACTGAAGGATCTGAACTGAAGCTTCATTTGCTCACTCAGTGTTTTACTTTTTTGCTCATGGCAGTATTGGAACATTTTTAAATAAGTTGGCTATGTTTATCTCAGAGTGAGAGCCTGTTCACTTTGCCCTCAATACAGAACTGTGTAAAATGAGTTTCATCTTTTATCTCTCTTCAACGAAGTGGTGAACTGGAGGTCATCTATCCACAACTGGACATTGACGAATGCCTCGTAATTCCAAAGGACCTGAAACTCAGAGAAATGGTCAGCACAGTTTGGGACGCACCACAGATTTACTTCTCTGGAGCACAAAAGGTAAGAGATAAGAGCTACATACTGCAGATTTTAGTCAGTTTCTAATAGGAAATCCTGATCTTTTTGTGTCTGCTTATCATCCCGTTTTATCTTATCAAACAAAAGCACATTCCTCAGACAACATTATGTTATATTGTGGGTTTCTTTGGACATTTTTGACATTATGTTTAGTGTGAAATTTGTGTCTTTGTGTTGTCCGTGTTATTTGGCAAACATGCACATGCTTATTTTTAACACTAGAGTGCAGTAATAGATAAAACAAGTTGCATCTTTGCCTCGACAGAACAGGTTTAAGTTATTGTCACAAGAAACAAAAACGTTCACAGCATTTTGAAAGAGTATAAGCATGAAATACAATTTCAGTAATATTTTAGATGTCAGGCCGTTCTCCAGTTTTGAGCTTCTATACCAGCTCGTATCATTTGCATTACCTGTACTGATTACTGATAGACTGTAGTAATCTCTGTCGCCACAGGGTGGTGCTAGCACACCATACTTGTAATCCCTTCAATGAATAACTGAGACGAATACCAAGGTAATGTCATACCTACAATTTATGCTATTCACAATGTCAGATAACATAAATTGTAAAGTAAATAATACTGTCATTGACGTTCTTAATTCAGTAACTTATTTTGACAGATAAATGCTGTAATCTCTGTTTTATACTAGTGAGGCTACAGACAGTAAATCTCCATCCTCAGTTAGGTGTCATTACAGTTATTAAATTGAATTGCAGCAGACAGCAGCACACAAAGCTGTGCGAGCTTCAGAGGACCAGTGTATGGATCAGTATTCTTTAGTGGCAACTCAATAAAAAATACTTATTTATGTAAAAACTCAAACCATGACCCGAAGACTAAAATAGATTACTAATTGTAATTCCTTTATCTAAAGGATTGGGCTGCAATTGAAAGTAATACAGTAAAAGGACAGTTTGAAGTTTGAGTGTTGTGTTACAGTAATATATTTAGATTAGACATTCATACTATGCTTGTGCTAATTATGATTTAATTGCAATGTCAGAATGATATTTGCTGATGATAAAACAAAGGAAATGCTTTTGAGAAGAGAACGACGTTAACATTACAGCCCCTAAATAACTTTTATACCACATAAACTGAAAAGAAAGACATGTTTGGAAAATTGACAGTACATGAGTAGGGCTTAAATGATATGTATATCTAAAAATACTCTTCTTGTCATGCCAGGTATTAAATTATCACAGAGATTCATTCAGACGTGCAGTATTCATTTATTTATATGTGTATTTTTCAGTGGATCATGTTCTTTTATTGCTGAGCGACAAATTGAGAGAGAGACACAGTTCCCAATACACAGAACCCCCCGCTGAAGTTGACAATGAAATTGCATCAAGCGCGCACCAAATCCTATATCTGTAAATTGAAAACTTAAATTGAAAGCCACCTCGATTTAGGAGGTAGTTTATGAATTCCAGAGCTAAGCAGTCTAGCTTGAACATGATCTATTGCCCTTCTCCTGCCCAAACTCCATTTGATCTATGGTCGTATTATCTATAATGCTGTCTTACATGATTCTCTTTTATTGCCAGAATCAGTGTCAGACAGCAAAACAGATTACATGTTGGATTAAATCAATACAAACTTTATTTACTGGGCTTTGAAACGTAATTTCTCCTGACACTTAAGTAAGCACGCGCTATTGAAGGATGATCAGATTGTTGCCTGTGGTTCTTGTTCTGTGGTTGGTCTGCTCGGTCCACCACGCTTTCTGTCACCGTGCCACGCTGCCAGCGCTGCTGCTATTCTCTGCCACTCAGCCCTTGTACCCAGTAGCAAGAATACAGAATAGTGGCCGCTCAGTTTCAAATCCACCCACTGCAACACCCACTTCATTACTGGGATGGGATGCATGCCTGCTGAGTAATTGTAATGGAGCGCAACGGGCAATAGTCCCATAAACCCGCCTCTAAGTAGGTGCTCATAACCAAAAACAAAAGCAAAGGGCCACAGAAACTGCAGATTTCTGTGTTCAAACTTCAGAGCAGCGATTCGACACTCAAACTTATGTGTTAGCAAAACCTGGCATGTGTGTTGGTGAAGCATTTTTAGAAATCCTAATTATACGCAGAAGCCTCAAAAACAAGTGGGACATGTATTGGCTAATGGCACTAAACTATAACAACATGACTTGGTTACAGTTAGTCTCATAAATAAGGTTAGTGTGAAGTGGTAATAAGGCTTGGAAATTTAACAGACCTGACCGTGTTATTTCATGGGAACATGTTTAGAAAGTATTGTAATATGTTGGCCATGTAAGTTTCGAAAGACATGGACTTTCCTTCACTCGGTTTTATGTATAAAATAACCTCTGAACTGTATAAAGAACAACAGTAGAAAATGAAACTGTCATCTTCATTTCCTGTTGAAGGTTTTGAAATACTGTACCATGATTGTACAATAGACGAAAAAAAAGAGAAGTTTTGCACTTAAGGATAAAGCTAGTGTTTCAAGATTAATGCATTATATAAGTTAGAATTTAGTTACACTAAATGTTAAACACCTTTAAATTCTCTGACACAAATTAAATGGGTTAAACCCAAGCAGAGCAACAAATGATCCCCATCATTTGTTAATATGAGACCTAAAGCTTTTCTTGACTGTAGTCCTAGTTATAATATCCAAAATTACATAGCACAGCGACCTCATGATTAGTGTCGTTGTGGAAATTAAGGTCAGCTGAAAAACCGCGCTTGCTGTTCCAGAGTCTCACACTCTGATGCATTTTCTCAGTAGGAAACAGAAGTATCTGGTAACGTCAGTCTTTGAAGACACCTGTAGAGGTGAGGAGCCAAAGCTGCAATTTGAACCAACTTCTTCTTGACAAGATAAATAAATTTCAGTTAGAAACCAAACCTGTTATAATCACTCTCTTGTGTTGTTATAAATTGGGTCTCAGAGGTCAGGAAGTCAGCTCACTGTTGAATCATTTAAACAAAAAAAAAAAACCTGATCATGGTCAAATTTCACTTTTGGTAAAATCCTGACACCTTTACAAAAGATCTTTTTCTATGTTAGAGTGCAACAACATTTCTGCTGATTATTAATTGTTTGATAAAGATTAATTATAGACCGCTGAAAGTAGTTTCTAAATGTCAAAATGATGTTTTAAAAAACAGACTCTCAGTTCAACATTAATATCTACTGTAAGTGCCAAAATGCTTTTAGGATTTTAGTTTTTTTGCACAGAAAGGAAGAGCTACATGAGTTTTTCATGTCAGTAGAAGCTCTTTGGAAAAACCAACAAACTTGGCTACAGGACAGAAAACCTGTCAGATAAAGCTTTGCCTGCAGAAAAGAGTAAAAGAACAGTGAAAATTAAGACGACTCCCAAAATAACCAAAGAACTCTGAACTAGAAAGGATTAAAAAGCTCTGTATGTATCTGGCTACATGGCAGCTCATCCAGGTGTGCTTTTGGCACAACCAGAGAATGTTCAGGTGAGTTTTCACCCTCTTAAACCATCGTGTTTAATTGAGCTTTTAATGTGCTTTGTGAACAGCCTGATTACGATTATTTTAGTTAACATTTTTAGTAACATTTTTTATTTGTGCACAGTTAAGCATAAGTAAGCCACCTCAATGAAAAGTGATGTGTCTTTTTTTTTAAGATGAACTAAATAATGAACTTATTTATTTTAGAGGGCAGAGAGTTGGATCTCATCTGCATCCATGAGAGCATTCTTAAGTTTGATTTCTCAGCTCAGATCACTGACATTAACGTACGTCACATATTTTTAAAAATAATCTTTATTTTGATGCTCGTCATTCCTCGATATAGTCGGTGTAAACAACACAGGCCACAGGAGCTATCTTTACCTCATAGTTGGACCAAAAGTGGAGACAGTTTTGGAGTTGTTGTCTCTTTTTTTTTTTTTTTAGTAAGGACCATAGCCACAGGGCACATTCTTAGACATGGGGGATTTCAAAGCCTTGTTTTTGGGTAGACATTTCTTGCATCTGGTGGATGGAATGAGGGTTTAAACCATTACTGCGATTAGAGCTGCCTCACTATGATCTCTTGAGCTTGCTTACTGCTGCTAATAGCTGTTTCCTCTCTATTTCCCTCTATCTTTTTCTTTTTCGCTTTCTCTCTCTCTGTGAATGATTTTTATGCTTTGCTAAAACATGTGGGGGCGTTGAGAGAGGATTTAAATGCAACGATCCCCCTCCTCTTTTTTTTTTTTTTTTTTTTTTTTTTTTGGTGAATCTCAGCGTTCTTTTCTGCAAGCCTCTGATGACGACAGGGCAGCTTTAAGCCTGGCAGTGCCCACGGCAGGCTGCCGTCTCAGCGCTGCCCACTCTCCTCTGCGCTGGCATGCCGGAGAAAGCGAGGGTGGGGTTCCTCTTTAGCAGACCCTGTCATTCCTAGGAAAGCCTACATGTCCACCCATGCAGGATTCCTGATAGGTCTTCATGTTGGGGATGCGAGAGTGCAAAGATAGGGATTTCACTTTCAGTAGGCGATGGCCTTCATTCAGCGAGGAGTCAAGGAGGTATATTTAGATCAACGGGCGAGGCGCTTCCTTGAGCCTTTGTACGTGACATCGAGGGTCAACAAGTGAAGCATGTTCTGTAATATCCGTCTAATTGCATATTCAGTGTCATCAGGTGGGTGTTTTTTGGCTCTGCTGGATTAAATAAGCGTGTTTGGCCGAGAGTCAGGGAGTTTATTTCCTTAGCTAATGTTCCCCTTTGTCATTATAACACCCTGCTAAGCTGACCCGTGTCCCGCTCCATTCAGTCATTGCCCATTACTTCACAACATATATGATTCATGGAGTCTTCCTGGAGAGGAAAGAATTACAACCTTCTGCTACCAGGGAGCGCTGGATTGATTATGCATATTCAGTGGAATGAAGAGAGGCAATAAACCTCCTAAGCCACCTTTCCACACAGAAGAAGAATAATTTGCACCTTATGAAGTATGGCTGTGGCACGCTGACCACTACAGGTGCAAAAGGATATATGTGCAAATGTCTCTCATGCATAAGCGAGATTGCACCTGATGCATCTATATCTCACGACCAATATTTCTTGTTTCTCTCACCTCCTGTTCCTGTTTTCTTCTTCCCTCCCCTCACCACTCGCGCACTGACAGCCTTTTTTTATTTTTTGAAGCGACCCTTTTGTACCCCGTTGTTGCAGTATAGCACGGTACTCCTTCACCTTACATTTGGTTGAAGAGCGTAGGCAGCAATACTTTTTTACACTCTGGCTTTGAGTAAAATATGATTTCAATTACCATGAAAATGTATTGTATTATCAATGGGAGGATGAGAACAGATTAAGGAAGCTCTGGGATGCTCTTACAGATGACAATGGTCAGGTTTCTATGCAAGCAGCGGTATTGGAGAAAACGATAGATTTTTCACCGTTTGACAAAAGCTCAGAGGAAAAGGAGGAGGTTCAACATGTAAAGCCGATTCAACAGACCCTGATATATGTTTAAGAAGAGGTTATTTGCTTCAATACATGGGGTATTTTTTTAGCATTGAAAGAGAGGTCAAGGTTGCTTACATAACAAACTAACAAAGTCATAAGTAACCCTCCATTGTTGAAATAAAACGTGCAAAAGTTAATGTTGGAATCAGGTGCTAATTTCCTACACGAGACCACACATGGCATTATGAATAATCATTAATTAGATCCAAATTTGCGACGAAGCCTCAGCACAGAGGCACTAGCAGAGACTTAGAGAAGCAGCGGGTCTTTAATAAAAGTACCTGTGCCTCCTGATTATTATTCAGTATTCACACAGAAAATTCTATCTTGTCAGTTCATATACATTGACGGCAAGATCTGTTCAAACAGAGACTCATAATCTGCATGGGAAGTGCATCTGCTGCTGTGGATACTTAGACAAACATACAAGATTAAATTTCTATTTATATGAGCCACAGAAACCTAACATTTACCGGGGAATCATTGTAAGATCTGGAGAAGACTCGGTCGCACTTTGGCACAGTGAGAAACTTGTACATTTTATTAATGTGATCTGTCCGGCAGGGACATGTCTGCAGCCTTGTGAACCCAAACTAATATCACCTTTTTTTTTTTTAAATATTGAGCTGCTCTGTGCCGTTTTTTTTGTCTTCTTAACTTGTGTGTTGTCAAGAAATCTCAGGGGCCTCCCATCTCTAGATGTTAAGATTTTTTTTTTTTAAACAAGCTCCATCCTTTTGTGAGGAAGCTCAAGTCATAAATTGAAATGTAAACTTTCTTTTAGATTCTAAAATGTATCTTTTACTTTCAGTTTTAATATAGACACTCTTCTTCTGTACATCCAGGATTACTGTGGTGCTTATGTTTGAAACTGAGGTAATTTACTTTTTTTGCCTCATTGACAGCCTCTTTTCTTGGAGAACTAAGTAATCGCAAAGTTAAAAGTGGTGATTTGAAGTTTACTTAAGACCCAGATGCTTGGCTTAGTGGCATTTTGCCCAAAATGTTTTGTGCTTCTCATTTGTGGTCCGGTGCAGGGTTTAGTTCCAGTTGTGTCCCAATCCTCTGATTCACCTTCTTTAGGAACAGCTTCGGGGCTGCTCATAATGCTTAACTCTCCATAATGCCATCCCCTTCATCTCCCCAGTGGTCTTATTGTCTTAACTCTGGATGGAGAGAAAAAACAGGTTAATACACGTTTGGCACAGCGAAAGTAAAGTATCTTTTCAAAGATGGCACTCTATTCAAGTTTTTTTTCTTTGGAGAATGCTTTTCATCAGATGATTCCTGTTTCTCCCAACTTGTTTAGTTACCTCCTGGGTCTGTTTTTACTGTTTTTAAAAGATATATTGCCAGTGATTCATTTTGCTTTTGACATTAAAAGCTTGTCGCTCGCTAATGGCAGCAGCAATCAGGTCCATTGATGCTTGATTGATCTGAGAACAGGGGATAATAAAACTGCCTTCCTTGTCATTTTCCTGATCCTGTAGTTTGGAAGCAGAGAGAATCAGAGAAAATGTTATGCAAATGATTTGTTAATCCCTTTACATTATTTGTTCCAATTCTCCCGTTCGCTTTCACACTCAATTTCTAGCACAGCGAGCTGACAGGCGGACACCCTCAGATTGCTAATTCTTAAGATAGAAAACAAAAAAAAGTCAGCCATCCATTTTGTATGTAGAATATACTTGCTTCAATTAATTAATTTGACCCAAATGATTTACCTGAAAAATGCACGGAGACCCTTCAAGTTCTTCACTTTAGAGACCTTCAACTTTAACCTCTTTCTCTGCTTCTTTGTGTTTGAGTCTTAAGTCTATAAGCCGAGAGAGCAGTGGCACATGGAACTGTGACCAGTGTTTTTTTTCTATAGTTTTGTTGTCCCAAAGGTTGGTGTTAAAAATAATAAGAAAGAGGTGGGATGGTCTTAGATTCAAGAAGCTTAAAATGCAAAATCTCAAATAAGCCCAATTTCCCCTAGCCAATCGCGTTGCATTGCGGTGGGCTTGTGTTGATCGTCTCAACTGACTCACACGCCGCCCCTCCCCAAATAAAAACACTACAGATTTACGTGGCTTTTCAAAAAATGTATCTAGACATTTATCCAGCTTAATCTTCTTAACATATTAAAGTGATTTGCTTTACCCTGGAGTGGCTGAAGCTGCGAGCTCACCGCCCCTCATGGCACTAAGACCTGAGAGGCATTGTGGACATCTTTCGCTCTTGAATAAGAGAGAGGTGGGCAGAAGTCAACCTGCTTCTCTCAGCTGTGGAGCTGTGGCTGTCCCCGCTGTGCGTCCATTTTATTTATTTTTTTGTTCTGTTATTAGTCCAACTGTTGCACTCAGTCAGTGTTCTTAGGCTCATGGCTGTGCCAGAACTGCCCACACTGTGGTGTGGAGGTTTGGAGCTCTCAGCTTTTGAGCTGAACTGAAAGAGCTCTCTCACAGAGTAGGTGTTGGCAGGATGCTTTGTTTCTTTCTGTGAATGTCATGAGAGGTATGGATAATGAGAAAACTGAAGCGCAGTGATGGCATGATTTATCCGGGTGCCAACTTCATGCCTGAACGCAGATTTGGGGCACTTTCAGATAGATGATGTGTTTAACCTTTTCTTCAGACGCGACACAAATCTGAGAATCTGTAGTGACGGTCGCAATGTGTTTTCCCTTAAAACACCACTTCACAGGCCGGGCGGCTAAAAGGTCTTGTTCAAACTCAAGTGCTGCTAATGTCCTTGTTTGGCATAATGCTCTATGGATGTGCTTCAGGGCGTTAGTTTTGCCAGATCGCATCAGCAGAACTGTAAGTTTGAACTTGGAGACATTCATTGTAGCTGAAGCCCGAGTCCATTTATTGTCTTGGTTGGTATTTAGCTTAATGTCTGTCAAAGTTAAATCAGACATGATGGGGTCAAAGTAAATGTGGCCGCGCTACGTGCACAATTAATTTTATATGGATAAGTTTGGATAAGAGTTTAAAGAGTTGCCTGAAATATAAAGGCATTTTTTTAATGATGATGATTTAAATTATCTTTACAAATTGCTTTGTAAATTAGTTGTTTTTTTTATGATAAATGGAGAAAAATTGTTATATCAGCTACCAAGTTAAGACTGCAATTAGTCTGATGAGCCAAATGTTCACGTTCATCTTCAATGTGCAATGCGCCTTGTGTTCTTTAGCTTACTCGCCACCTACTGTAGCCGTTCATAGCAGGTTTTCTCACTTTTGCTGATACTGATATATTAGTCCACTACGGCTCTGCTTAGTGGCTTTAAAAAGCTGCAGGGTCGTTCTCCTTGAGATCCATCCAGATAAGCATGTGTTTCTGCACCAGACGAAGATCAAAAATAACATTACACAGCAAAAGATTTCAATACTACGGCTATGAATTCACATATTTACTACATTGTGTGTTTGTTTCTTTGTTTTCATAATTGACGAACCTGCTAATTAATCTCTTGATGAATCGATTCATTGTTTTGCCTACAAAATATCAGAAAATAGTTAAAAATGTCACAATTTCCTAAAGCGCAGAGTGTCATCGTTACACCGCTTGCTTTGGTACTATCACATAAGATAAAAGAAATGCAGTAAATCCTCGCATTTGAGATGCTGGAACTTGAGAATGGTTGGTATTTTTGCTTGACAAATTACTTAAACGTATTACTTGGTTATCAAAATAGTTGCAGATTAATTTTGTGTCGATCGAATAATCGATCGACCAATCGTTTCAGCTCTGTTTTCTTCTACTGACTGCAATTACGTTTCTCTCATTTCATTCGTTTCCATCTCAGACTGAAGAATATAATGTTGTTGTCATCTGACTAATTATGGTAGATGTTTTACTGTGAAATAATTAAACAAAATGAAACATAATACATACTTATAATGAAAACAAATGTGTCATTTACATTTTTTTCTCTGTGCACCGAAGAAAGTTTTAGTCCCTCACTCTTGCACCACTGAATCTACCATGGTTTATTGTTAATTTACCAAACCTTAGAAGTAGAAGAGATCATTTATTCTATATATATATATAACATACAATTATAGTTTGCAGGAAATGTGTCTGCTGCAAACTAGACAATATAACAAGGCTGCTAACAAGAGTTTGACAGCACACAGTGATGACTTGCTGTTGCAGAGAACATACCGTATATCTCCGTCCTATATGTGCTGCACCATAATGATTTAACTATGATGTGTTTCTGTAAATATGTCCACTTATTAGGATACCTCATGAAATGAAACTGAGTGTTATGCTTTATCCCTTCTCGTATTCAAACTGACAGGTACTTGACCTCTTGCACTTGGACTGAATGCGTGACAGGTGTTAAAATCATACACTGAGGCTGTCCATACAAAATGTTGTTGAACGCAGCACAGCAGCTCCACACAGACGAGCACTTCAAACAAACTATGAGTGGTTGCTTCTTTTCATATCACAGAGAATAGGAGAAATTGATTGGAACTGGGAGGCTTAGGACTGGATTTTCCTCAACCATAATATTTTTTCTTTAACAACTGCAGCTTAAATTTAGATTTTTTTTTTTCTGGCTTTGTTTTTTATTTCTTTGTCCAAATCCTATCGAGTGGTGCTTCAGGTTTTTCCTTGAGTAAAAAGTTGATATTGTTGTGGGGAGGGAGAAAGGACTTTTTTCATGTGTGCAGGAATGTAGATTTCTTCCCCCCGTGAAATCCTAATTGTGCCTTGGAGGGCTGGTAGGGTATCTCTGCTCGGCTCAGCTCAACAGGATTTGTGTCTGTGTATGTTAGAGTATGTCTCTTAGCTTGAATGCGGATATAACCCTTTCATTGCACAAGCTGCTGATTTTTCAAATTTGCCGATAGGCTGATCCTGTGCAGCCGTAGCTTTTTTTGCAGAAAATATTGAAAGTTTTTGTTTAGGAAGCTTCCATATTTCATTTTCTATCCCTGAAATATTTGATATTTGTTAAGATTTGATGCAGATAACAAGTGGACCTATTTCTGTGGATCAACCGGGTATGGAAATTAAGCTCCTGAGAGCAGGTCTTGTCAATAGTGTACGGTCAGATTGAGGATAAATCTCGGGTCAAAACTACGTATGTCCCGTGTGCTTCTTGAATTATTGCTGTGCATTTATCTATGCAAATCCAGGATAAGATCCTATCTGCCTGCAGCGACATATCCCCCTGGATTTGGTCTATGTGAGCTAGGCAGGTTATGGTTGACAGTCAAAAAGGAATTGCAGCAACATATATGCGAAGATTATTGCTGTAGTCATTAATTGTTGCTTGAAAGGGGATTAGGATTACCAGTCCTATAGAGCACTCTAACACCTGTCCTTCCTCACATCTAACAATGTGACTCCGGTTTTCCTTATTTCAGTATCAGTTCAAGTTGGCAAAATAAAAATTAAGAAAAAGGCTGATTTATTCAAATGAATCATCAACGCTGGAAGTGATTCAATATGTGCCACATTCAGATGGGTGATATATTATTCCCTTGGGGAGAGGCAAAGATGGAGCTGTGGAGCTGTTTTATTTGTGCTGTCTTTATCAGTGTGTCAGGCAGAGAGGCTGAGCTTGTTCTCTATGAATGGACGAGCCCTTGAACCATAAACCTGTACCTCCTCTGATAACAGTTTTTGCATTGTGATATAAGTGCCATTCTCTGTGATGTCCTCTCTTGACAGCGCTAAATATATCAACATACACAAAATGATCTGTCAGGCGAATTATTTTATTTCAACCAGTTCTCCAAAACTAAGGATTTTCAGTGCTGCGTGCGTGCGCAGTGTGTGTATGTGTGTGTTCTTGAGGACACATTGTGGATTTTTGTTAAGAATTCAAATCAAAGCGCAGCATTGTGGTTGCATTTCTCCAAGCTTTGCTATTCATGCTCTTGATGTTTTTGCCTGTAGGTGAACATCTTTACTGTTCCTTTTTTGTCTTCCATACCTTGCTCTGCGTATCGTTTCATGCTATTTCTGCTGCCGGGACCTCAGACTTGCTCTGACGTCTGAGCTTTGCCACATCTTCTAAGGTGATAAGAGTGCTCCCTGAATTACTCAGAGCCCGTGTGATGACATGGCCCTGATTGTCAGACGGGTGGGCTGGTGACACTGGAACACAGACGGTGCTTGTCTGTTTGAAATATTCTGTTTCAAGCTTCCAAGCCCTGGGCAGTCCTCTCTCCCAGTCTCCCAACACCCAGCTTCGCCCACTGAAACAAGACTCTTCCATACTGGAAAATCTGGCCCCGTCAACTGGCAGTCTTGACTAGGTTCAGCCCACACGCCAAGCACCCCCCCACCACAAATTCCACCCCTTAATAGGCACTAGAGTTTGCCACCCCATGTAGATGCCTTTTGGTCGCCATCCATGGATGGCGTCAATAGCATCTTCCTACACAACAGTGGCTGAACGGAGGGCACAAGAAAATGTGGGAATAATTTACACTTTCTCACTGTACTACCATCAGAAACCATAATTAATCATGATAGAAAAAATGTGGAAGCCATCTTGGCTGGTGAGACACACAGTGCCTGTGAACAGGCCTGACACCTTTAACAGCTCTGATGGCCAAATAGGAATGAGTGTCAGAGTGCTTACAACTAAGCTCCCCGTCATGGCAGCATGTATCCCGTCGTCTTCAGAATCGTGTCTGCTGCATGAAGTGTAACTGTATGCGAGCCTTTCGTATATTATATTATAGACGGTTCGTAAAAATGTGTCAGGGAAGTGTCAAACTAGATGCAACAATAGCAATTACTCTCCTATTAAAATAAACAAGACTGATCATTTAGCTCAAGCTTTCACTCTTCTCCCTCCAAATAAAAAAAAAAAAAAAATGGTTTCCACATGAATGGAATAGCTGCCAAAATAAAATGTAATGACCCAGGTAATTTAAGTTAATTTGTAGAACACATGTTAAATATGAGCTTTACAGCTTTGAAATCGCTTGTTTCCAGTTGCACGTACAGTCCAGTAACCAAAACATCCACTAATTCTTATTATTTTCCTCCATTTATTTCCAAAATTCCCCTCAGTACTTTTAGAATCAAAATAGTTGATTTAGATCCCAAAATCCTGGTGAAGTAATTAGGACGTGCTCACCATTAACTTTTATAGGCTGCACTTGGTGGTAAAATAGCACACATCCATGACTCTCGGTGTTTGACATGCTTGACAGACTAATTATGGATATGAGTCCGGTGCTGTAATTTGCCCTGTTTGACTGTGTTGTGTTCTCAGCAGCCAAACTACACGATAAAAAAATATTCCCCCCTCTTGCCTCATTTAGCCCGGCTGCATGCTATACTTCAGAGTACCTGTTAGTGCTAGTTGCTGTGTTTGAGCATGTGCATTTGCAGAATTTGCTTTCATGGCAGTGAGTAGGTGTATGTGTGTAAAGCCACCACTAGAAAGTGTTGAAAGCCTCAGCTAGCAAGATCGCATCCAGGGTGACTAATAAGCTTAACATGAGCACGGCTGTGTTCGCAAGCATGGCGCGGTGAAAGAGGTCTTCAGTGTTGAGAGAAATGCAGAAATGGTTCCCTAGGCTGCTACTAATTCCTTCACCCCCCTCAAGCTTCAATCAGACTGTGAACCATCTTACTGTTAGCTATGGCTCCATAGCAGCTCCAAACTGCACCACGAAAGTACAAGGCTTTGCAAGCAGAGTTCAGGAGAGACTGCATTCAAACATGTCTAGAGTTTAATCAGAGAGATGTTTATTTAGGGTTTTTTATTGGCCAAAATGAATGGCTATTTCAAGAATGTGCAAGTGACGCACGGACCGAGAAGCTTTATATTGAATGTGCAGAATCCATAGGCTATAAAACACATTGCCTTGTCTTACCTTCATGTGTTAATTTGATTAAAATGTAGCATTGTAATCCACGTTTTTTTATGTTCAAACCCGAAAAGGTTGATTATGTAATTATGTAAACTTGTGTTTCATATTCCGCCGCGGTTCCACTTGAACCGCTGCCTCCTCATGCCGTATAGCTCACTCTTCTGTTTGGCTACCTAGCGGGGATCTAGTAGCTGTGTTGTCTTTGGACCTAGAATATGCGTTTGTATCCACATGTGACTTTCCTTTGACCATGTGGCTCCTCCAAGTGTGGATTTATAAGCCACTTCACACTCCACTCCTGTGTGGGAGGGAGGCTGAGTTAAAAATAGGCAGGTTTGGAGGTAGTGAGCAGCCCGCACTGTGTGAGGCGCTTAAGAACACAGTGAGGAGTATTGGCATTCTCTTTGCATATCATTTATACGTGTCAATAATCAATCCGAGTGTTAAACCAGTAACTGTAGTTGTTACTGGCTCTTGTGAAATTCCCCCCCGGATCATCTTGTGTAATGGTCTCAGAAGCATCAACAGCACTCAAGTTGCACCAACGTGGCAAGAAGCACTGAGATTATGTGTTATGGAGTTTAATAACAAGACATCAAGTGGCTTCACTTACAAAACACCACCTTTGGCTTGTTGACCTTATGTGCATGTGTTTGTGTGTGACTGTACAGTGCGTGTCCATTTATCTACATTTCTTTCATATACCATCTCAAAGGGGCATTCCAGCTATTTAGTGTTGCGCTTTTCATAAAGTTGGGAGAGAGACAGGCTTTTTGTGTCAAAATTGAAGCAGAGGAGGCTGAAATATCCTGACTTTTAGTCCCTAGTCAACTTTGTCTTCTAGAAATTCCTAGAAACTGCTGCCTGGATTATGTTCAGTGTTGTTTTTTTTTAGCACTAAAAGGAAGAGCTACACTTTTGTACCGCACACAAGAGTCAAGGAGGTGGTTGAGGTGGATGATGATGAGCCTACAAAGTGCAGGCTTGTGACACTGGAGACTGCGGTTAGTATCCTGAGTACCAATGGGGTTAGGTTTAGGCAACAAAACACTTTGACCGAGGTTAGCTTAGTGAAAGTTTCAGATAAATGTTGAGGAAGTAGGGCTGCAACTAATGATTATTTTCATTGTTGATTAATCTGTAGATTATTTTCCCGATTAATGGATAAATTGTTCGGTCTATTACATGTCAGAAAATGGTGAAAAATGTCGATCAGTGTTTCCCAAAGCCCAAGATGACGTCCTCAAATGTCTTGTTTTATCCAAAACTCAAAGACATTCAGTTTACTGTCACAGAGGAGTAAAGAAACCAGAAAATATTCACATTTAAGAAGCTGGAATCAGAGAATTTAGACTTTTCTTTTTGTTAAAAAGTTACTCGAACCAATTAATCGATTATCAAAATAGTTGGTGATTAATTTAGTGGTTGACAACTAATCGATTAATCGTTGCAGCTCTATGAGGAATTAAATATTTTCAATATTTAACCAAGGCCTTGAACTTGAAGTGCTTTGTGTGCCTAAACTTAACCTTAAAGGTACCTGGTGAATTTTATAACCACATCCCTGTTTTGTTTGTATCTTGCACACGGACGCTGGATTCACATCCTGCCGTTGGTTTCACGCTTGTCCAAGGATCGACAGCTTCTGGTGATAATGGTCCAGCAACAAAGGCAGTGAAGAAGAACAATGCTAGCAAGGAACAGTGGATGTCAACAGTGCAAAATTTGAAATATATAAAAAAAAAAAAAAAATTGGCTTTGCAAATTGTTTTATGAAGAAGGAAATGCATTCAAAGTGTTTGCTAGACCTTAAGGATACACACAAAGTGTTTTGGTGAGACACACTGAATGTTTGTTTACAAGAAAACTCCACAGGGCACCTTTTAAAAAACAATAATCATGCTTTAGTTGGCACAAGCAGATGTTGTGTTGCAAGAGCAGATATTGTAGAGAACACGACTGAAAAATGTTGTCGGTATACAAACACATTGGATACTACACTTCCCATAATGCAACTCAACATCTTTCCCTCAACTGGACTGTAAAAACCCACATCTTTCAAGCTCGACACGCCCAGTATGCTTTCTCAAAAAGAGCAAAAGCTGAGATTACTCAAGTGATGTCAACTTTAGAAAGCTCCATCAAAAGACACAGAAGATGTTATGTAAGGTATAATGTACAGCGAGCCGGTCATTGTTGTGAAAGAAACCCCGACACGAAGCGGCCGTGTGTATATTTTATACATGTATAAAATGCCCACCTGCTGTCCGCCTTTTAAACCTGCGGATCACGCAACAGTCGTAGGTATACAAGCTGACATTTGTATTCATGTCTCCGTAGTCATAACAAGACCTTATTGAACACTAGAATAATAAGATATAGTTTGACAAGATTCCCCGAAATTCTGTTTTTCCCTCAGTTCCTCAGTGGCAGATTACCTATCTGCCCTTTATGACTGCCCACTGCATGAAGGAGGTTTTATAATTGCTGCTTGCAGTGAGGAACAATGAGGTTTCAAACCTTCTGCAGATGAGAGGTGGTGGTGGTGGTGGTGGGGGGGGGGGGCGACTATTATTAATGACCAACGAGGACCTCCTCACCTGTAAGGATGGTGACCTCTAGGTGAGCGCCGCGGCCCCCCTTCTATCTCCATCTCATTTTTGGGTCTACGGCCCCCCGCTCTCTGGTCAGGATTCAATTACTGCTGTCTGGCTGACCCTTGACCTCCCCTCCAACAGGATGAACCTCCACCTCTGTGGTACCACTGTTAACCTTCCCCATCACTTGCTCTTCTGCCCCCGATCCTGCCTCCGAAATGAGACCTTATTACTCGTCTTTTGGTATAAAAGTCCACGCGGCTTTGCTCTTTGAATTCACTTGATACTAGATTATATATTCAGTTTTATTTCAAATCTTTTTTTTAAATACTGTTTGGCTGCAAAGACAATGAAATTGTAGTTGAGATTATTGTTCTTCATCACCGGAAGAATTTACTTCCACAGTCGAGTTTTAGTTTCTATTTTTCTGTATTTCCAGATCGATCTTTCAACCTTGTTCTAAGCTGCAGTCGATGGTTGTTAAGCCATCGCCGTGTCTTAATCACAACACAGATACCTGTTAATTACCGAAACGAGTTCGAGTATTTTTGCTACTTAAACAGGGATTTGAGATCGACGCGTTGCTTTGCCCCGGGTCGAGCGGTGAGCGCCGTTGACCACTTAATGAAACGCTGTGGGTTCTGCGCGCAGAGGCTGAAGGAGATGAAGAACGGGGAGGATAAAGCGATGGGTATATTAATAGGCAGCTGCACGGATGACACTGTTTGGTATTGGGTCAGGGATAAAGCATGAACTTGTAAACTCACAGAGGGGCCTCTCTCCTCCCCTCCCCTCCCTCTCGCTAACTCACTCTCGCCCTTCGTGGTGTCATCAGTTAGCCGAGCTGGGCTCGATAGCCCAGGCAGCTGTACGAGAGCAGCGATTAGACATCTCTCTGATTCTCATCCCCAGCAGAGTTCACTCAAAGGTAAGCCAGTAGTTTACATCCTCAGAGACACTGGTATTCCTCTGCCTTTGTTCTTCGCCGTCTTCTGTATTGCAAATAGTGTATCTGCTCGACGCTATTGGCCATGGAGTGGGAGTTTCGTGTCATCTCTTGAAAATACAACAATATAAAAATGTATTTAAGAAAAACTACACCTGCATTGCTGTGATATATATGAAGAGTAACTCCCCCCCTCAAACTCTATAGATGCCACTGAAGAGAGCACCTGACTTTCCCCTTTTCATCTCTGCCACTGACCAGTAGCCATGACAGAGACGCCCAGTCAGCTGCAGGGTTTATTCCAGCCGCCTGGCGTCTGAGGTGTGGTCCCATTGGGCCATTTTGCCGTGATCACAGCAGGCAGTGGGAGGTTAATCCCAAGAGAATGCAGGCTCAATCTCCCCCCACCTCCAGCCTACACCCAGGAGCCTCCTGTATAATGGCCCGATGGAGCTCTGCGGTCTGCGGCTGACACCTACCCAGATTTCACTTCTGCTCTGAGCTCTGAGATTATTCTGACATTTTCAAAGTCCTTTAGATGCCATTACAGAGCATAACAGAGTGGGCAGCTGACCTCTCATCTCTTTTACAATAATGTAAATTAACTAGATAAAAAAAAAAAAGGTTAAACAGGAACATTAAAACAATTGGAATTCTTTACTACAGTAAAAAGCTTCGTGTGTCCTACGAAATATAGAAAATGAACATCAGTGAGAGATTTGCGTAGCTGCAGTGTTAAAACAAATCTAAATTTCAAATCATCACCAAGGCTCAAATGTTAGGTTCCCTCATTAGTATTAGTGGTTAACATATTTTTGGAAAATGTGTTCCTTCCAGTGTCCAGCCACGAGATTTAGCCCCGTTAAAACATGTTTTGATATACATTTAGTTTTTCTCGAGCCACGATAAATTTATTTCAGATGGCAGAAATATGCATCTGTTTTTCCCTGGAGCCTTTCACACATATCTGTGCGTAATTAATGTGGATTTTGACAGATGGAGAGAAAAGTGTTCTCGTAAGAGGGAAGGGTACATGCCACAATGTGTGAAGTGCAAGCATGGAGGGAGCCTCTTGTATCATTTGCAGCCCGTGCCAGCTGGACCAGCCAGATTCTTACAGGTAGCACAAAATATGTGCAGAAATCATTGAAATTCGGTTGCCCACCGCAAATAGGCCATGTGTTTGTTGTTACAGTTGAAAATTAATGTGAAACGTTATTAATGCTGTTCTAAATTTGGCTTTTAGGAAAAAAAAAATAAGCCAGTCCCATACAGTGCATCTCCATCCATGGTAACTTTCGTGTAATATCCGATAAAGTGCTATTTCTTTCAATGATAATTGTGACTGGAGGTCATTTTTAATTTAAATGCTTGAAAATTGCCTTTTAGTCTCTGTGTGTGCATGTGTGTGTGTGTGCGTGCTGTTGTTTGAAACCATGCTATTTCTGAATGCATCAGGGTCTGACTTAAATATTAGTGTAACTACATTATCACAGTGTTTTTTTGCCTGGTAGCAAACATGTACAAATGAGGATTACAACTCTTGAGAAGGCAACAGGTCATGGTTGGTAAGCTGCCCGGGGGGGTCACTGATATAGAGTCACTTTTGACAGGCTGTGGAGGAGGCTCTATTGTTGCTGGTGTGTCTGGATGTTACCTGCAGGCACTATCGCTGAGACTACAGTATTATCCTATTATTAGGCTTAGTTGTTTACGCTTATTACTGCTTGTCAGGTAGGCAGAGAATCCTTCTGAAAAATGAGCATCTGCAGAAAAAAATACATGACTACTTCTTTATCTCATTCAAGTACATCGGCTTACGATAATTTTCAGAGGCCTTTTAAGAACGTCTTGATAGGACACAACAAACAAGAAATTTAAGGTTTATGTTTACACGCGAGCATTTGGTTCTATGAAATGTCTCACTGACTGCGCCACAGACAGTGTTGTTTGGCAGTCGGCGTAAGAACGTAAGAAACGCTGCATCTGTTTTATATGCATTAAAGCCGATATCATTATGGTCTTGCTTCAGCTGAAAGTACATATACAGTAAGAGGACGTTGTGGATTTGAAACTGTCTCGATTTAACGTCTCTGTTTGTAGAGGAAGTGAACAAAATAAAAAAAGCCCATCATATGGTCTGGCAGATTTTGGGCACAGGACCAGGGATGACAAATGTGCTCTCGCAATAATTCAATCTGCTCTCATAATTCTCTAACTTTTAGGGACAGACAGAATGAAATTTTTCCGGCAGTTAAGCCGCCAAGTCAACGTCCAATAACTGTGATCAAGTGTTAGTTAAGATGCTTTTTCTCTCACTTTATCTATTGACAGATTGAGGGGTACAAAGATACTGGGTAAGTGGCAGAAAGTTACTGTGAATATGTTAACGAGACGATTTGGTATCGGATCCAAAATGTTGTCATTTTACTGATGTCAACAGTAATGATATGAAGTTTAAGGAATAACAGAGAAGAGACAGAGCTGTACTTTTGCTATAAGAGCGATGATTAGCATGGCTACACAAAATATTCTCTTGTGAATTGCTGCCTTTTTATAACGGTTTTATTTCATGCCTTTTTCAGCAATATTGTCTCATGTAATATTTTTTTTTTACTAAGCAACATTTTAGCCTTGACAGCTGAAGTAAGATTGTGTTAAGATTATGTGTCAAACCAACAAAAGGCAAACCCAACCTTCTGGTATGAACTGTGTTTGTCAGCTTTGTGTACACACACAAATCAATCAACTATGTAAAAAAACAAACCACAATTTTTTTATGAATAGAGTAAAATTATGAATAAAATAAAATTCACACTTTTTTTTTTAGGCATAATAAGTTAAAGCTAAGAAAGAAAAATGAAGCATCTGTTTTGAAGTATTTAAACTGAGTGTTGTTAGCTGCAGAGATGGCTGTCAAGCCTTGGGCAAAGTGATGCACAAACAGCACATGGCTGCATTTAGAAAGAGAAAGGGATCAGGTAGCGCTGTTACTGGAACTGCCTCTGGGCCAATCTCAATGTGTGTGGTACTGTAGTAAAGCACTTTGTATTAAAAAATAATAATATATATGAATCCTCTTCTGTTTGCAGAGAAAGCTGTATGTTCTGGTGATGGTTGACCCCGATGCTCCAAGCCGCGCCAAACCAACATCTGCTCACTGGAGGCACTGGCTGGTCGTGGATATACAGGTACAGTAAGTCTGCAATAACCTCTGCTCTCACTTCAAAAAACATGCCTCGTGTGCTTTTGGTGTTGGTGACACGGGACAGCATTCGTTATTGGATTAGCAGCTCATATGGTACAAATTCGTGAAGTAGCGTTTGGATTTTTTTTTCTTGAAAATTGTGCATTTTCATAATCTCGGGGTCTCACTTGGCACCTCTCGTGTTTACATCTGCACTGGGGCCGATCGCAAGGCTGAAAAATTATGAATGGTTTTTAAGCCTAACTTGGTGAAAAAAAGGATGCCAAGTTCAAAAAATGTTAATTTTTCATATCATGTATCTTGTGCAATAAATGCCTGTGACAAAAGTGTGGGAGTAAGTCTTTCTAAATGGCTGTGAAAGTTTGCAAGGGCCTGTCAGCAGCAATTTCCCTCTGCTGCAGAGAGAGCCTGGGACGTGTCAATGCAGGCGTGTGAGACTGAGATTGAGGAGAGCAGCATGCGAGGCGCACACTCTTTCTCCCATAGAGCTCCAGTCCCTCAGCTCCCCCTCCAGTGGAGAGATCTTGGCAGAGTGTCCTCCCTTCATCTGTTCCCCCAGGCAGAGCAGCTCCCCCAATGATCCACACTTCTCCATATTTTACACCCCCGAAATGGGCACCGCTCCGATCCCCTTATTTCTCTTCATATTTCACTCCTTTTTTATCCGTTCGTTTGTGTGTTTTCACATTCTTGCATTCTAACGCCAAATGCGTGTTGAGTTGTTGATTGCCTCAAATATTTGGAGGTTTGCAGACATTTTATAATCCCGCGGGAACCGGGAGATCAACCCAGTAGATTAAGACTAGTGGTCTGAAAAAACAAGCACACAAAGACACTTCGGCGATGTATCGCTGCTCCCGTTTCATTTCGTAAGGCGTAGTTGTACACTGAAGTAAATGCCACATTGATTTCAAAGATCCAAATGTGATGTATCTGGGATATATTTTTTAGTAAAAACCTTTCAACGGGTATGAATTCAGAATTTTGTGATTCAGCTCGTCGGTGCTGCGCTTTAGAGATGATTTATGCAACCACGTTCCCCGCTTGCCTGTAAGGATATTTACCTCATATAACTCGCATAAATCAATGATACACAAAAAAAAAGTAATTTCCACTTTATGAAATTGCATTAGGCATCACCTTTGCTTCTTATTTTTAAGCCCATAAAGCCCGTCTGGCCGCATGACCAGCTGTGAATAAACAAATGTCTTTCAAGTGCTCAGACGGACCACATTCTCTCTAGCAATTCAATTTCCTGTCACTTGTGTGGGTGTTGACCTGCGTTGCCCATGTAGGGATTGGCCAATGTGACGGGATGTTTTTCTGATTGTGACTGGTGGTTGGTCAGAAGGGTTAATGAGCCTTTTGAGTGATGCCAACCTGTAGTGGGAGGTGTTTAATTGACCAGGGTGGCTAGGTGACATCACACAACCTCAGTTTTGTTTTTTCGAGTGTCGATGTGAATGTGTCAGATTTTGTTTCAGGGCAGTTGTGGTTTTGACGGCAGTGTGGGTCAATTTATGAATTAATGCATTTATATAATTCAACACAAAAAGACTAAACTAGAGCAAATATGAGAAATACTTCATTTGTTCTCTGTAATTGTGTTTCTTCTGTATATAAAGTGAGGAGAGGGAAGTACTGTACAATAACACGTTTGACATTTAAATCGCTAGTTCTGGCAATGTTTTTGATGGTAGATTATTTGTAAAGCAAAGCAGTTTCTTTAGCGGAAGTCAGGGGTCATGCTTTCAAATGGATCAGTGTTTTGATCCTCGCTCGTCAAAACGGCAGGAGCTGCAGCAGCCATATTCTTTTTATATATATATTCATTAGTCCAAGGTCATGCAGTCTTGCCCTAGTTTGTAGATGTTTCCATAATTAGTGTGTATTCTTTATCCGCAGCCACAGCTAAGAAGCTAAAAGATTCCCTTAATTCAGCCGAGAGTGAAGCGAGGTCAGGCCGGACCGAGCAAAGCGGCGCCGTAGATTTACACTGATTCTCCAGCCGAGGTCTCATTAGAGAAGCGATGGCAACAGAACAAGGACACACTGGACTACCCCGTTTATTATAGACTCATCACTCACCTTCCGCTTTGAACTGAATTATTTATCTAGCTCTTCACTTATCAAAACGTGCTGAGGATCTCCTCACGCACGTGTCGGCAATGCCAAAACCCTCTTTAACCACAGAGAGAGGTGTTCGAGTGTTGTTGCCACACACGCTTAGCATTCATCCACAACTACAATGTGGAGCCTTATGTGAAGCAGAATTTAGCATTTGCTAACAGGCAGGTTTGTTGGTCTTCCTGAAGAGAAAAGACTTTCTTTGTTACAATTGGAACACTTTTTCTTCTGTTCTTCTGGATGGCTTGTCTCATCTACATTAAATATACATACATACATCTGCACTAAATATATACATTTTGGCTTTGTAAACCAGAAATGTTTCGCCTACTGCAACAGAAGCTTTTGGTGTCTTGTGTGGGCTGGGCACCTGCATGTGCATGGTACAATCAATAACATAACTAACTTTCTAACTACTGTATATCTGTGTACTTAAACGAGCAGTGTGTAGGATCTGGAGGTATCTAGCGGTGAGGTTGCAGATTGCATCCAACTGAAGCCTCTCCAGTGTGCCAAGCATGTAGGAGAACTACGGTGGCCGACGCGAAAATGCGAATGTCCCTCTTTAGAGCCAGTTGTTGTAAGAGTAGCGTAGGTCATCTAGAGCAGAGCCAGTGCTTAGAGTGTGTGTGTACGTGGGAAGTGAGTGGTGAAGCAAGAGAGAGAGAGAGTGGCGGCGACAGAAGCGAGTAACATTATCGACTCCGACCCAAGCAGGGAAAAAAGAACAGTGTTTGTTTTGTCCGTTCTGGGCTACTGTAGAAACATGGCGGTGCAACATGGCGGATTCCGCGAAGAGGACCCGCTCTCTATGTAGATATAAACGGCTGATTCTAAGCTAACGAAAACACAATCATTCGTATTTTCAGGTGATTGAACACGAAAGAAAACATACTTATTTCCTGCCAATAGATCCCCCCCTAAATGTTACACACTGTTCCTTTCACATAAGCATCAAAACACATTTACAAATATGCACAATAACAACTAGACGTGTAAAACAATCACATTTTAAACGTTAATGTTCGGTGTCAAATCCTTTATTTACCTGGCTGTATCATTTATCGCATCATTGCTTTCGACTGCCAAGAGCAATTTACTCCAGCAGTCAAGTGTAAACTGTGTGGCGAGGTGTCTCGTCTTCTCCAACCAGCTGTCCTCTTTTCTTTTAGAACTCACATTATTAGTGCATTTTCGTCGCAACTACCCATTTTCAGTGACCCCTCGAGCTACAGAAACCGTCATTTAGAATCTTCTGCAACACACTGTGTTTTACATCAATTATGGACAATTACCAAAATAACCATCAACAGATTGTTGTCTAGCTCTGGAAGTCGAATTCCAGATTGTGAGCCTCTCCCTCCCTCTCTCTGCTCTCACAGAGTCTAAATCAATGCAGATGTTCCGGTATGGTCTCGCAGCGATAATTACTGTAACAAGCAAATCATTAGTATCCGAATAGAGGCGGCTTATATAAATACAGCACTGGGTCTTACTTTTACTTGTTAATACTTATTCTCTCATTATAGTTTTGGCGGTCTGTGAGTGTCGACATGATGCAATATGAACTTGCAAAAGAGTGCCCCGGCTAAAGCTCTTTCCTGCTCTGAGAAAAGCCAAGGTGTTCATTATCGCTGTAAAATCCCATTTTAAATAGCGATGTATGTAGCCTTCGGTTTTTATGGATTTTTTTTCTTACTTTTTTCGTGATGTATGAAGTTTCTCTGCTGAGGGTTTATCTCCATGAAAGTTTCTGTGCCTCAAGTTATTTTATTTGTAAAATGATTCTATGAAAAAGTAATTTACACAGTATGTATATACTGTATCCACCAGAAGCAAAAGCATTAAGGCGATCAGCTTTGTTGTTGTTTGATTTGATCGGATAGCAGTTTTTCTTATTGACGTTGCTACATGAGATTAATTTTAAACAAGACAAGAATCATGATCCATCTTGATCTGTTCAGGCTGTGGTCATTCAGTCAGTACACTTCAATAAGGTCTTTGGATTGGAAGCCGTTATGTGTTTGTTAACTTCCTCTCCCTGGCTAATTAAAGGCCAGTTGGACAGTTCGGCACACAGCATTCTGTGCTCATTATTATGGTGCATGAGGGATATGCATGCTTTAACATCCATCTCTGTTGTAGCAGCTCCCAACGGGGAACAGAGCCTGTGTTCTGCTGCTGGTCAGGCAAATACAAACAGTGAAGTATTGTGACTGTATCAGACCAGCTGGCTTTGTGTTTGTGAATTCTGCGGCCTGCAGAGATCATCTGCTCCACACCTCAAGATGTCCTTTAACTGCAAACTATTAGGCGTGTAACCCCTTATTGCATTTCATTCAGTGTTTTTTTTTCCCTAAGAGGGATAATACTGGTCTTATTTTATCTCTTTGTTATTATCAACCACTCACCTCAACAGGCCCCCCCCAAAAAAACAATTGTTTTTCATGCAAACAGTATTGTTTGTGTAGCTTTGATTATAATGAAGAAATACCTCGTGTCAACCATTGTAATGATGTGGCTCTTTTATTAGGATTTTATATTTTGGGGAACAACAATAGTTCATGTCACAGAGGAATACGCTTTATCAGGTTGTGGCTGCACAGACAATATTAATTAGTTTGGGTTTTTTCAGGAGATTTTTTTTCATAAATTCAGTAATAAAAATATTAAGTAACACTCAGCTTATCCTCAAAAAGTGCATCCAGTCCTTCAGTCAAGTATCTCACGTCCCCTTTTGTCTTGTTACAGAAACACTAGAGTGACTAGAGTATACGTCTTTATCTTGTTCAGTTACAGTTGATGTCAAGTTTTGCAAAAACGAAACGCAACGACGAACGTAGATGATAGCGCCGACTGAGTGCCGAAATTACATTTCAACCTCTGCAAAAGCCTTAAAGTTTGTTTTAGCAAAATACCCATCCAATATTGCAAATAAACATACACAATTGCATTGTTCTTTATCCTGTAATTATCCCTACTGTGGCATGTTGTGATTTAAGCGTTTCTTTTTTTGACAGACAGCTGCCCCCATATGGAAGCCAAAAACAATTTCCCAAAGGCCAGACGAGCCATAGCTAGCTTCATTGCGAGAACAAAGACCCATTGGTATTATTCATAATTAAACTCTTATTGTGTACTCCGCTGAATATTTCCATTCTTCTGCCTCTTCTCCTGCTCACTCTCGTTTCCCCTCTCCGTACTTTGCACCTCGTGCTGGGAACATCTGTCTGGCGTCAGAGTGGAGCCTGGCTGTGCAGATTGGAGCAGGTAGAGGAGCACATTGTAGCCCAGCTAATGATGAGAGTGTCTGCCCTCTCTCTTGGAGGAGACGCAAGCTGCTGCTTCACGCTCGCTCACTCCACTCATACGCCCAGGGAAACAGATTTCCAAACATATGCAGTATGTTTTTAATCCAGTTGAGCACTTCATTTCCCAGCAAACACAAATAACCTTACGGGACATCCATATCTTATGACAAGGGGGTGGGCGCAAAGGAATTGAACAATTTTCCTTTTTAATGTGATTTTTTTTTTTTTTTTTGCCTCCAAAGTTGCTAAACATGCTCATAACCCAGGTTAACAGTTTGCTTGTTTGTGGTTTCACAAACTTTTACACAGACGCGCCTCCTGGCTCCGAGTCATATGAAGCAACTTTATCTAAACTCCACTCGGTGCACCTGTTGCCATCCTTTGTTTAAACTTAAACTGACGGCATAAACACATGTTCTTTGTGTGGAGTGACTTAAATAATTTGAACAGATTGTTGTCAATGATATATATGTGAGAAGTAAGTAAACTAAGTACTTGATTGAGACTCATGCCGGAACTTAAAGAAATGTCTTAGTAAATTACCAGTAAAAATAGCTTGTATTTTGTATTGTGCATTTTATATTGCCGCTTGAATTAGTTTGACCCAGATAAAGTTTACAAGCGGGTCATTCATCTTTTTTCATAACTATCTGAAGCCTCCCTCGGTACAAGTCAACAATAGCCCTTAACATGGAGGCTCAGCTGGAGGTGCTTAACATTTAGAGCGGTGCTCATCCTGCTGTCAGCTACAGCCAGACAAATGTCAGAGGTGGTACTACATGGAGTTCAGCTTGTGGAAGTCATTCCCTCACTAAACCTCATCAGCCTATCAGTCACATTAGGATGCTGTCTTAGTTTATTTGTTTGGCTTTTTTTTAGCTTAAAGGAACAGCATTTTGGGGGATCAATTAGCAGAAATGGAATATAATATTCACAATTATGTTTTCATTAGTGTATAATCACCTGAAACTAAGAATCGTTGTTGTTTTCGTTAGCTTAGAATGAGCCCTTCATATCTACATGGGGAGCGGGTCCTCTTCACGGAGTCCGCCATGTTTCTGAACGTACTAACCAAACACTGGCTTTAGCTTCTTTTTGGAGGCTTTTTGCCTTTATTAGATACAGCTGAAAATAAACAGGAAAGGGAGGAGAGAGGGGACAACATGCAGCACAGGGCCGCGGGTCAGATTCGAACCCGGGCCCCTGTGGTAATGACTCAGCCTTAGTACATGATGGGGTGCCCGCTCTACCACTGGCTCTAGCGAGAGCCTTTCACATTTTTACGTTACCTGAAGGCCACCGTAGTTCTCCGATACGCTTGTGAAACTGTGATAACGTGAGACGCAGAGTGCAAAACCGTGGTACTGCCAGCCGCCGTCTGACCTCTGTTGCTCATAAAGTTGTGTTGTTATGGTAAGGATGGCCAATAAGCGAATCGAACGGCGTTACCATGGTTTTGCACTTATCGGGTCACGTTTACCGCAGTCTTGAAAGAGAGGAGTGATCGAAGGGGTACTCAGTTGGTTGCAATCTGCAACCACACCGCTAGATGTCGCCAAAACCTACACACTGTACCTTTAAGCTTGGCTTTTTCTTCTTCCTTTTTTTAGCTTTTTGACCTTTTCTAAGGTTGTCCACTATCACGTGTTGTGTGTGTGCATGCATGGATGTGTGTGCAGGTGTGAAAGAGTTTAAAATAGGCTAATAGAACAGGAGCCGGTGATTTGTGGGGCCCACTTCATACTTACTGTCCCTGTGGCTGTGTCCCCGTCGCTCTGCTACATCTGGACCCCCCCCCCCCCCGTTGTCTTTACTGTACAAACAGCCTGTAATAATACGATCGATCTTATCTTACTTTCAGCTTATTAACAAACAGGCTCTTCTTCAGTGTGGGCTGCTGCTCTCACTGTTCTCCGCCACCTAAAGGGAGAATTACATAAGAATCCTCCGCTCAATTGTCAGCTCCATCCCCCGTCCACATATAACACACACACACACACACACACACACACACACACACGATACTGTAGCTGATAACCTACCAAGCCTTGCCATCTCTATAACAACTGACCTCCCTGCTGTGGTTGCCTTGGTGAGATGATTGAGGAGGTTTCACTGCATGAGGAACGTGAGCTGCTATGGTTTCCTATCAGAAGCCGCGAATGCTGTTTGGGCAGCGAGGGAATAATCATCCATAAATTATAGTTTTCACGTGTTGCTTAATAGTTTATCTAAGAAAACGAAGTTCCTATTGATTTTACCACGTGAATTTAGAGAAATTCATTCTCCTACACATTTATTTAAGGAAGTAGGCCTACTGTGCGTCAGTATGCTACATTAATTTGTGCCCTGCACACCGTCCTGGATATATCACGATTAGTCTCCCAAGAAAACAAGGACAACCTGGAAAGCCCCCTTTGATCCAGTCTGTCACACTATAGCCTAGTAGGGAAAAAAAAAGAACAGATTGGACCTTCTCCATGCAAATGCAGTTTAAAACCAGTAGCTCTGCACACATAAAGGCGCTTCTTTTAATATGTGCCCCCTTTCTTCACACCCACGACCATTGTGTATAAAATCCTGTTTTTCCTGAAAAGATTTCTAGTCGCAGCCGCAGACAATGTTCCCCCACACAAGCTGTCGTCTTTGTCATATCCCCCCCCCCCCCCCCCCCTTCCTCCACTTCAGTCAGTAAAGCAGGATCTCTGGCAGTCGGCCCCGCGTGCAAATTCATGTGTTTCAGGGTACAGGTGGGGGGCTTGCCGGAGTCTGCCTACCTGTTCCCCTGTAAACTGGTCAATTTTGACAGACAGGGACAAGGGGGGGGAGAAAAAAAAGCAGGCATGGAAACCAGAAGGGGGGAGAGAGAGGGGCGGGTAAATGAACAAATGTCAGGGTTAGTGGGGGGTTGCTGGGGCCGCGGCTGTGGAAAACGCTTCCTCTTAGGGGTGTCTCCTGATAGGGTGCGGTGAAGGGGAGTGAGGCATGCTGATAAAAACAACTCACTAACAATTATGCTCACCTAAAATAGCCCTTACTTAAGTATATAGCATGCTTGCCAGTTAATTGTACACAAAAACAAAGACTTCACAAAAGACCTCCTGCAGCCAATGTATTTTCTTTTATTTTGGCATGATAATTAAGTGTGACAGCTATGAATGCAAAGTTGGCAGATATTATAGTGGCCTGTCTAACTCTACGTACTGATTAGGAGTGTTTGTATTCCAAAAGTTGCACCAAACTATAAAATTAGAAAACGGCAGAACAGGACAAAGAACTATATTGTATAATGAACAAATAATTAGAACTGGTATGGCATCTCTGATGCTGTATAATAAAATAAAGTGCACTCACATGCCAGAAACATTTCAGCTGGAATCTAGTATGATTTTTATAAAAAAATACTCAAAAGTCTGGGCATCATTGTTACCAAAGCTTGGTGATGGAGGTTTGACAATTATATGTAGATGTGTGCTCAGATTTATGAATATAAAATAATAATTGTTCCTATTTTTGCGAGTATTTTTCAGTACTTGACGATTACAAAAAATTGCACAAGAGATGAGTCCATTCTCTGCAGATTACATCCCGTATCTGCTCCTAACCAAGCAGCTGACTGCATGGGATTTAATGACTGCGTTCCTAATATTCTCAGGAGATAATGCTTTTCATAATGGCGAGCAAAAAGCCACCATCAATACAATGCTTTCAGTGGAAGCCAGCATTTTATCCGTGTTACACTTGAATAATTTGTGTACCATTGCTGAATTTCCTCTGAATTGTTCTCTGGATTTGTTCAACTTGTTCTTATTGATATGCTGTAGGACTAACAACCATAAAATCTACCAAGACCTCTGATCTGTACTATTGACCATTATCATAGCCAAGAGGTTTGTTACAATGTGGTATTTTTATGCTACACTTGGTGAGAAACCTGTTTACATTCCAGGGTGCTGTATAGTTCACTTCTCTCCGCAGCTCGGTCTGATTCCAAAGCACTGTATAGATTTCTTTCAGCTGATGAAATTAAAAAGACAGCAGTGTGTGTGTGGTGTGCCTTCCAGCAACGCGATTTGCCTGTGAGTTCACGATACGGGTTGAGAGGGGAGTTCCTTTGGGGGGGATTAAATAGCTCCCTCTCTTCCTTCCCTCCTCCCCTGCCCTCCATACTTGCAGAACACAAACAGCTTGCAGGGCTGTGCAGTACTTGTACAACATGTTTGCCACAGTGCTGCTCACAGGTAACAATAAGCCAAGGTCAAAGGTTAAGAGGGATTGTGGAGCTCGGATTCTTGTGTGTTCCTCTGGCAAACACTGCGCGCACAGGCACGGGAAACAGTGCCCATAGTATCGCTGGGAGAAAGAGAGAGTGAGAGACGGAGAGAGCGAGTTGGCTCGGAAGGGAAGGGGTATCAAAAGGAACAAGACCGGGGCCGGTTTCATGAAGATATGTTGGCTGGTCTATAAGGTTAGGACAGTCTTAGTTTTGCTCTCAGACTAGTCTAATACCAGTTAGACAGCTGCTCAAGAAGAAAGAAGGATGAAAAATGTATTTTTCTTATGTTTATGTCCCCTAAAATGTCTGACCTTGACTATACTGACTTGTATCTCTGCAAAGTTTGTCACTAGAGAGGTGTTTTTACATTCCTCTACTGACGGGGGAGATGTCTGTGCACTTCCCTAAAATCTGAAATTCAAACGTACCCCGAGAAAGCTAGATTTTGTATGTCACAAATTCGAAAGCCAATCACTGTCTAATACGCAATGCCGACACATATCGACAGGGAAACCTGAAAATTTCAGCTCAGAGCGGACTTGACAGTTCAGAGAGCGAGAATTTGCGTTAATGGAGTGAAAGTCTTGACCACAAACGTGGAAGAGAGTGCAGTTTTTGGATATAAACCAGACCCTTGAGCTTCCTTCCACCATCTACCAAAAAATCCTACTAGATAGATCGATATTATTATATGTTTTACAACCACTAACCCTGTCTGCCAGTGCCAGTTACAAGCTAAGAAGCTAGCAAACAACATGAACAAATAAAAGATGCTAACCACACACACTGATTCATGTGATAGTCGCCGACTTTGGTGCACAACAGGCTCCTCATCTGAGCCAAACATGTACGACTAAATCTCTCTGATGTTTCCTCTTAACGGAGAAAATAGACCAGAGGCCGAAACTGTCGCTGTAGATTGTGAGCCGGTCACGAACCGGTCGCAGAGCTCCATCTTGATGCGCGTGGTTGTGGGCGGGAGGAGGCCAGATCTAGAATTTCTCAGTGAGGGAGAAAGAGTAGATGTGCTTCCAGCCCCTTTTCAGAGTTGTTTTTTTTTACTTTTTATGTGGGATAACCATGTTAAACAAAATATTAATCATAGCAGAGTATTTTTACATACTTTAAACGTGTCTGGAGGGGAACTTAAGACTTCGAAAGAGCTGTCTAACAGTTGCACCTACTGACAGCTAGAGACTGTCCTCTCCAAAAAGTGACAGCATTGATGGTTTGTTCAAACCATTTATAATGACCCATGTTTATGTGACCTTTTAAAGGAGGGCAAAAAGTTTGAAAAGTGTTTTGACCCGTGTTCTTGTCAGCGTAGGTTTCTTTTAACCATGAAAACAATCTTTTCCCCAACCGGAACTTGAACTGAACTATGGTGTTTTCTGATCAGCTAGTATGAGTTACCTAAAATCAGGGGTATTCCAGTCTTTTACTTCAGTAAAAGTAGCAATACCACAATGTTGAAATACTCCCATCATAAGCCCCGCATTCAAATTGTTACTTATTTAGTGGAGTAGAAGTATAAAGTAGCAGAAAATGAAAATACGCAAGTAAGGTACGAGTACTCAAAATTGTATTTAAGTTTCAGTACTTGAGTACATATATTTAGTTACAGTCTCACCACTAACTTAAGTTATCCATCTCTTAACCATAGGGGCAGAAAACGGGTTGTCTTTTTATCCAATTACAAATTTTGGTATGAAGATTTTTGTAAAATGACCTCTTAATTGTTTAATTCTTCCAGAAAGATTTCCATGTTTTTGTAATTGAAAAAGAGTCATAACTTACTGAGATTTACCCATATCCAGAGAATTAGTTTCACCTAAGAGCATCAAAAACTACACGGCTTTAAGCGGCTGATGAACTTGGATGTCTATCTGAACTGTTGGTGAGATTTAAGCCACGGTGAAAGTCTATCTTTGTGAAACCAGATCCCTGCCTCCGTCAGGCTCTTTGAATGGGAAAGGAGATTATCCTTTTAATCTCTTAATCATGCACACGGTATACATCGTTGGTCCTGTGCCTAAAACCTCTGTCCCGCTGTATCACAGCCACCTTTTGCGATGATTCCCTCTAGCCCACGGACCAATTCAGGGTTAGAGCCGACACTGTTGCACACGTTCCTCTCCAGCTGTCAGTATATTATACCCTCGGTGCCCTGTTAAAATGCAACCCAGACCAACGGTGCATAAAATGGATTGTGGAAATATGTAGATTTGTAAAAAACACAGCTTTTTAAAATCCCTCATTGCCGCAAATGTATTCAGAATAAAGGCAGATGTTTCATAACGTGAATTAGGTTACTGTACATTTTTGAGCAGTATATGTTCCCCAAAAGTAGGAATTAATAATGAAGATGCTTTTTGGCCTGAAATTGCTATTCAAACAATTATGTACTTAGTTTCTTCCAACAAATGCATTCCACATTATTGTTTTGCCTCATAGCAAAGCACCCAAAAGACTAAAACCTTTCATTTCAGCAAAGGCCGCTATTGGTCACCGTCAATAAAAGCATAAAAGCATTTATTTCCCACGTTTGTCAAATTAACAGCATACTCCATCTCCCATAGGACTTGTAAGGTTCATTAACCTTTCTGTGAAGTGGGACAGGTTTCCAGCAGTCACCATAACCTCTGTCTCGCTCCTACCTCAATTATAATAGAAGAATTAAACATCCAGCGATTCAAAACAGTAATGCTGCCTCTTAAATCCCTTTGTACCAGCTCTCAGTTGTTAATGACTAAAGACACTGAATGAACTATAGCGTTATCAACAGATAACCGCGGACAGAAGCATATCAAATGGCTACTCTTAACAGCGGGGATTACAGGCTACATGTACGGTTTTGGTCTGATGGCCAGTTTCTAAAATTAGTATTCAGTTTTTAAACAGTATGTTGCCTTTGTTGGATTAATGGTACATGAAACAGTTATTATAAATTTAGAAAACTTTGCCACATGTGTGGAAACACTTGTGGCTTTATTAGTTTGTTAATCATTGCAAAATGGGGGGATATTTCACCCAAATTTCCCCGTCTAGTTGCACCACCGTCCTTCCAAAGTCAAAAGAATAGACTGACCTTGAACTAATTAAGTGGTCAATTACACGCCTGTTGATCTCTTTTAATTTATTAATAATTAGATTAATTGTGTGGGCAAAGAGTTCGTTCTCTTGTCCACCTACTCCTCCTTCATCTTCCACCCTCTTCCTCTCACTTCTCTTTCTCCTCCTCCTCCTCCTTCATGCCCAGGCCCACAAGGTTTCAATACTCATTTATTTTGTGTCACCGTTCAAACTGTTTTAATTCTGCGCCATTGACTGTTTTAATAAGCTTAATCTTCCTCTTCCTCTCCCACCCCCTTACATCTCCCCCATCCTCTCATGTATTAATCAAAATCCAGCACGTGCCTGGACCTATTTGTAGGCACCTCGGCTCTATTATAACCTATTCATTTACTATCTTCGCGGATGTCTGTTCCTAGCGCCGGAAAAAACGCTGTAACCGTGGAGCAACGAGGCCTCGTGTTTGTGTGTGTGCGCTGTCTTCTGATGCTACTTGTAGGCAAGCTCGGGCTGGGATTTTCCAGTGCCACCCCCGTCAGTGGGAAGCCCTACATGGGGACATGTCAGCGCCTTGTTTGCTTGTTGTGCTGATGAAGCTGGGGGTGGGGCGAGTGGGCAGCCTTGTTCAGGTTCCAGGATTCCCTTCAAATGAGTCAGCCAGCCCCCACTCAAACCGACTGTTACCTTGGGAACTCACGCTTGGGCTTCCCTCAACAGTACTAAAGTACAGACTCATCAGCACCCATACTCACTAACACACACACACACACACACTTGTAAGGGCTCGGCAGCAGCACCCAGGTTGGATGAAATTATCTTATTAAAACGCTCTCGCCGTGGCCCGTACTCTGCCCCGTTAGGCCCAATCTGCTCTACGAGAATGAGATGACCAACACCAGCACGGCCACTTTGTTAAGACAAATTTGTAATTTATGCAAATTAGACTGAATAGATGAGTGCGATAATGAGTTTGGGTGGCTAGTTTCTTAAGTCAGTGACTTGAGTAATGGTATGCTTCCCCTACTAATGAGCACGGCCGGCGTAGTGTAGGTTCGGTGCATCGCAGTGTGTCGGGCGATGTCAGTGATGGCTGGAGTTCGCTTAATAACTGGACTGTTTATGTTTCCAACTCAGTTCATTACCAAAGCCAAATGAGTTTCTTTACTAAAGCCATTTAGTCCAGCAGGCTATTGTTAAGTGGGTTAATTTGTCGATGCACTGAAGCAGATCATGGGTGACTCCCCCACTGGCTTTCACCCTGTCCTGCTGAGGCCAATCCAACCCGCTCAGCTGATCACCATTAGGTTGCTCTACCAACCAATCAACCCCAGACTCAAGCCCATTATGCTTTTTCACAACACGGGCTCATTTACCGTTACTGGAGACTCCAGAAAAAAATTATTAGGGTTGATTTAATAGAGGTCAATATTATCAGTTTTATTCTTTTTAAAAAAGAGGACAGTTAAGCTGTTTATTTTGATGATTAAAAAAAATCTCAACAAATCTGTGTGAAAATTGGAATTTAACCAATACGGTATTATTTATTTGATGTGTTAATTAATTAAGTTTGATTCATGATTCTTCTTATATTTTCCCTATTTTGATGGGAGTTGGGGACTTTGCAAAAAATGAATAAAACATACTTTCTACATGCTATAACCGCCATACACATCAACCAGCTGCTCAACCGAGAAGTAAAGGAGGTCGCCTGCTTTGAAATGAAGGCTGACATCACTCCCAGTTCATGCGGCGCTGGGCTTTGCCAACGTCTGTTTGTGTGCCATCTTGAAGAAGATGGCAGGTCCCAGCTATTCGTGACCCGCATAGGCCACAGAGCAGCTTTTGAAGAGCACCTTCCAGAAGAGGAATATGATGTAGCTTCGGTTTGCAGTGCAGTTGAAATGGTGAAGCCATCTGTTAGCTGAGCTCTGATGCCATTCTTCAGCACCTGGTTCTGTCTCTTCGCACTTGTTTTGCCTCAGTTACAGTGAGTGGATATGTGGGTTTGATGCCCCTTTCCTCTGGGAATTTCAGAGGTGACCTGTGGGCCAGTGTCTATGGTAATAGAAATCAGCAAGCAATAAGTAACTCTAGGAGGTCTGTGACCATGCACGTTGAGTCCACAGAGACCCCCTATAGCCTCTATGAGTGAAAGTCATAGAGCATTGAGCATTGGTGGTACGCTACACAGTAGAGCTCCATGTAGATGTGGTCTCCTAAGTGTTCCTGGTCCTGGCTGGTAGGAAGGTGGCTCCTAACAATGGCCTTGGCGTGTCTATACCACACAGTTGAACAGTTTGTTCCACTTTATGAGGCCTAGGTGACCCTTGTTTTGCAGGATGCATGCTTATTTGCAGCTGGCTTCAACGACTTATTGGGCCCTGCAGATTTTACTCCAGCTTGACAGCTCATGTTGAACCTGACACAAGTTGACTAGCTGTTTCAAGATCTTTGAGGGCCACCTGGGAATGATGCCTGGTCAAATGCCAGCTGGAAGTGTTGGAGAGAAGGTTTAACTTTCCAGTGGAGAGAAGAGCATCTAAATGATGTCTAAGTTGGTTGTGACCAGGTTTGAATTTATGTTTGCTGTGGTAGGAGAATTCCTTGCCCATTGGCTTCTTCCTGGCCACCAAATCCAGGGCAATGCATCGACGTCCAGCTTCTACTGAGGGTCAGCAGAGACTTTGTCCTGCAGTTTAAGGGAGGGTGGCACAGGCGTGGTGCATTGTTTGGATGACCATATACATGTAGGGCTCGAGAAGGGACCGATGGTTGAAGGCTGAGGAGCAGCCAAGACCATAACACAAAGTGGCCCGTTGGTGCTACCATGGTCAGCCAGTGTTATGGAGGCCTGATAACCAGAAGCAGGAAGGTTGCAGAATATTAGACACTAGGAAGATGGATGAAGATATAGCGCACTGCAAAGCTCAGAGTGCCCACGACACCAGCTTAGAGTTGCTGTAACCATATGGGACTATAGACTCGGCATTAACCCTCTGAGACCTACACAGACCTGTTTTTGTCTTTTTTATGGGGGTCCAATGGGTCTTTTGGGGGAGGTGGCAGGTCAACAGTATGTGTTAAGGGGTGTACATCATCTGAAAGCTGGGAACCCGAAGATTAATTTGCACTGAGCACCGAGTGTCAAGTTGTTCTAGTCATAAATCTGTAATTAACATTAATTAATTAAAATACATTTTGAGAGTGTTTAAGGACTTAGAACAATGATAGAAGTATATGATGGCCATTCCCATGCTCACTTATGTCTCATAAATTGTTGGGGCAATTTTTGGGTTGATACCATTCGCTACACAGATTTTGTGCTAAATTTCACAATTTTTTACCACTCGAGAATTGATAAAAAAAATACTAATAATCCCTCCAAAATACCACATTAAGACACCAAGATCTTGAGGAACACCATAGAAAAAGCCACGCTGTGATTTGTTTTCAAAAACTTTCTACATTTTAAGATTTCTGCAAAAATTGCATTTTTCGGCGATTGGATGGCGAGCAACTCTGTTCTGAAAACTGCTCAGAAATCCCCTTATTGTCAATCTACCTAGGAAAGCCATCCGTCCTCTGAATGCTCTAGGTCTCTAGTTTGTGGTTGTAAAGTTTCAATCCCAAGACTGTTTCGGGACCCAGTATGCAGAAATATTCAAATACACCATTTTAAAATAGCCAAAAATAACACATTTATACTGCATGTATAAAACTGAATGTTTTTTGCCCCACACTTTATTTGAATATGCAATGATTATATGATTTATTATCATAAAGTGGGCATGGCTGTAAAGGGGAGAGTCGTGGGTACCCATAGAAGCCATTTTCATTCACAATTCTTGAGGTCAGAGGTCAGAGGGACACCTGTGAAAATGGCCTCGCCAAAATTTAGCCCACTCTGGAGTGTTATTTAGCCTCCTTCCCGACAAGCTCACTCTGGCTCTAAAGATGAGCTTGCTACAACCTCTGAAAAGACAGTAACGTAGGTCGGAGATCCCGCGGGTCTCAGGGGTTTAAGCATCTGACATTAGACCTATTCTACCTGTAGCACCTGCTTTATAGCAGAGCTGCAGTCAACAAAGTTGTTACTTGCACACATAAGCATTTTAAAGGGATCACATTTCGCTGTTACAGACAACTCCTGATTTACTCTTACGTTTTATTTTCCACTTTAGACGAACCAGTCTCTGAATTGGGGGAACAGCTTGAATTGTTAGACCTGTGATAGATTGAGACAAACCTGTTCAGAGTGTCCCCAACTTCTCTCTCAGTGTGTGCTGCGATTAGCTCCAGCCCCCTGCAGCTCTGAACAGTATAAGTGGGTTAGGCAGTGCATGGGTGGATGGCGTTCATATGACAGGAAAATAACATGTAATCGTGAGTAACTTAGTATTCTCAGTTGTTACGTAAGTCGCTAAATCTTTTGTCAGTAAATTGTTGCATACTCTGTTAGTAAACTCAAGAGTCAGGTGATCCCGCTGGTCTCTTTTTCACTCATTATACTAGAGAATCTTGTCACCCACTCATTTTAAATTCACAATTTACACCGAAATCCTGGAAGAAATTAGGTTGTTACGAACACAAATCCAATGCCTTTTGCTTCCTTCGGATAAATAAGTCTCCGAGTCGAGCAGCGATTTTCCCTTGGAGGAGAAAAAAATGTGTTTAACCTGTAAACGGTGAGGTTCCTTGTGAGACACAGACTTTTAATTCACAATAACCCTGCAAATGAATGGGCTGATTACCGAGGCGAAGATGAGGAGGCAGTCATAAGCACTTGGCTTGAGTGGAATAGGCGAGGGGGGGTGGTGGTGGTGGGGGGGGGGAGGGGTGGCTGTGGCGGTACAAGTCCAGCCTCAGAAATAGAGCTGTGAACACCATCTGTCATGCTCTCTCTCCCCGTCTGTTAGCCTGACTGCAAGCAAAAGGGAGAACGATGCTCTCAGAGCTGCATTAGAAGGACGTGGGTGCTGATTGTCGTAGGTGTGGGTTTACAGGGTGTGCAAGGGAGGAGGAGGGAAGTGGTGTGTATATACAAGGAGGTGCATGAGTAACTGACAAAGGGAAGCACTCACCCACACACAGAGAAGGAGAAGGGTTGTTGGGCAAGTGGGTATTCCTGGTGAGACCGCACCCCTGCACCTACTCACCACCTCCTCGCGGACTCCTACCTCTTGTCAGAGGATTCCCAGCGGAAGTTATGCAGACACATTATACAAACACACAGCTCATCTTCCCTTCTGAGGCCTAGAGGAGCTAACAATTCATGTATCACGTTAAGCTTAATGTTCAAGTTTACCTCGCTGATAACTGGCCACTTTTAGACCCAAAGGAGGTGCGTCGGTGTCCCATCGATAATAATCATTGCCGAGAATCTCACGATGCGTAATAATACCGCTATAAACTCCGAACTAATTCTGATTAATAGGGGTGGATTACTCGGTTGCGTTTCACTTGGAACAGAGAGCGAGAGTTGCTTGCGCTGAATATTGGTGGTTGGAGTGTCAGGCTATTACGTGACCCACAGAAAAGAAAAAAAAAAAAAGCTCTGCTGCATTGCTTTTTTCCAGATTTTCAGAATTATTCATCGCTCATAACGTGTAGGTTGTTCGGGATTCTTTCTGCCTTTTGTCTGAGTCAGAGTGTGAAATAGAGTCAGTAAAACATGAAGGCAAGCTGGGCCACGACGAACAACGGGGAGAGGCAGGATGAAGTGTCCGCAACACCGCAGCTGGACTAACAGTAGTTAGATCTGGTGTCTAAAGTGGTGGATGGTGAGGAAACCTTCAGTGAAAATAGTTTAATTTAGGAACAAAGCAATGATTTAATCAATTCTTCGTATGGTAATTTTCTATGCTGTTTGACATGATTGCCCTCCACAGGCAGATCAGAGATCAGGGTCGGCTACACAACAGCTTGTAGGGACTCTTGTGTTTTTTCATGGACCATTTACCAGACCACACGTTTCCTGTTGCGGAGTCTTGAACTCAGACCCTCATATGTGAAAGGTGGTGTCCCTACTCACTGCACCCCCTGCTGCCACAAAGCAATGTCAGCACAGTACAAACATGTTTAGCCAATGGTATTGTCTAGATTTACATATTTATTTGATATGTATGAGTGACTTGATAACTGAAGCAAAGCATTATATAAAGTCCAGGCATCCCCCGATTCAGGTGCCATAACTCCTCTCCCACTCCAGTTTTATTGCTCGCTGGTTCTTCTTAGTCTCTTATATCAAAAGTGATGCTCTCTTCTTGAAATAACGACACACCTCTACGCTTCACAGTATGTTGTTCTTTTCTGTTAAATATATAAAACAGTAAACAGCCATTTTGACACTTTCAGTTTGTATTTCTCTGTCAGTTTCTGCCTCTCCCACACTGCTCAGAGTGTGATTCACTATCACAGCCACAAGAATGGGTATTCCCCTCGTACGAGGATGCAAAGCGTAGTCACATTTAGTTTGACTTTTTAACTCTCACATGAACTCAACCCAGTTAATTTGTGTTTTACTCTGTTTGTTTCATTAGCAGTTGAATAAAAACATCTTTGGTTTCTCCTTCAAATAAATAAGTAAAAAAAGTTACTTTATGGTAACTATAGATTTAAAGATTGGCACCAAACCTCCTTGCTGTTATCATGAATGGCAGTTTGATGATGGTCAGGGCTTTAGGTTTGGTGGCAGTAATTATTCTTAATCAATGTCATCTAGTCGCAGTGATTTCAGATCAATACTTTGCATAATGTTCAAATTATGAGTGTAGCATCTTTGTCATTGCAACCGTGCTTTAAACTACTGAGCTTCAGAATTGTATAATATGACCGTGGTATATGATATATTGTATATGTATGTATGTAACTTTTATACCTGTCACACAAGAAGAGTTTAAAGAACAAACACTCTTGTAAATATGCGCTTTAGGTACAAATATTAAATCAATGTGAATAAATACATATAAATATTAAAGAAGAGTGCAGGACATTCCAAAATATACAATATGACCACAACATTAGAGGTGGTATTATATAAATTCATCATATGAATGATTGAACCTAGAAGGCATTATGTGACTCATGAACATATGAATTTAAAATGTAACCCCCGGATGAGAAAATAGTTGGACACACTGATAGTGGGTTCCTTGGTAACTGCATAGATAATGAAGCAGTTCCTAGCGATTTTCAACTTTCAGCTGTTGAAATGACATAACTTGCAAATTTGCAAACAGTTGAAACACACTGATACAGCAGCCGTCAGTACTCTGTTGTGGTAAAGATGCACATTTTAATATCCTGCTGCTTGCTTACAGAGACAATCAGTGACTAGTGGAGCTGTACTTTATGTCTATATGCTATGCTTTGTTTTATGAGCAAACAATACTGTACAATAACAATCATCCAAGCTACTGTTTTCTCTGACTTCTGCCTTATGTAACGTAACTTTGATCCTCAGCTTGAGGCCAGCACAGATCATCCAAAAATAAAACTGTTTGCAGTTGGTCAGTATGTGTTGCACTGCAAAAGAGTTGCACCGTTTATAGTGATATTTAGTGAAACTGATGTATAATGTTTGCACACCATAGTATAATATACTGGAGAAGAAGTAACAAGAAACCAACACACACTTTTTATTAGATAGTTATTACCTCGTCATTAAACCATAATTTAATAACTATTTTATACTTTTCTCATGACATCCATCAGGTTTCATTCTTTTGGGATTTCTATTGTCACCAGTGGTATCCATATTAAGATAGTTATCCTTAGTGTATAAAATGTATACTGTTCTTTCTTTTATTGGGGAGCTTTCCAGTGTCTGGGGTGTGTGGAGTCTCAACGCTTTTGACTTTTCTAACCCTGAGCTCTCAGAGTATCATCCTAACTGAGGATATCATTGATCAAAGATTAACTTCATCAATGCGCTATGTGGCTTTTGATTCCCCCTAACAAAGCTGTGATGGATTTACTATATGTAAAACTTTCTGCAGTGCAAGCAGCCATGACATCTGTCATCCATGCTAGTTGAAATAACTTAAATGAGAGACCCGTGTACGGGCAGCTCATTGGTGGGAACAATAGATGTGAGCCTTGAAATCATATTATGTTATATCCCTAATTTATGACATCATCATTCCCAGATTTTGCATGGGTGGGGTTGACAAGAAAATCATTCGCCAGGGTCGAGAGGCATTAGGCGAATTTAATTAGGTCGAACTACGATGAGTTCCAACTGCTCACATAACTCTTGAATCATTGGAGTCGCACGCCGTCGTTGCATTTTATTTTTGTCCACAAATTTAGCCGTGCAACTAAACATTTAAACTTTTCAATTGTGTTTCTAATTATTAAAAGAAATACTGCAAGAATAAAAAGCTACACATATTAGCCCTAAAACCCATGTTTTAAGCGGAACCTTTCTCTTAATACACAAAACACAATTAACACAGCGAGCGGCTGTCAATCATTTAGTGGTCAGAACTTTTCACGCCCTGTGTCCCGCCCCCACAGCAGGGTCCCGGAGGGAGGCCGCCCACCATGTGAGAATGTCCTGTAGATTAGTGTGAGCGAGTCCGTCACTCCCCAGTGAACACCAAGAGTCAGCGACCTCAACACTGAGCTGCCCTGTCACAACTACCGTGATACCAGCTCTGCTCGGGTATATAGATCAACCACCATAACCGCAAAACTGATTATTCTCAAGATTGTGAATATTAATATACTTGATTTTAATGTGACTTCTGCGTATGTTTGACTTGCCTTTCACTGTTTGGCTGATTTTCAATATTGCATTCGTTTGCTGTTGTTTGTACTCTACGCATTGTAATGAAATTAAAAAGGGCACAGGGTGCCATGGAGAGCGAGCGAGAGCCGAGCATTAAGATGTGGGAAAATGTTGCACGCTCAAATGTTGACTACCTGTTGCTATGGCAATGGGTTTGGATCCTGCAGGCTGCAGGACTCTTGCTATTTCTAAATAAAGCTTTTTTTCTCACTGATCAGTGGATGAAGATACTCACAGTTGAAACTAATCTTCTGAATTTTACCAGGCTGTGTAAACACTGGTGCTCTGCTCTCTAATACTTACTGCTAAACCTCCTAAACAGCAGTTACAGGATTATAGATGAGATGGTGAACAATAGAGGACACATGCTTTGCTGCTGCTGCTACATGTCTTCACTGAAAGAGTCAAATATAAATGATGAAATTATGATTCATTACAAAGTGTAGCTCAGTCATTCTGGCGCAGATTTACAGACACACTCATGACAATAGAGTTGTAACATTTTAATTGGCACTATGTACCGCGGTCGTCTCCAAACGGCATGTGTGATTGGTCCAGTTTCCTACTTCTCCACATATGACTAGAAAGCAAACAAAATCTTTCCATATCCTTGTCGAGGATATAAACAAAACACTAATGCTGAAGTTATTTATTAGATTACTGAAATAGGGGGGACAAGTTGTCGTTTCCAACAGTGTAATATTTTCATTCTCTTTTCAAAAAAGAGATAAATGCTTAGTGCAAAATGTGTTTGCATCATTCCCAAGATGGAAAACTCTACAAATGTATGTTCTGTTAAGTCCACAATCCCAAAGAGAAATGTGGCTTAATGTTTCTATACTACTATAAACTGTATTTTATCAATTCCTTCTTAAGGATCAAAGGGGATGAGAGGAAAAAGTCCATCGTCCTGCAGGTCTTTTGTCCCTGCATGCTGTCTAGTAACACAGTACCTTTGTCACCCTGTGGGGGGAGCCTGTGTGTGGAGAAAAAGAGGACAGAAATAGGTGCTGAGACCAGATATTTGATGCTTGTGATGGGGACTTCCATGCTTACCTCAAGTGGGTTTTGGGCCATTTCACAGACAACATATTTAGTCCTTTTTCCTCCCACTCGAGGATGCAGCCGTCTTGCAGTAAGCAGCCAAGTCTATTAAACAAACATTCCTGTGTGCAATTTGCAGCGCGAGGTGCTTGACTGCGTGTGCTTGCTGGGGATGAGGGAGTTTAACCAGACAAATATACAGTAGAAAAATGCTTATGAAAAATATCTGCTCTTCACATCGGGTGATATGATGTCTGTTTCTAGGCAACAGGAAGTTAATGTACAATTAATAATATGGGAAATTGCTACCTGGAAATCCACTCAGTGGTTTAATTTGCTTGGGAATTTTATTTTTAGATTACTGGTGACAAATTATTGTCTTTTTTTTTCCAATCATCACCTAAGTCTCAATGTTTATTGGATCTCTGCTTGTTAAATATCCCTTGATATGACAATATATGTCAAAATTCAGCAGGTTAGACGATAACAAAATTGGCTCCAAATAAAATTGGCTTGAAAATAGTCTCTCTAGTTGGTAGTGGGTGCTAATTCAAGGACTGATCACTGAGCTAAGGGAGTGCAGAGTATTTGGCTGTGGTAGCACAAGGGAAACGTGGCATTGTGTTTTATGAAGCAGTGTCGTGTCCCACTGTATTTTCTTTCTTGTCAAATTGTTAGTCTTTTATTTTTAGTTGGGGTTTTTTGAGCCTAAAAGTGAACTGACCTAACTGTCCTTCATAAATCTCAAATGGTTTTTCCTGACCGACTCTGTGTCTGAATCACCAGGGCAATGAACTCAAGAAAGGACGGATACACGGGACGACTCTCACTGGTAAGAACGGTTTTCAATTGACCATTTATTGTATCTTGGTTTACTTTAATTACATAAGTTTATCTTACTCATTTATGTTATGTAAGCTTTTTTTTTTAGTTTAGTTGTTAAGTTTACATTAGTTTTATTTCATTGTCAATTTAACTTATAATATATATATTATAACTTATAACTTATTTAACTTAATAAACTATATTATTTTTAATTAACTTTATTATCTTTATGTGTAACATTTAAGTGGCTCCTTCATGACCCCTTTCCTCTGGGTAATTTGAGTTCCTACCTGCCAGATGTTAACCCTGAGAGAGTGAGGTTGGGTGTGTTTACTGTCCTGCATTGCTGGTGTTGATTAAAGAGGATTTATCCAAAGAAAAACTGTAGCCCACTTATTTCCCACAACCCAGAGTTACTGAAGAACGCTAGGAATTAAGGGTTACAGTTTTATGGATCTACAGCTGGCATTGTTTTATTGTAATCTAGAAAAATAATCCAGATGCATGAAGAGGATGAATGAATGGAAAGAACTGGGATTTCAAAGATTTAGCCCAAATTTAAGTTGCGTCATTGTGATAATCATATATTGCTATGCAACGTCAGCAATCTCAGCCCTCCTGACTCTGATTCTTTGTTTTTCCACGCAGACTATCATCCTCCAACCCCGCCACCGAAATCTGGTTTTCACCGCTACCAGTTCATGTTGTTTGAGCAGCCTCCAGACGCACCACGCGTGTCACTCACCGAGCAGGAGAAGTCGTCCCGCGGTAATGACTCTCGCTCACCAGCACCTTGAGCTCCAATGCACTGTTGGCCACTGCAGTATCATCTATCATATACCAACACTGATCAACACAACTGCCAACAGTTAGTTGTCGAATCAGCAATAGAAAAATTGCACCAAGGCATTAAAAACTCGAGGCCCAAACATTTCCTCTCAAATGAGGATCCAGGCTACTGCAGGTATTTTTGTTAGCAGATTATTCTGTTTCCTAACCTACAGTAGCAAGATTTTACAACATTAGATTGATTTAGGTATTGCCTCATTTGTTTGAGTGGGCTTAATCCTTTATTTAGGGTGAAATGTTTCCACATTAGGTTGCAACAAATGAGACCGAAGCTGCTTTTATTAGCTGATTTGATTTATTATATAGTGTCCCAAAACACTACAGCCAGAGCAGCATCCAACCACCTTTAAGCCCAGGTTTTGGTCTGTGGCTTAGTTTTCTCAGGACACGTCATTACGCTTAATTCACAAACAATTATGAGCATTTAATCAAAGCGTTTGGAGTTGCTTTAGAAAGATGATTTTCTCCAAGATGCTTGAACTTAACAAGGGAAATGTTAATGAGGTTAGTGAGTAAGTCTGCTGCGGTTTTAATGCCTGCGGGGTCAAGAAGACAAGTATGGTTGGCTCCCACGCACACCTGCACGAGTCTGCCTGACCACGTCTTGTTAGCTGAGTCGGTGCACACGAACCGTGTACATTAACTTATAACCTTGCCAGATAATTTTCTTAGTTTGTCTCTCTCTCTCTCTCAAAAGACAACAGAGTTTGTCTCGCAGAAAGCAGAGGTATTGTTTTGTTTATACTTTCTGACTTTTCCTCCCCCCTGATGAAAAGTCTCTCGGAGGTGGGCAAACTGCACTTGGCTGTACGGCACGGCACCTCGCAGGAGGCGTGCCCGTCTGTCTGTTCTAGTCGGGTCGCAGCCAGTGATTTGAGGGGAGATCAGGGCGGTGTGAGACTTCAAGTGCCGCGGCCGTGAATGAGCGGAGCTGCCAGTCTCTGCTGTTTGAAATTTTGACAGCTATGTCAGCAAACAATCCAGGCATATTAGCCTGAGGTCTGTTTGATGTTGAAACCTCTGGAAAAAGAAATGTCAACTTTGGATTATCCAAAACTCACATTTGGGGAGGCATTGTTTTAGCATTCACTGTGTCAGAACTAGTTAAGGTGACGAAATAGTAGCATGAATAATAGCCTGCTATTTAGAATATTTTAATATATATATTTTGTTTTGTGCAAAACAAACCGGAGCGTACTCATTTTCTGATGCAGTGAGTTGCCCCCACATTATGAAGCGATTGAACTGGAGTGGATCCACCCATCCTTAATCTACTGGATGAGTAGCTGTTGCACTTCCTCTCTCCTGCAAACTGTTCTCTCTATTCAATGGAAATGAAATTAAGAAATTCACTCTTGGATAATCAAATGTCTCATTTGGTGGGTCAGTTCTGGAGAGGATAACTGCCCTTGTAAACAGGGTGATAATGGAAATAGACGCTGCGTGACATATTGAGAATGAAAGCCTAGTCATGGTTTATGAATAGAAAAATATTCAATTTTACAGTTATTATTGGTTTGGTTGGATTCAGTGGCGTACCTGCTGTATTATTGTTGGCCTCCACTTGGCTACGAGCGCGGTATTCCCGCACAGACAAGAGGAACGGAGGGAATCCCATGTCTCCCCACCTCCTCCGTTAAGTATGTTCACTTATTAGCGTCTGTCCTCCCTCCATGTGGTATGACACAGAGAGCATTTTTCATAGCCCATGACATTAATTGATGTGATTTGCGAAGGGAGAGCATTTAGTCGTGGGTGGGAGACTCCTAATGATCGCTTTCCACTTCCAGTAGCGCAGTCATTGACTCAATTGTATCGCAAATTTGTTTTTTTTCTCTTTTCATCTCTGACCATCACTTAAGTAGTAAAGGGGGTGAACAATGAGAGGTGGAGCAGGGCTGTTGTGCGGATCCGTGGGAGTCCGCTGTGCCTCCTGTGATAAGGTTATGAATGTGGGTCAGTGAACTGATGGAGACAGCTGGTTCGTTACACAAAGAACTACAGGGGGGCTGCGCTCTTGGCACCGGGCACAGGGGCGTGATCGTAGGGAATCCCCTTCGCTCTGGCTCAGGAAGGCTGTCCCTGACTGGAGGCTGCCCCTGTGCCAGGGTGGGGGGCAGGCGTGGGCACACAGGCCCTCGTGATACTTGTCAGCCACTTGGCAAGGCCCTCAATATGTCCTGCTACTGTTTAGTGCCGCCGAGTCAGTTTGTCAAGGGAAACAGTGTTAGCGTTTCCCGGGTAGGGAAGCCGAGGCCTTGAGAGAGGCCATCTAGTGTTGTTTCAGCCTACACGGTAGTATGCACACGCACTGTTCACACATCCAACCCCCCGCCTCCAGAACGGGACCTCAAACTGCCCATTGATCAAAAACAAAAAAACTGCGATGATCACGAGAAGAACAGCGTCAGAATTATTGGCTGAAAATTAAAAATTGATCAGTTTTCGTCTATTTTTTTTCCCCTCCGTTTTTTTTCGTAGTAAATTACAAGGCAGCGGACGCGCACGGTGATGTGTATGTTGTGTGAATGAACGGATCACAGCGGAGTTCGCTGCTGGATGGTGCACGTTGCTCATCTTGCCTCCCAGAGCCCCTACTGCCAGCTCAGCACACTCCACAGTAATTGAAGCCATTTGCAATGTTGCAGTGTGGTAATGGGCAGATCCATGTCTACCACCCACCCACAGCCTCTACCATTAATCAGAGCTGCGTGGAGTCAAGAGAGCCAGGATTTGGTTGCTACAGCAGGCCTGAGTTTCAGCCAGGAGTCGGCTGCCTTAAAGGAACACTTTGACGTTTTGAATTTTGGCTCGTCGTGTTTTTTTTTTTTCTTCTTCTTCTTCTTTTTTTTTAACAGATGCTTGTCGGGGTTCGAGGTAAAAGTTTCTTGATTTTTCCCCAACTCCCCTCATCCATAAATAGCTTCGTAGTATTGTTATTCACTGCTGAAATGAATAATCAAAGTAGAGCTGAATCAATGAATCAATTTAGTCGATCCACAGGAAAATAACCGATTGATCATTTCCATGAATAAAATATTCAGTTCAAATCCGTTGAGAAGCTAGATTTGCTGCTTTTCTTTGTCATATGTGATGGAGAATATTGTTTTGGACTGTTGGACAGATAAAACATGGAATTCGATGATTACCTCGGACTGTATTGTGATGGGTATTTTCTCTATTTTCTCACAACTTATACAGACTAAATGAGTAATGAATAATGAAAATAACCATTAGCTGCAGCAAGAGCTGAAACGATTAGTTGATGAATCAAGAAGTTGCTCAACAGAAAACTAATCAGCAACTATTTTGATAATTGATTGTTTGGGTCATTTAATAATTGATTCATTTATTTATTTCCTGCAACGTGACAGTAACCAAATACAATTCAACATGCAACATATCCCTTTAAGATTGAACGTGCAGTCCCAAGGCGAGGTGACAGTATTTGGTAACGATGTAGGCTGCTATACAGACAGCAGGCTGTGAGCTGAGATCGGCAGCCAAGCGGTGTTGACACCGTTCCTCGACCCAGGTCCCTCCACAGCAGTCATCTGCCACGCTGGCGCTGAATTATCTCTGAGCGAGACGCATCTCTCTCTGTAGCTGACCCCTGACCTCTGACATCCACAAAGAATTTCCCCCCCTCACGATATGAGGATAGCATTATTATGACTATGAATGTTATGTGATAAAGCTCAGCAAAGCTCTTCCCCTGATATGGCTCCTCTTACTCTACTGCGCTGAACACGATCACTTGGTTTGGAGTATTTTTTCGAGACACTATAAGAGGTTTAACAGGGACACCGCCCACACCACTAAATGTAGCAGTTCTGTGTCACCTCACAGCAGTCCTGATCTTCCTGCCATACCCAGACGGAGAAGCAAGGTGGAAACAAAAGGGGAGGCAGGAAGACTTTAACATCGCCCTCAGGTCCCACACTATCTGTCCTTTCCATGAGCAGGCAGATGGGAGAGGCAGAAACACGTCTCCGCGCTACAAACAGACAGACACCAGCCTATTTTAAGGTCACTTGTAAGTCTAGGCATTCGCAGGGTACCAGCCAGCGCGATAGCGCCAGATATTGTGAATTTGCCTCACTTTGGACTGCGCCCAATGATTGCACAGCTTTAGACAGGATTATGTGTGTAAAGCCTTACAAGCAGTGCCTGGTTTTGACTCTCCGTCTGATCGTTAGTCTACAATAAAGTCTTCAGTGTGACATTCTCTGTTAGAGGAAATGATGCCTTAAAACTACCATAAGGCCGGTTTTTCCTGAGAAAAGGGAAAGAGAAAGTTTGACTACTAATGCATGACTGTCATGAGAGTCTGCCGCATGACTCGCGGACTATATCCCTCTGTTCAGTTTGTCGCCTCACCCCTCAGCTTTCCTTAAAGGTGCTACCTCTACGGGGTGAGGGACCTTGTTCTGGACATGCCGGGGAGTTTGGGGATCTGCAGAGGCGGTGCATTATCTCCCACCGGAGCACAGGCCAGAGGGGCCACGGGGGCCATGCCCTATCATACAGGCAGGTCACTTGACTCCATTGCCCTCGCTTGATTATTGGAGCCCTTTCTGCAGGCAATCCCCATTCGCAGAGGGGACCTGGCAGGATTCAGGTACTCATCTGCTCATCTCTCAGTTATTATTCATCAACTTCCCCAGCTGAGCTCAGACCCTGACCCGACCTCATACGGCAAACCCGGACACACCGAGGTCTCAGTCTCATAAGCTAAACATGTAGCGAGGATCAAGAAGGGGTGCATGAGCCCAAAAATAGTTGAGTAATAATTGGGTAATAGTAAAAAGTAAATACTCTAAGATTTGATAGAAGTTTAATACAATAATATATTCTGAAAATAGACGGAAAAAATCACAGCCGCGAATAAGACGTTTTGTGTGAAATGTAAATGAGTCCTTCTGATTTGTTTCTGCATCGACGCGAGGTGAGTGCACTTGAGGTGCGCGGCGGAGGCAAAGTGTATTTTCTTCTCCCAGATCTCCTCCGCGATGCTGCAGGATACAAAACGTGACTCCCTGATGGCGAAAACAGCCACGGCGAAGGCCTGTGAAGCAGCTGCAGCGAAAGGTGAAAAGCAGTAACGTTTCTATCCAGGCAGAGTCAGACTCAAACCCCCCCCGACTGTGAGACTTATTCTCTCTGCAGATTTGGACCATTCCAATAGTTGGCTTTCTTTTCAAAAGATTAACTTTCCTACGCTATTCTTGAGCAGCTGTTAATGTAATTACTCCACACACGGAAATACCAGAATGTCAGCGATTCCCTGGATTGCGGAGCACGGCGTCGTCGTCGTATGTACACTCGAACATGTGAAGACACAGACAGACAGACAGTCGCTCGCTCTAGAATCTGTTGAAGTTTGCAAGTTTTAAGCTCGCAGGGTTTTGTTGCCTTGGAATCATAATTGTGAATTTGTCTTTTTTTTTTTTTTTTTTCTGTAAAGGGAGGGGAAGCTGCAGGGAATCAGCGGTTGTCAAAATCTAAGAAGTGATATTGTCATACCAGCCGGATGGCCGTCTGGTGTTTGTTTAAAAGGGGAGGGAAGAAAAAAAACAGTCCAGGCGATTGAATCATATCTTCTTGCCAATACGTCCTTGCGTTCCCACCTCCATCATTACAGCAACATGTTTTATTTTCAGCAGTGCTGTTCTCAGTGACTCACGTCCCAGAGCCATGTGCTGCTCAGTTAGGACTCAGATCCCTTAAACATGGGCCGAGCGGTCATGAGAAACACTCGTGTAATGCACCAGAGATTGCACTCGGGACTCTACTAAATTTATGTAGGATAACAAAAGCATGTTGTCTGATAAACTTGTGAGGTTAAACTGCTCAGTTATTTTTGATCTATCTGCAAAACAGTGACAGAAAACAAACCTGGGTTTTAAGAACATTTCCCCTCCAAATATCTGTAAATACTAATACATTTCTCTGTTGATGCTCCTACAGGTAAATGGGATCTTCAGGCCTTCATCGCGAGGTTTGATCTGGGGGAGCCCGTGGCCGCTCTGCAGTTTCTCACCCAAAACTACAAAGACTGATGCTCAGATGCCTGAAAGAAGAATCTGTCAGTACAAATACTACAAAATAAGATGTTTCCCCACTTTCCCTGATTAAAACAGCATCATTTCTTCAAAGCTCACAACAGGTCAGCCCCTCTTTGCCTCTATCTTATCGTCAAGTTAGAAAAGAGATTTCCTCTTTGTGTTGCACCAGCTGCTGGGTTTTTGATGTTGCCCCTGTATCTCCGTCACGTGGTCTGGAGCGCAGGAATTGGGAGATAGATTTTGACCTCACTGGGGATTTCTTATTAGTTTCCGAACACCGTCGACAAGAGAAGGAAGACGGCCTGATATCACAACTCGGTGTGGAAAGAGTTTATTCTAATTCAAGCGCGGAAACACGTCAGGGCCAAAAAAAGGAAGTGGGAGGTGAAACCGAGACCGCAACACAGCCGGATGCCGCAGTGGAACTTGAACCAAAATACTCCACAGAGTGACAGGACAAGGGTGGGGGAGGGGCTACGGGGCCTGCGGTGTGCCGGGTGAAGGGAAGTTGCCTGTTTGTGTCATTGTTTATCATATTTCCATTGACCACTCTCACCTCATGACGGAAACATCGAGGTGCTTTCGGGTTCCTTGATTGACTCTTTTCAAAGTAAAAGCAGCTCTAGCGTGTTGAAGTGCCCTTGACTGTAACTTTGGGACGATGAACCCGTTTTGAACTTTGCTCAGTTGCATCAGAGGCCTACCTGGCAGGTCTGTAGAGGATGGTGCGGATAAACTTTTCAACCCTTTTTCACGAGGAGATACTTTTCAGACTTCTTTGTAGAGGGTGGGTCAGAGTACCCCCCATGAGGAATATTGGTTTCTAACCAGCAACTCTCCTCTGGGAGGGGTTTGTATCAATACCCCAGATGTCTGGAAAAGGCTGGATTTACATGAGGGACTTTGATGTTCTGATGATCAATCTTTAGTTGGTGGTTTCATTGACCCTAATTTGGTGTCTCATCAGTGGGCTAGGCAGGAGTAGGTAATGGAGGTTTTTTGTTCCTTTGGTGGTTAAGCCAGCCTTGGTAAACCCCGATGTGCCCTCCCGATGAACTCTGGGAGATCATTGATCAAATCGTCCTGCGTCCGCTTTGTTTGCTCTCCCCCCCGACTTAGCAGTCAAATCCAGCCGCGGCCGCAAACAAAACAACCAAAACAATGCACATAAGCACACAGTTAGTCAGACAGTCCTTTGCTTTTGAACAAATGTTAAGTATCCGTCAGTCGGAATATCGCTCTTGACCTTGATTTACCCATCTTATTTGACTTATGAAATCACATTTTTTAACAATTGGCAAGTGGAGAATAATTCCACACTCATTGTGAGGCATGCCAAGTGGGAGAGCATTCTTCCAAAAACCACCTACTTGAATCCATCAGTACACCATTGAAATGCCAAGATTTGTACTTCCAAATACACAGTGCATTTTTTTTTCTCTCTCCTTTATATCTGGGAGATATCCTGCCAAAACAGCTGGGTTTTGCCACTCAGCTTCCTTGAATGTGTTTATTTTTACTCCAAATGTCAGGAGAGTTGAAATATTCTGATTAAGGAAAACTGACAGCTGTAGTTCAACGGTGCACACTATATTGCCTTCTTCTCACTTCCCCTGATGATATGGGAAAGGCGTTTAATATTTCTCTTAATTTATTCAAACTTACACTAATTAAAAGGAATCTGTATAATCAATTCAATTGCCTAACCGACACTAAGTGATCTAATATGCATGATGACTTGAGTCTTCATTCTTGTTTTCTTGCTGCTGCTGCTGCAGAAGAAGTGTAAGAAGATTTATTTCACTGGAGTCTTCCTGCAGTTCATCTCTTGTTGTGTTCAATGCATGTCAACAGTGTGGTCTGCTGACCACTTTGCACAATTATTATTTTCTGTGTGTTTGACCCCAACAGACTGGTGTTGTTCTGGAAATGTGACTGCAGAGATTCAGTGCCGTTTAGTCCACCTGGAGGTTTGAATCCCGCAATCTGAAGTAAATTCACTTGAATATCCTTAATTTCGGCTCTAAATCATTTTTTCTAAGGTGTCTGCGTTGGCCTTGTAACTTAAATGCACGTTTTGATCTCTCCTATTAACTGTGAAAAATAAAACTTAGCTTAATGATGTTCAATTTGAACTATTGCGAGACAGAGGACTTAATAGGAAACTGAATGAAAGTACCTTTTACGGATGATGTGATGATGAAAATGCAACAAAAAGGGTCTGCACATTTTAATTATCTGCTCCTCAGAAATGTGTAACCATTACACCTTTTTTTTAGTCAAGCATGTTGTCATGTGAAAAGTGTGAATGTTACTCTTACTTTAACTTCATTTAGATCAGAGATTCTCCACTGTATGAATTCAAAATTGGATGCTGGTCATCTTAATAGTCATAGTTAGGAAATATGAGGTCTTTTGTGGATTATTTGCTTATTGGACCATCGTTACCGGCAGATTGATCAGCCTAATAAATGGAAAATATTTCTCATGTCATGCTGTCAGTATTACAGTATACACGATCATAATAACAGTATTGTATGTACAGTTACTGTTGGTGTAATTAGGAACATTTTATCTTTCCAGATCTCTATCTTACAGCAAGGAACAACAGTTGTAGTCCTCCCCATGAAGCCTGGAAAAAAAAAAAAACTAATTTGCCTATATATCCACAGTGCCCGGACAGTTTTCCACAGGGCTTTAAAATGAGCCGGTGCTTCCATGGAATCCCCGTATGCAAAGGAGCCGGGACGCTGCTGTCAAAGAGATCTAACGCCGCAAGCCGTCGACAAACTGCCCCATGTGACCCAGATCACAGTCGAGGAACTAAGCCTGCAACAGGTAGGTGTTCCAGCTGAGCTGGCCAACTTTCCAACCACAGAGTGGCAAAAACGCTTCCCCCCCCCGACGAGACACATCGTAGTACAGTAAGTCCTCAACCTGACCTGAGGGGATTCTCTCATTGGTTTGCATCCATAAACGCGACAGTTGACGAAACCTTTTCCATGGATCTCCCACTGCATTGATCAACCCGTGACACTTCATGGACTGGACAAAATAACAGGAACAACAGACTGTACAACACAATCTGATGCAATAACTGCTATAAATACTTCCTTATATAAGCTTATGATAGTCTTTATGATTAGGCCATGGCGTAGTTCTGCATTATATTATACTGCCCTGTTATTTAGTCCAAACCAAGTAGATCTAATACATCCCTGGCGTTGTTTAAAGCTGCAGTAGGTAGAAATGGAGCAAATATGATTTAAGAAAAGTGATTTTTATAAAACGGTCACTATATCTTGAAAGTAGTGCATGAGACAGGTAATCTGGTGTCCTCCTGTGCTCCTAATGACATCTGTAAGATTTCACAGACCAGAGGAAAACAACCAATCAGAGCTTATCTGGAGTCTGCCGTTCAGCCACGAGTCAATCACTCGCGAACTCCAACCAAACGGTCAAACTAGGCAGCGCAGATCAAATATTAATAAATAATTAATTAATTAATTAATTACAATATATTACTGTAGTGCCTATTTCACGTCTCAAATGTTTTCAGAATCATCTGGTAGTGTACTGTTTAGCTGTAAAATGAGAAAGTTTGTGATCCGACAGCCATGTTGAGATCTCTTAGGAGGATATACCAAGCACCGCCCACCAGCCGGATCACAGCCAATAGGAACGCTCTCTCTCTGAAATGACCTGTGATTGGTCAAAGTCTTCCGTCACTGGCTACATTTTTTAAAGCCTGAAAACAGAGCCATGAGGAGTTGCAGGAGTCTAGTTTTCACTCAGAACACTTGAATTACAGTACGCTGAAAGATATTATGGATTTTTGCCCAATGATGCCGAAAATGTCTGCCTACTGAAGCTTTAATCATGCGATGGTATGCAAATAAGGACTGAATTCACAAGTCGACACATTCGCTCTCCATAGATTTGTTGTTAAAGTCAGCTCAGAAGGAATTTCACCATTTAACATTGTAATAATCATACTTAAGCTATGCGAACAGCTCAAACACGAGACGCATTACTATTTTAACTTGTGGTGCCTTTTGACCTGGATCGATGTGCAAGAAGTGATGCAGAGAAGCAGTTTAGGGAGTGAGTCAGTATGAGGCAGATGATAAAGTCGACATAGAAAATCTATCTTTGGTCGGACACAGGAGTGTTGGATTTTGAATCAAGTCCATCAGGATCATTGTTTTCTATATTTTGAATCAAGGCACAAGACTGTGAACAAGACACCCCCCCCCCCCCCCCCCCCCCCCTGAGAGGACCCCGCTCTGCCCTCTGGTATGACTGCTACTCACACAGACACATGGATGGGGGACTTGCCTGTGGTAATGAGACGCACAAGATCACTGGCTGCTCTGTTTGTGTAAGCCCCCCAAACACAGAGCATGATTCAGACTAATTCTCCCACACACTCTGTTTACACTTCTGGTTCATTGAGGTACTATATTAATTTCTCAGGTCTGAATATTCAGGCACTGACATTTCATTCAAAATTTTTCTGTGATATTTTTTGCAAAGGCCTGTGTGTGTTTTATATTGTTACGGCTACAGCAGGAAACAAGTTCATTGCCAAGCAAAACTAAGCAAATCCTCATTATTAGAAGTGCAGAAGCTATTATGTTAGTGATATGAAAGCTGTGAATGACCCCCACAGGCTTTATTTAGCTCTCTGTGTCACAAACCGAATCATAAAGGGGATATTTTTAAAACAAATATAAGACATCCACTTTTTTCACAAGTTTGGCAAATTGGTGAAAAAGCGAGCCATGACGCCTCGTCCACTGTCATCTTCTGTGGCTTCCGATCACTTTTCCACTTCTACTTCACCCGGAACTCACATGTCCAAATACAGACGCGAAGGGGGCGGGGCCGGACACTGCCTTATTTGGAGTTTCCACTTGTAAGCGGTCACTTGGAGCTCCAAGTCAAAGCAAGCCTGTGGATTTACAACGCGCTTGCAATATTTACAAGCGATTAACTCCGTCAATTACTGTCTTTGTGTAAGTGTTGCTGAATGAAAGAAGGGGGTTTGAACCTGTGTTCTGCAATACAAAGTGTGTGCACGTTCACCAAGAGCAAAATCGACTATCCAGAGTCATTTTTTTTCCAAGTTATTTGGACAAAAAAGTAGTTTAGAATATAAACTAAGAAGTTTAGAATATAAACAAACAGCAGGCCTAATTTATGACATAAAGAAGTCTGTTTTAGGAGTGACAGCCCCTATAGCCACAACACACTCTTTCTCTCTCTCTCTTTCTTTTACAAACACAGCTGCATGAGAAGCTCCCAGTGTACCACGGACATCACAACGCCTGACAATAATAAAAGATAACGCGCTGTAAATGTTTTCCACAAGGACGGGAACGGAGGAGAAGTCATCCCGAAGAAAGGAACGCGGGCTGGAGACTCAGTAAACTTTGTATCTACCTCTATCTATCGGAGCCTTTTTGCCTCCACTGTAGTTTCCACCGACTGACGCGCGGAGAGCCTGGGCGCAGGGCGCTCTGTCCATATATGGTCATCTACGTCACGCAAATGTTCCATCCCCCTATTTAATACGGGCAGACTGGAGTCCCCTATCCAGCTCCAATAGAGCAAGTAGAGCCGCTCTTGTGCAACCAACACCACCGCCACCTCCTCCATTGATTCACAGACTTCAAAATTCCCCCACAAGCAGCTTCCACAGTGATCAGATTAATAACAACAGTATAGCCTGTGATCACACAGGAGGAGATACCCGGCCGCTGCTCGTCCTCCGCGGGATACTTTGGATAGCTACAGCAGCAGCAACAGGATCCATCCTCTCTGCTACTCTCTCCTCTTTTTTTTTTCCTCCACACCTGTGTTTTCTCACTTTGAGAACACCCGCTGCTTTTTTTTTGTGTGTTGTAGTGTGTTGGATACCTGCGCGTTGTCCTTTTTATAAATGTCGGACTGAATATAACTGCTATGACAGGGAAACTAGCGGAGAAGCTCCCTCTTACGATGAGCAGTTTAATAAACACGATCCCTGACAGTCTCTACCCAGAAGAGGACATCCCGACGTCAATGAATATTTTCACCAGTACGGAATCTATTAACCACTATTCACAGATGAACACAGGTAAGATTTTTCATCTACTTTTTTTCCTTGTGTGTGTTTTGGTTAAAAGTGGTTCAAACTGCGATGTGCGCGTAAAGGCAACAGTTGTCTTGGGGAGCTCGGAGCACCTGTTTGCGCTCTGGCTGTTGCGCACAAAGGCTCACTCCCGTACTGAATACTTTTCTCGGGGGTCAGGTGTAACACAGCCGACTATGAATTAGATACACCTTTAAAATAACTCACTTTCAGCTCGGTCCATGTGATTTTTTTTTTGTTTCTTTTTTATTTTCTTCCTTGTCCGTAAAGCCCGAAATGTGATTCCAAACGCAGCGTGAAAAAGGGCAACTGTACTCATCACAACTTTTTTTAAAACTGATCAATTTAAGAGATTATATTTCAGCAAATCCCCCGTCTTTATAGTGATTTTAATTCCCCAAAACAGGCGTGTTTGAGGAAATGTCTTATGAACGGCTGTGTGTGGAAAAAAAAGAGACTGTTTTACGCAAAGTCCCCCAAAAACGCAAATCGGCACCAAACTGAAATCTGCAGGTTATGAGAAAACGTGGACTAATTCATGTGTTCAAACTACAAATGTATCAATCCAACATCCACGCGCAAAGATGGGTCAACTACTTTAGACAATGACTTTCATTCACAACTCTATTGACATGTCACAGATTGGATTTTTAGTAGGCGTGTGTGGCTGCTTTTCCCCTAAATATATGAACCCTGTTTAAGACGCAGGGCCCCTGAACCATCTTATAGTCACTAAATGCCGAGGCCGGAGATATTGATTGATTTATTGCTTAGTCCAGATTACGTATATTTCTGATTAATTCAGACGCCTACATAAAGAGGACTTGTTGGCTGGGCTCAATGTTTGGCATTAAATCAATCACTAATTGTCCAGGCTCACCTTCTGAGGTGATGGGTCAATGCTGCACGAAATCTACTAAATCTTTAGTTTTCCTGGCGTGGCGAAGGGTCTCCATGTGATGCTCTCACCGCAATTTACATTTTCCCTGTTTGTTCATGAATCAATTTTAATGCTCAAGTTTTTTTGTTGTTCACAAATTGAAACAACAGTTCGAATTTAACCCGAAATATGTTCCCCTTATTTACCTGATATGTGTGCGTTATTTTATTATCCCAGCGCCAAGTTGTATAAATAGTATCATTTTTTTTTTTTTTTAAATAAGTAAATTAAATATAAGCCACATATGACAATTCTTCATAAACACGGCAACAAAATGTATTTCATGTGAGAGGAGATATTTAAACAAATGGGATGAAGCTGAATAGGAAAAAAAAAAGATGTTGCAGTAAAGGTGTGTGTTGCTGTTTTATATTATGTCTGATCTTGGTGAAATTTACATAATAAACTAATATATGTAATTTTAGCATGTATTCTATTTTTTGGGGCAAATAACAATAATACATTTTTGAAAGTAGCATGCTGTGATTTTACAGGTGGAGCAGGTATGTGCTTTGCTCTTCAACGCTGACCTCTAAGAAAAGAGGGATGACTTTATGTTGTGCTCCTCATTCTGTTTAAATATCCCATCAAATGACCTCCAAAAGACTAAAGATTTATAGAGTAAAATGCTTTCATATCAACTCAGGCTTGCTTTCTAAATGTCATACCCCCCCTTCCAAAAAAAAAATATGCCACAAGTGTCATTGTTCCTACCTTGTGTGTCACAAAGCTATTGTGCATTATACGTAATTTAGCTTTTGTTTGTTTCATTATGATTTTTGCCTTTAGCCAAATTCCAGCAGGCTGTAATTACTGCGAGTGAATATTTAAGCACTCCTGTGTATGATTTCCTGCAAATGGAAAAGAGACGTCAATTTTAACTTCTGTTTAAGAAAGAATTCTTTTCAAATGTCTCACGTTAAGCCCTCGGAGCACGATCAGCACATAAATGTGTCCCCATTAAGCACATCTGCATGTGATGCTTTTTATGGCGTCTTTGGAATAAGTAAAATGTGTGTGTGTGCGCGTGTGAAGTGTGAGATTCTGTACAATTAAAATATCAAGGAAATTTGTGAAAATGTTGTTAAGCTCTCTAATGCAGAGGTTGGATTGGAAACACTTACAAAAAAATTGTTTACCCCCGTTAATGTGCAGATGTTGTGTGCTGCAAATGTGTTTTGAATCCTTGAGCGTGATAGATGTGGCGTCTGCCTGCCTATAATCCTCCCTGCTGTAAAGAAATCAGATCTTGCCATTCAGTTTGGCTGTCCTCCTGAGGGACACAATGACTGGATCAAAGGGGGTGTTTAGGTCTTGATTTATGAGAGCTTGTGGGATCTGAGAGAGAGAGAGACACCACTGTCTCACATGCAGCAGTCACTCACTTAACTTACAGGTCTGACAGCGCTCACATTTCTTCATGAACTGTAGTGGACTTCTTTTATTTTTGATCTCCCGTTGGCACATTATTGCAGAGATATGCAGAAAAGCTGAATTTTGGACACACCGAGGACAGACACTTCAAGTTCGTATAGCTTGACAAAGTGAATTTTCTTGACTTTTTTTTTTCCCACAACTTGTGCCACATTATCACTTTAACAGGCTTTTTTGTTCCCAACTGATTTGTGCAACATTGTGTGGATGACTTGTTCATGATATCTGTTTTTATTTGTTTGCTTTTATCTAGATAATATAATGGATCTGGGCATGGGAAGCGAGAAAGCATCCGCAGAGATTCAGTATGGATCCAGCTTCCAGTCCAACCGCAGCGGGCAGACTGTCACCTATCTGGGGAAGTTTGCCTTTGACACTCCTCCGTCAGGTGGCATCGGTGGCTCCGGCTGGTGCTCTGATAACAACATCATCAGCCTCGTCAGCGCGGGGATCCTGGGCGTCTCTCCGTCGCCCGGCACGGTAACGTCGCAGACGTCGTCCTCCGCGGCCGGCATGGGCGGGCAGACGTCAGACATGGAGCAGGTGTACGGTCCGCCGCTGCCTGCCTACTCCACCTGCAGTGACCTGTACCAGGACCAGGTCTCCTTCCACCACAGCCCGGCCACCAGCACGGGTCTAGCCTACCCCGGCAATGACTATCACTCCACGTCCAAAGCCTCCATGGATGGCAGCCTTTTCTCCATGATCCCCGACTACAACCTTTTCCACCATCAGGGGGAGGTCGGCGTGATGGAGCACAAGCCCTTCCAGAGCATGGACCCCATCCGAGTCAACCCTCCGCCCATCACGCCCCTGGAGACCATCAGGGCGTTCAAAGACAAGCAGCAGATTCACCCGGGTTTCATCGGCGGGCAGCAGCACCCTCCCCAGCACCACCCGCCGCCACAGACTCTCACCCTCAAGCCCATCCGGCCGCGGAAGTACCCCAACCGCCCCAGCAAAACCCCCGTCCACGAACGGCCGCACGCCTGTCCGGCGGAGAACTGCGACAGGCGCTTCTCGCGCTCGGACGAGCTCACGCGTCACCTCCGCATCCACACAGGTCACAAACCCTTCCAGTGCCGAATATGCATGCGCTCCTTCAGCCGGAGCGACCACCTGACCACGCACATCCGCACGCACACGGGCGAGAAGCCCTTCTCCTGCGAGTTCTGTGGACGCAAGTTCGCCAGGAGCGACGAGCGAAAGAGACACGCGAAGGTGCACCTGAAACAGAAGGACAAGAAGCCGGCTGACAAGAGCAGCGGGGCGGCTGGGAGCCACAGCTCGCCACCCAGCTCCTGTGGGGGGCCGACGGTGGGGACGTCATGACGTGCACTTGGACTGGACCCTCACCATGCCCCATAAAGAGACTTAAGAAGAAGGGATCAGGTCCACTATGAGCAAAATAGGTGACTCTTTTCCTCTCTTTTACGTCCCCTTGCTCTTTTTTTTAGTTCCTTCTATTTTAAGATGGATGCCTTTAGTTTAAGTAAGAGGGGAAAGGCTGCTACATGTACGCCCTTCTCTTTCAAGTAACTCAGAGCCTCAGCTACTGTAAACACAGCGCCAACACAAAGAAGGGCACCTTGGCACATTCTGTCCACAACGCCACTCTGTAGGTTTCTGGGGGTGGATACACTTTTGTAAATTTTACTGAGAATTTCTAAATTGGAAGGAAGCCAGAATCCACCATAGGAGTCAAAAAAACAGACAAAATTACAATGGTTTAAAGGGTGAGTTGTCTGGGATGTATGCATTCATTTTATTAGGCTGTTTTAAAAGTGCAATTGGTTATACTTGTGTACTGTCATGGATACCTTATTAGTGGCACTTGACTGTCTTTTTGTTGTTTTTTTCGTTGAGGTGTCGTTGTTTTTTTATTTTCTATTTGAATGTTGTTTTCTCAAAAGAATGTGCCAAATGTATTGTGGTGATACAGCCAACCTTGTTCTTATTATCGTGCCTGACATTTGCCAAACATAGCAGTGATATCAGCTTAGCACACATGTTGAGTCAAAGGGAAAAGATCCGATTCAAACACCGCATCTCAGATTTAGATTTATTTGGTCGAGATAACGACTGAATGGGTTCCACAAAGCAAACCGATGTCTTGTCCTTGTTACCTGTACTCATAAATCAAACATGCCTGCAGCAATCAATGCCTTTGCCAACACTTATTTATTTGTAGTCACTGAGAGACACTGTGTATTTTTGTTGCCTTTTTTTTTTTTTACATGGTGGCTTTGTGTGGTGTTACCAGATATAATTTCTGATGCTTTTTTTGAAAAGCTCACCAACACTTTTTTTCAGTTTTCTTGAGTTCTGCAATTATATGCAATATATTCGTGACATATGCCAACAACCCGTAAATCAAATTAACTAAGAGCACAGTTACACAGACTGAAATACATGCAGTAGATAAATGACAAAGATGTTGCAAACCAGCAGTATATGAAAGCAAAGATGAATGAAGGATACACAGTGTAAAAAAAAGACTACTTGGTTTAAATCATCAAACGATTAGCAGCATATGGTGAGAGGAAAAATTCAAAATGTCCAAATCCATGTTTACATCTTTTCTATAATACAGAGAGACTGAGTTGTAAACTAAGGACTTGTTGTTTTTGTACAGTATACAAACATGTATGCAGGTAGCTACAGTAGAAGTTTCACTTTTGTACTCAAAATGTCAAATGCACCATAACTCAGTATTAAATTGTGCATATAATGTGCATGCCTCCATGCACACTATGTAAATACAAAAATGTCTGCATAAACAAGAACTTTCAATTGACTGAATACTTGTGCGGAATGTGTCTTAAAAGCTTTTTAGTAATGTAGTTATAATACAGAATATTTTGTTGTCATAGGTCATTGCAAAAAATTTCAGAGCACTGTAACGGTGCCAAATTTGGTGTTATTATTATCTTCCATAAAAGAAAAAAAAGAATAATAGCATTTGCACCATTTGTACGTTTTTAAAAGTGGTTTAAGGAAGCACTAATGTGTTCTCTGAATAAACAGTGAGATTTTTTAAAATTTTGTTTATCTCCATTATAGTCGCAATCAGTTATTTCAATTAACACATCTTCCCCATTGCAGAGAAAACACTGGTTGCTCTCCAATAGACTAAATGATTGCATCCTTTCTTAAACAATATTCTTCACGTTCCTTATTGATCTTTGTCCTTGATAGAAGGAAATAGCTCTTATATCGTTCAATGAAACATTTTGTGTAGGCTCACCTCTTCCATTAGCTTCTATGGGATCTTAAAGGTGTATTGTAACAGTATTGATAAATGCACAACAATGACCACATTTGATGAAACTTACTGATGCCAGCAAGACTGCAATATGGCCCTGTAGAGTGAAATCAGAGGAGTAATAACCTTTTGCCAAGATCATTTCTGATTTTATCCTTTCGGATTTTATCCTTTAAGTTAATCCTCAAATACCAGATAAACTTCACCTCTGCATCTACTTTGACCGACAATATTTCTCTTTATTGGCTGTGCTCTCTTATTATTAATGTATGCTGTACGCATGAGGCAGAGAAATTATAAAAACATTGTTATCAGTTGGAAAAAAAAAACATATTGTACCAGTCTGTCGACACGGCAATCAGACTTAAAGGGAATATCGACTGACTAATGCAAAGGTTAAAAGAGAGGTTGAGAAAAAGCAGTGCCACAGAGGACACAGTGCATAGAGAAATGAGCTTCCGAGGCCATGCTTTCCCTTTCCTGTAACAACCAGTTTTCACTGCTGAGCTTCCTGGCAAGTGTCCACTTATTTTCCAATTAATTTGGTCTCAGAGAGTCTTTTCTGAACTCATCTACGTGGTTAAATGAAGAGACCTCCTTGCACTTTTTCAGATTGTTTAACACCCTGTGACATCAAACTGTAAATCGATAGTTTTGCATCATAAAAAAATTCCATCATTGCATGGATGGTCATCGACAAAATGAAACTTTTCTGAGCTAATCCCAATAAAATGCAACTGAACACACAACTTAAACTGAAAACTTCTTATCCCAAAGCTCAATAATAACAAAGATTCAAACATTAGATCGGGATTTGCCAGGTTAAATCTCGCAATGAGTAACAACCTCTAATGTAAACATCATGTAGCAGACAGCCTCGTGGAGTCAGCAGCACAAAAGAGTATATATAGTATAGGAGGTGAGAGGAAACACAAAATGTTTATCTAGAATAATTTGATGTTAGACGCTCTTCATTATAGACTCTGGATTCTTTTTAATTTATTCAACCAAAAATTATGCTCTCGTGTGCTCTTGATTTGACACTTTGCTGGTGCAGATGGACGTTTTTAATGATGATATATAGGATGTGGCCTCCTCTGAGAGAAAACTGTGTTTATGTTTGCTTTGTGTTGAGGAACGATGCAGAGCAAGGCGGAGACTACTCCAAACTATTCCCATGTCTAAATGAAGCCATGTAATTACGACTTTGCAAACTCAATATTTCATCGGTCATATCCTCGCACTGTGTGTTGTCACTTTTTTGTTTTGTGACACTTTTGTAATGGACAGATAGATTTTGTAAAAATTTCTATGATCCCCATGCATCCCACTCCTTCAATATAGTCTGGTGGCAGAACAACAATACAAGCTGCACCGTGTTCTGCTGAACAATAATCCTTCTGTGTAACGTGTGAATGCTATAGATATATGTCAATGATTTGTCAAACAACCCCCTCTTAATAATGCTTCTCCAAGAATAATTTATATTCTGTTTTTTTTTCATGTTTTATTGTCCAGAAGTGGGCGGCTGAACGCTCTGAAATTGGAATTTGCCTCATCCTCGTTCTCTGCTCCATGTTGGATCTGAGCCAACATCAGCAGCCATCTTTGTGCCAAACTGGGTTGCAGGGTTGGCTGATCAAAAACAATATGAGATGAGAACTCCACAGGAGAAACAAATCATAAATGTGACCTCAGTCTGCTTGCAGTTGAAGGCAGCCTTGTGCTAATGTTTGTGTTTAACTGTTTGATTTTAGTGTCCGTGCATTTGGCCTTGGGCAGGGCAATAGGCTTGGGCTCATTCGTGACAAATAAATAATTACAAGATTTCTTTTTTTTATTATAAAAAAAACCCCTCACGTGTGAAGAGATTTCAAAAATGTGTAGATATTAGGCTACTCATGTCATCTTAATGGACTACAGGGTGGCTTCAGGGATTTTGTGGTCTTCGACGGTGACACCGCGGTGTTCGGATGGAGTCGATACTCACTGTTTTCTGTTGTGTTGTGTTTCCTTTTCATTACAGTATATCCTCATGTTTGCATGTGCACGGAAATGCTACCCCCAGATGCTGTGGGTGGTGCTCATTTCTTTATTATGCATGAAAATAAGTCACATTTGGGCGAAATGGGATAACAACAATTCAAGACAGACAATTGAAAACACACACTGGGATAACTGTTCTGTTGGCTTTTTTTTTTTTTCTTTCTTTTTTTTTTTTTTAAAGAAAACAAGGGGTCTTGTTTAAAATGTTGTGGATGTCTTTAGCCTATTTCATGTTTTTATTACCTTATAATAAGGTCATTTTATGATGAGCTGAATATTGAAATGAATTTTACTATATCCTTGTGATGGGGGGAGATGTGCTCCCCATGTTTACTTGGCACTTCAGTTTGTTGTAATGCAATTGTTTTGTTATTTCTATGTAAGTACTTGAATAAAGAAAAATATCACTTGCCTTCTGGATCTCTGCGTGTACACACACATACATGAATATTTCTGCATTAAAAAAACACACATTTTACAATAGCATGTGAACATTAGCCGTCTAGTACTGTATTATTAAATGAACACGTTGTAATGTTTGTATTTTTTGTCGCTTTAAAACTTCCTGAGAGGAAACGGGAGCGGCTAAGCCCCGGACTTCCGGTTTAAAGCTCCACTGTTGACTGGTAGAAAAAGGGGGATGAGGTCCTCGGAAGATAATAAAACTACCCAATGAAACCGGAATAAAAAGTTCACTCAAAATGAGCTGGTACGTATTTCGACTACAACATTAATTTAGCGTATTATATTGAAAGTACAAGTTGAAAGGATATAGTAATAGTGAACTAGGACAGATATATTGTCGACCCAGGCTCCGGCTACTTCCTGGCAGCGCTGCACAAACAGTGCAGCAGAACAGGAGTTAGCTCTAAGTTAGCTCGTTAAACTCGAGAGTAAAACCTCACCGAGAGACAGTGAAACAGGTCATACGTGGACAGCAGTGTGTCTGTGTTGTTAAACAGCTGCTAACGAAGTGGTAACGTTAGTTGTTGCGAACGGTGAACGTCGAGCGAAGGGTGTTTTGATAAAAGTCGAGTGTTTAGTTAGCTAACTTGTACAGTACAAAGTTAACGCTAGTTTGGTTGCTGAAACATTAAGTTGTCTTAGCAACCGAACCTACACATTTTTAATAGACTAACACTGCTGTCTGAAATTATAGCTGCTTGTGTATACTGTTTAAATAACCATAAATTGTGCCTTGAGCATAACGTGGAGACTCAATGTGGCTAATTGTTGGGTCAACAGGGTCATTTAAAGGCATTAGGCTGGTTGACAGATTGAGGATTTGGTATTTGTTGTACTCTTTTTTTTTTTTTCTTTTTTTTTTTCAGAACTTTATTTTCAACAAAAGACAAATACAAAAGTATAGGGAATACAATAAACAGTACAAAACAAACAAGACAAAAAAAAAAAAAAAAACCTTAATGCCAGAGGAGTTCAATGTCCACTCATTTCAAGTCTTTTCAGAGTTCAAGAAAATGTACTTCCTTTAAAATATTGAGAGTACTGATATTTGTTGTACTCTTGTGTGAGCACATTAGTAATATGATGATGTTCTGTCGTTTACCAGTAGCGACGAATTGAGTGTTTCCTAGAAAGTAAGTGGGTATGTCAGTGTGTTGATGGTTTGATACCCCTAACATGTTTACTGCTACAGACAAATCTGTGGGTTTCATCAATTGTTTGCAAACATCTAGGTCACCTTCACATATTGTTTTAGTAGTGCAACACAAGTTTGATGATTGTTTGGTGGGCTTTTTGGGAAACATTTGCCTTAAGTTTGGGCTACTAATCCACAAGTCTGAAGTTATCTATTGAAAGCAAAGAGAAGCCTATGACAGATAAGCACCATTTAATATCAGGTTTTGGGGGCATAGTTGACACATTTATGTCTGCAGACTCCGTCTTTGGATTGTGTTTAATTGAAGCGTCTGTATCATTTGTCATTTTAGCCCCACAACTGAAGTCACTTTAATATTAAGTATTATAGCTGATGCAATTAGTCGGTTGACAAGAAAATCATTCGGCAACTATTTTGCTGACCGATTATTCAATTATTTATTGTTTTTCTTGTTATTTTTCAAGCAAAAATGCCAAACATTTTCTGATTCCAGCTTCCCAAATGTGAGAATTTGTTGCTTTTCTTTGTCTGATTTGATAGTGAAATGAATGTATTTGGATTTTTGGGATTGTTTGTGTGACAAAACAATCAATTTCGAGATGTCACCTTTTTGTTGTGATGAGCAATTTTTAGTTGTGGTATTGCTTTGTAATTTTCTATGGAGCCACAGATGATTGCGGTACTAAGTTCAATGAATGAAGAGAGGTGGTGTGAACAACAGTTGGTTTCATGACATAGTCTGAATGGATGATATGCACAGATATTAGCTGAGTCTGCAAGTCTTGTCATCAGAGCTCTTCCATCCAGCTGGTGACGTCCCTGAGAAAGTAAACAACAGCAAACAAGGCTGTGCTATCATTTTCAGCCAAATGACAACAAGAAAAAAATATTCTTCTACATCAGAATATGTATTGTGCATTTCTGATTCTTAACTATTCTCTCAGATAAGTTAAGTTTATTTTAATGACATGTCCCAGATGATACACAATGCATCAATTGGCTTTACAGACCAACATCAGCACTAGTTCATGACCCAACTCAAGTTCTCTCAGGAGACCGAAAACGTCCCAAAACTTTTGCTTATGAGAAAAAGTTCACTCAAGAGTGTCAGAGAGTTTATTTGCTCGACAGTGTATTCTCATTTCGGCTATTTGTAGAAATAGCTATAATCTGAATCTGTAGCATTGTGCACTTTGTTCACATTTTGTTCACAAGAGAATATAGGGGAAATCAACCATATACAGTATACTGTATATTGTATTTTATTGCCCTTGTGTTGTCTTGATTTTTTTGGCAACAGGTTGTTTGTTGTTTCCTAGCCAAGTTTTGTTTTCTGTTCCTGAGAAACGGTTCCCCATCAAGTTCAGCAAGATGTGTAGTCTTCTGTAAAGTCTGTCCATCACTCTATTATATGTATCACGTAGGGGATAGCATGTTACATCGTCTTTCATAGCGTACTGTGTGTGATACCAATGGTTTGTATAGGTATTATTGAGGGATTTTAGAAAATGAAATGGCTGTAAGTTTGAATAGATCAGACCTGTATCTCACCACTGACAAACTTTTGGTCAGTGTTTATTATTTATTATTCAGCTATAACTATAATTGTTTTTTACAAGTATGGGAAGCTTTGTCATACCAGTCCTCAATTGTGTGCTGCTGTTTAGGAGTTTGAAAAGAGGTTTGAATTGATTCAGTGCTCGTTTCTCACAATTACGCAGTTCAAGAGGAAATGCAGGGAAACACATATTACACATATTAGGCTTATAACGAACTCTTTCAGTACGTCTGTGACGTGTATGTACATTAACGCCCTTTATAATACGTTACATATTCTTAGTGTCATTTCCAGGGAAGACAGTAATCAAGGAAGCAAGATGGCGTCACGCAGTTCAGTCAGACAGTCAATAGCTGGCAAGCGGCGCTTCTGCCAGCACGCACCGCCAAACACAAGGTCAAGAGCGGGGTGCTCGACCAGTGAAAAGAGTCCTTTATGGGCTCTGCTGACTGATGCATTCCAGTAGGGCCTGCACACTTGCCTCTATGACGTGAGGGGTTTGACTTTGGGGTCATCGTCAGAACAATTCCACTTCCCAACATCTTCAACTAGCCCTCTGTGCTCCGTGGAATATCCGAGGTCGAATGATGCACTGTCCCTCGTAATGGCGTACACATTTTGAGTTTTAGTGAAAAGCCATCGGGTCGTCCAGTCGATGCATAATGCGTCCCGGATAGAGAAGACTGTCGTGTCTTTGTTCTTGCCTACGTGCTTACATGATGACAGTGACGTGTAGCCTATTACAGCAAAGATCAGATAACTCTGTAAATGCAGTTTTACCGTCTTGCTGATGATGACAGACAATGTGTAACAGTGCACTTTTTTTTAATGCATCTGGGCCTGAAAATGGGCCAAATATCACCGTCAACCTCTCTTGTCACTGTGAATCTCCAAATCCTATCCCCTAAAACGATCCTATTTACGTATTCTTTTTGGGTATTGGTTTGTATATTTACTTGTGTGAGTAAATGTTTATCGGTGAATCTGGATTCAAATACTGTAACATACAAGTACTATAATGACAGTAAATTATTCATCGAATTGTCCAAAGTATCTAGCACTAAATACCAAGGCACTATTCAATCAGCTGAACTGCCCACGCCTGCCATCAGTAGGCTTAGATTTGTTTTTTTTCAGAAAATTTTGGACTTCAGCTGGTGTAACACATAAGTTTTCGGTCTTCAGCTGCCTTGTGGTCGGGCCTCTGCCATCTCAGACGCTAGTTCTGGGTTCACAGGACCCAACTTACCAGTGTTTCTAAATGTGACAGCCCCTACAGAAATATGGCTGTGTGAAGAAACATTAGAAATGATTCTCACAGTGACTTACCATCCTCCCTCGTTCTCATTCTCTCCCTCTGGTTGCCTGCTACATTTTCCCTCTCCCTCCCCGAAGCACACTTCACTCTGTGTGTTTGCCAGTTCTCATGAGCAGTTGAAGAGAGAGTGACCACTTTCCTTTGGCTCTTCGTAGAAGTGGATACACTCTGAATCTATAACATTAAGGACTCTCTTCAGTTTTTTTTTCCCAAATATAGCAAATTTTGGTACATTGAAAGGAAAATCCATCCTAATACAGTTACACTTGGACTTGGACTCTCTCGATGTCATCGAGAAACCAATCCTGTCATGGTCCGCTCTGCCAAAACATGGCAAAAGAGTACATTGAAAGCTAACATTTAAATATATGTTTCATGGCGCGTTGATGGCTGTTTGGAACACTGTAATGTTTATACTTAACTCTTCCATTAGGGTTTTTGCTGTGGATGTCATGATTTTTCTCCCCGACACACCCATCAAATGGGAGCAAACATGAAAAGCTGTTGCCAAACGTTGTGCAATGTTGGTAGTAAACCCAACTGTCCAACCAGAAAAACAAAAACCAATGCAGAATTGCGAAATCGCCACCGCTAGTGCTCTCCATTTAAAAGGGAACGCCAAATCAACAAAGTGGCAGTTTATTTGTCAATTTTCTTTTAATACAACCACATTGGCTGTGCAACCATTATGTGTCCTATTCTTACGTATGAGTCATGTTATGTAAGGGCTTGGCGATATGGAAAAATCAAATATCACAATATTTGTTTACCAAATATCTCTATCGATATTATGACGATTGTAGGGTTAACTATTGCTGTCTTCACAAAAATTTTTACACAATGCGACTTTTGATAAATAATCATAAGTAATGTGGATAGAATGACTGAGTGGGTAAAGACAAATAATAGAACAGTCTGGTAAATTCAGAAAATCACTTTACTGTAATGCAGCCTTTAAAACCAGAAAAAGACAACATTTAATGCCATTTTATGATATTACGATATCCAAAATCTAAGACTATATTTAGTCTCATATCACTATAACAATATAATATCGATATATTGCCCACCCCTATGTTATGTTCCCTGAAATTTCAGATATATAATTGTTAAAATGGACACGCACGGCTATTGCACATGTTAGTTAATCAAGCTTTATTTATTCAGGAAGTCTCATTGAGGTCTCTTTTACAAAATAGACCTGAAACAAATTACATATACAACATCAGAATAAGACAATTCAGTCAGACAAAGCAATCACACACACACAGACACACTAATTAAAACAATCACAAATATTATTAGCAAGAAATCCTTTAATGTCCCTCAGAGGAATGAGTGTTTTGCAGTTTGTTCCAGTAGCGAGATGCATAGTACCTATTAGTGTAAAACCTATTAATATATACGAGTCACTTGTGTAGCTGTGTGTAGTTGTAGTTTCTGCCTGAATTACCGATTCATCATTCATAAACACTGGATATGTACTCAACAATAAACCAGTGCTTAGGGAGGCAACTTTCGGTGATTGGTTGGTGCGTGTCTGACCAGGCTGAATTGATTCTCAAGTATTTTTTTTTTTTTTTTCCAGACTTAAATCTCATAGTGAAAACGGATCTTGTAAGATGTAGTTTGTGTGCGAGGCTTGTTCTCCTTATTGTAACTTCGGGAGAGCACCGATTGATCTCCAGCCTAAGTTTACATTCAGTTAATTGAATTAAATTATGTTACTGTTGCTATTTTGGAAAGGGAATGCCACACAATTTCCTAACCGATTCGTACATAGTGTGCAGTACGTACTGTACTTCGTGTGACGTTATAGTGTACCTATCAGGTAATCAGAGAAAGGTGAGTCACATACGATGTTGGTGAGTAATGTCCGTGGTTATTTTCCGTGTCGGCTCACCCAAATGATGACACAGTGGGTGAAACTCCTTCCTGAGCCAAAAGCAACAATTTAGGCATCAGTGATCGGTACAGATTCTAATGAATAAAGGATTTATTCCAAACTTCAATAAATAAAAGGTCAGTCAGGACAATTGGTACCTCATACAACCTAAAGCACAGCACCAACACAGCCAGCAAATCAAAGGAAATCTTGATACCTGAGCCACTAGTGAAACCTGCTTTTTTTTTTTTTTTTTTTACTAGATTATTCTTGCTGTTATTTGACCATGTTGAGTTTTGTGATTGAGCTGTCATCAAAAGGATCTTCCCCACACATCAGTAGCATTCCCTGGTTGCACAACGAGGCCCTACATCACACCCTCTCTTTTCCATCTCATTAGTCTACACACCTTTCTTTTGACGCAGCTGCTGCCTCACCCTGCCTGTCAGCGGCAACTGTCCATCATATAGCTTAGATTTCAGGCTATTAGTGCCACATCAATGACAAACCTACAGCCAAGCACATCGGCAAGGCATTCCCGAAGCACTCTGATGCTCGGCAACAACTTATTAAGGCAATGGCAGGGTTTTGAAATGGGGATAAAAGATTGTGTTTTAACTAAGAAGGAACATGTTTCTTTTTCTTTTACCAAAACTATAGTCGGGATGTCAGCGTGTTTGTCTTTCAAGAGTGAAGAAAAGTTTGCATTTCATTCTCAAAATGAGGTGCAACCACTGCAGTTACACTGAACCCCAAGACATATTTTGTTTTTGGATTGATTTGTAGCAATGGTTTCTCAAGTTTTATTTTAAAAGAAAGTCATTGTCCTGGCTGTACCCTTTTGAGTCCCAATATATTAGTGTGTCTAGGCTTACTATTGTTCCTGATATACAATATAGCGTGTGCATCTGTGTTTGATTGCCAGCCGGGGTCATGCAGTAAAGCCACACCGAGAAGAGGGACAACCACTTCTGTTTAGTGATATCCGCCTGCAATGGGAGCCAGATGTGTTCAGTGATGACATGTAGTTAATGTACACGGCTTTGACCACACACTCCAGAGAAGCAGCAGGAATTAACAGCTTCAGATTGTTGGTGTCAGGGATCTGAAAGAGGCGCTTGTTCACCTTTCGACCTGCACCTGCCTCTAGTCACCCATCACGCAACTGATGACAATCTAAGCGTTCAGTAATTCCACCTTTTAGGTAGTCATTTTCCAGTCGCTTATGTCTGTCAGTCACCTGTCATTTGTTTTTGTGTGATTTCAGGATTCCCTTCAAGATTGGACAACCAAAGAAGCAGATTGTCTCTAAAACGGTAAGTCGCTCACTAGAACAAAAGCTGACTCGATTCACTCATCAATCAGAAAGGTTTAGTGCATAAAATTGTATCAAGTACTTGAATAAAACTTGCTTTAAAGCTGCTCTATACGATATCCAGAGCTTTAATAAAGCAGCAAACACCCGTTTGCTATGTAAAGAAATAGAGGATTATTGTCTACCTGAGCAGAAAATGAAGTCACTCTCCCTCTTGAAAAAACAACAACAAAAAAATCAGTCAATTGATCAATTACTTGAAATGTAGGCTATAAATGCTGTCAAGTTGAGTCCAAATGTAATTTGTTTAAAGGTATATAATTGGTATTAACATTCAATAACATTGCATATTTCCCTGGTGCTGCTAATAAGGGATTATATCATCTTATTTGATCTTAACATGATTCAAATGAAATGTGTTTCGGTTTATCACTATGAAACAGGTCTGTATTAAGTATTAAGGTTGAAAAGTTTTAGAATACAAATAGTTCCAATGGCATCTAAGAGTACAAATGGTAGCATATGCTTAATCGGTGTTACAGTTATGAGGGGGTCCTTGGAAAATGTTCTCCTCCGTAAGGGGTCCCTGACCCCAAAAAGTTTGAGAAACCCCTGGTACATCACAGTATATACAACATGAATAGCAGTCTAAATAATGTCATCAGAGTGCCTCACCCTAAAGAGTGATGTCTGAGCCACGCAAGGGGGCAGAGGTGGTTACCTTGAAGTGACAGTGAGTGGGTGATCTCCTTGCTGGAGAAAACCACTTCCACTGTAATGGGTCTGTGGCCCGGCAGTCACTGTCGGACCGGGTTCCCGGCTTCCTGTGCCATCCTGGCAAAAACCAGGGAGTGGGTTAGAGGCAGCCTAGTTAGATGATCCACTGGTGACAAAGTGTCAACTGCCCGCCTCGTTGTTTTGGCCTCTGTGTTTACATCCAGGATCCCACAGAGCCACAAGACAGGAACCCATGCTGCCTCTGTAACCTGCTTGGCATGTTTTAGAGACATGGTTGGACAAGCTGTCCTATCCCTCGTTGACCCTGGGAACTTGAAGCACTCAAGTATTTCAACCGCTGAGTTCTTTAGCTGTGGTCTGTTCCCCCCAACAAGTCCTTGTTCCCGAGAAAGTACGTGACCCAGGAACTATCGGCCTAAATGTAAAGGGGTTAAACCAATGAACCATGGTTGAGTGGTAACACAAGCCTCGAGACTCCAACAACCCATGTACATAATTCATTCAGACTACAAACAAGAACTGGTTGTTCCTCGTATTCTCCAGTTGATACGAAAATGTCAAAAGGAATTTTGTCCCCAACTTTGTTCTTGACTTAGTTCTTGGGACATGTTGTTCCTCAGACTCTGTACAATGTATGTATACGATCATCATGTGTTCATACCTTGTGATGAACCAATTGACACACATTTGAAATACTGAAATCCCAGAATTTGACATGAAATTTGTTCTTTTTTTAGGTTGAAAGAGACTTCGAGCGAGAATATGACAAGCTCCAAAAGTAAGTCTACATTTTGAACTACGGTCTATATTAAGGTAGACGATCAAAGAGGTTTCCTATATGTGGTATTCATATCTCTTTGGAGAGTTTGTGATTGTAATACAGGGTTATATTGAACTCAAAACCTACTTTGTTGTGTGCTCGATGTCCAATGCATGTGTGTGTGTAAAACTGTGGTCTTTTGGTACCTTCAATTTGGTGAAAGGTGATTTCTCCTACGCTATATCTGTATCCACATTATATTTTCCTGGAAGTACTGCTCTTAAATCGAGTCATCGGTTAGAGGTCTTCCTTGTGCCAATATGAAAAATTCATTGTCTGATTATCTTCATCATCAACATTTCATTTTCTAGTTATTTAGAAGTAAAATGAAACAAAAGTAATTGCCTGACGACAATCTTTTTATTATTTATCATAAAATATATATTCGTTATTGTGCATTCCCTAGTCAGATAAATATGAAGTAAGAAATATGTATCGGACACTGTAAAAAAAAAAAGATTTTGGAAATCTGAAAACATTGGAAGATCTTTTCACAAATATACGCATGTTTTATCCCAAATAGATAGTTGTAGTGAATTATACAATTATTTTATAATTTTGCATGTCGATATTTTGGCTTTACATGTTTACAAAGCACTCTGAAAATCTCACACTTAACATGCTCCTCATTGTACACACAGTTTCTTTGTCCCACACCATTTGCCAATCCCTGCTGCGTTTGGGCAGTTTTTTTTTTCTCAACATTGAACTGTGAAAGAACCCACATTTTGTGCTATGGTGTTGTCTGAAATTAGACATTGGGAAAGAGAGCTTTCTTTCTATTAGATGTTCCCTTCAGCCTCTGATAAACTTAGATTAAAGATAGAAGTTGAAGTTATAATGATATGGGATTTCCTGTGGATGCACCATTAGTGTTCATAAATTCAGAAAAAGTTTAAATGTCCAAGTATTTCATTAACTTGTGGATGAAGACATTCTCAAGGCTTTTTACAAGCAACTAAAAACCCTTAAACTAAAAAATGAAATATATAAACAGTTGACTGCTATTATTTAACCAGCCTACTTTGAATTGAGTAACATGATGTCAGTGTTTCTATGAAACAAAGGAGGGGAGAGGGGTTCAGAGAAGTTACGCACCAAAGACCTGAGAGCTCAGTACATTGGGGCCTTCTCTTACTGCGAGGCTGAGGTTAGAGAAACTCCCTGAGGGCCCCGCAGAATTGAGTGGGAGCACCATTTTCCTCTCAGGTTTTGTTGAGTAGGAGGGCCCATTATCAGGAAGGTGTGGTGCCAATAGACCTTATAGATGAGTCAGAGCAGCAGGCATGTACGGACTTTTAGGTTCTCCACCCTGGAGATCCATATCAACACACTGCGGTTCATCTGTGACCTAAATATACTCGGTAGGCTTCACCATGATTCCTGTTTTTGAGCCCTGTCTGCCTGACAAAAGATTTTGGTGTAATTTGACTTTTGATTTTGTTGGATTAATAATATTGAATCTAAAATAAGTATAACTGCCATGTGCACAGCAGCATGCTTCTCATACCGACACAGGGTTTTTGAGGCCAATACTGATATTAATATTTGAGAGTAACAAACGTCTAATAACAATCTATTAGCCGATTTTCATTTTACATAAACGCATATCATACACAAACATTGCTAGATTGATTGATAAGGAACCCTTACATTTGTTATAAATAGGGGCTGTCAATCGATTAAAATATTTAATTGTGATTAATCACACATTTTTTATCTGTTAACAATTCACCTTAAAGGGATATTTGTCAAGTATTTAATACTCTTATCAACATGGGAGTGGGCAAATATGCTTGCTTTATGCAAATGTATGTATATATTTATAATTGGAAATCAATTAATAACACAAAACAATGACAAATATAGTCCAGAAACCCTCACAGGTACTGAATTTAGCATAAAAAATATGCTCAAGTCATAACACGGCAAACTCAAGCCCAACAGGCAACAACAGCTGTCAGTGTGCTGACTTGACTATGACTTGCCCGAAAAAGCATGTGATGATCATAAAGTGGGCATGTCTATAAAGGGGAGACTCGTGGGTACCCATAGAACCCATTTTCATTCACATATCATGAGGTCAGAGGTCAAGTGACCCCTTTGGAAATGGCCATGACAGTTTTTCCTCGCCAAAATTTTGCGTAAGTTTGGAGCGTTATTTAGCCTCCTTGACGACAAGCTGACATGACATGGTTGGTACCAGTTGATTCCTTAGATGTTCTAGTTGTCGCAAGTTGCGTTAATGAGTTAAAGAAATTAGTGGCGTTAAAACAAATTTGCGTTAACGCGTTATCATTGCGTTAACTTTGACAGTCCTAGTTATAAATAATTAGAACCATAATGTGTTGTGAGCTGGACATGTACGCTTAAAAAAAATCAACACGTCGGTGCTCTCTACGTGAAAACTATGTAACAGCTTCACTTTTTACGAATTTTCTTAAATGACATATACACTGATATGTTATATCTGCAATTAGCAAATATACCCCATGATCTATTGGCCCAAGTGATTTTTCTGTCTAGCTCTACGCTGGACACACACAAAACAAAAACATGCAATCATTTCGTAGCTTGAACGCTAATTGGCTTAACTGCATCGCCTGACCTGGTTCTTGTGTGAACTGACCAGGTATTTACCCCAAAGGGATCTGGTGTGAATGGTCAAACATGGTTGAATGTCTGTTCATTATCTAGTGTCATGCGAGGGGGGTTTGTGTGTGAAAGTCCTATAAATTACGTGTAGTGTCTTTGCAGTTTTCAATAGACGATGCGGCTAGATGATTGTGGCTGCACGGGCCCAACATCGGGGCACTGGAGCAAGGAGCAGCAGCTGTTCCACTAGGCTGCTCTATTAGCACCTTTTGGAAAGAGACTCCAGGCTCACCTGGCACTCATCCAGCATGGCTCTCTCTCTCTCTCTCTCTCTCTCTCTCTCTCTCTCTCTCTGTCAGTGCTGACAGAGTAGGGAAGATGCAACAGCATTGTGCAACACATTTAAAAGTAGGAGGTACTATCTGGAACGCGTGTTTCACATGCACAAACAAGCACTACAAGAGCACATCTTGAGTGCACAGGAATTGGACTCGGAGCACGCTAGTTTGTTTACATGGTGAGATGCTTTCACCCACTATCCTGCAACCCGATCTCCGTGACTGGCAGGGTTTTACTGTTACACTGTTATTTTCCTCATTCCATATTTGTCTCTTTTCATTACTCGCAAGTGTTAACTGTGTCAGCCAATTTGCAAGACTATTTTAGTTTGAGTTTGTTTTGCACGATGCCCTTCATTGACTCCACTGGCATTCAGAATTGCATTCAAAAACAAAGTTGAGTTATGTAGTATGATTTCTCAACTGTTTAAACTTGCTGTCAACACAAAGATTGAAATGATAAAACTGACCACATAGAGGTGTTTCCAAATGTTTTTTGGAACTGTGTTTACATGGACATGAATAACCTGTTTTATGAACGGGGTATTGGAGTATCCCGTTTATGTGTTTGAGCATGTAAACACTACATCCCGTTTTCTGAAACCCGGATATGCTAGCTGGAGTACTCCGAAAGAAACCAGGATGCTGTTGCATATCCTTGCACCTTAACCCGGGCTGGTTATTGAGCGCCGCCAACGATCTGCGCAGGCGCTGCTTCAGCCAAGTGATGTAACAGAAATGCAAACAATGGTGCCAGCGAAAGCGTCTCACTTTTGAAGCGACAAAGGAAAACGGACTGTGCGTTCCAATACCCATACTACCATACTATTTAGTATGCCAGAAAAAGATTTACTATGTTCCAATGTTAAATGCAGTATGCCAAAAATACCAGGATGTCCTACTGCATCCGGTCGCATTTTGCAGTATGCATGCCAGCATGTTTTTCTGTCTATTCTCACCCACAATCCTCTGCGAAGCGGATATATGAGCAGGAGGGTCAATATTATGACAAAGTAGTGTGTCCCAATTGTATGCATACTGCATTCAACAGTACGTAATTTGTAAGGGGGGGCTGCATTATGTACTAAAAGTAAAAAAAAAGAAAAAGTAGGCGATTTGGAACGTAGCCCATGTTTTGTCTTTTGGTAATGAAAGAGGCTGCGTATCTTCATCCACTGCTCCCCTCCTCCTGCGTAGTGGTAGTGACAGTGACTGTGGAGGACAGTGTTATAAGAGTAACGTAACTGCTTTCTGGAATAGCTCAGCAAGTAGTGTGTGTGGTTAGAGAGAGAGAGAGAGAGAGAGAGAGAGAGACGGTGGATGAGCTCAGAGCAGACAGGTGTTGACGATCGGAGCAGAGAAGAAATTAGCAGTTAATTTGTCAAGTGGTAGTAAATGTACAGTGTAGTGTTTGATGCTTCCTGTCGCTCTCATCTCCCATTGCCGGTTTGTTTTTGTAAAAATCACAGCACCTGTGCAAATAGCATGCAGTAATCAGTCACCGGGTTACTACTATTTATCATGTATACAGGGAATATGAATAGCCCGATTTCTCTGTGCTCAACACCATATACTGAATAGGATCAGAACCGGGATAAGCCTCGTAAACGGCTTATTCATGTCCACGTAAACGCACAAATGTCAGAAGCAATTTTCTAGCTGCAGGTATTACTCAGAATAGAATATGCTGCATGGAAATATCGCCTCTTAGGTCAGCTTTTAAATTCACTTTAAGGTGTTCTCAACAAAACAGAACAAACTGGGATGATTATCTGATCATACGGGGACCTGAACTCTTCACAGCACATTCATTGTCCAGGTCCACATGGAAATGTATTTAGTGGGCAACCTCTGTTATGGAAACAGGAAGAAGCCCTCTAATTATAATACTGGCTAAATCCTGCCTGAAGTATTGTAATACAATTTGAGTAGCATTTGCTGCAAGTGTCTATTTCTAAATATCTGCAACGTAAGAGTCATTGCTTTTAGAGGAATGCCGACATGGCTTATGAGACCCAGTTACATCTAATTGGCGAGAGAAACACAAGAAGTTACTGTGGAGATTGTTCTGACAGAATGATTTTTTTTCCTGTGGTGTGAACAATAAGGGATGAAGTTACATCATTTACTGCAAATGACATTTTTGGAACAACCTCCATCTGGTCTGTGGCGATTCAGAGCAAAATCCTAAAACACGTCAAGACAAACAAAAGCATGTAGAGGACGAGTTCTGATAGGAAATAATTAATGATTTTTAGTTACCCTTAGACCCTACAGCCTCACAGTTTACTAGCCCTTTTGTTAGTGCAACAGACACGTGAATAAATTAAATTGCAATTACGGATCACAATCTAAAATCAAAAGCTGTTACAAATACAATCTGACACGGGCTAATACCACTAAATGTTTCTGATGCTGCTGTTGACAGTTGTCCAGGAACCCCACATGCTATTTTGTGACAAACATGTACAAAATGCCCGTGTTATGATTGTACTGTATGTGATTCAGAAGATTCACATTAATTACTGTTTTTAACTAAGAAGTTATTTGGCTTCAGAACTCGTTGGATTGTGCCACACAAGCTGTTTGGTTTACTTTGATGATGGAGTTTCCTTTACTGTCTTGTCGCTTGAGTTTTGTTTTATGAAATGAAGCCGTGTGAGCTAACTCATTGCGTGTTCTATAGACATATTAAAAGCTTCACTGATAAATAATAATAAGAATTAATCCTAAATTTGAAGCCATACTCCTTAGGTTTAAAAGTTTTAACAGCCAGTATTGATGCAGCAGAGAACCAATCACATTCATGTTTGGTTCATGCACCTGTGCTCTTGCTGGAAAAACTGCCCAAACCCTGTATTTGGAGGCACCAGACTGCCATTTGTGATTTTCCGAGCCATATGTAGGTTACCACAATGTCCTTAAATCTTGTGGCCAGTGGCCATAGTGCCCCCACCAGAAATCCTATGGGATTACACAGCTATTGTCTTCCTTGTTAATATAATCCCTCAAAGCAAAGATGGAAATGAAACCGCCACGTTCCCTTTTTCATCAAACCAGGAGAAATGATATGACAGCAGTCTCAGGGGAGAGTCTAAACCCCTCGTTTGCCTTAATTGATATAATGAATGGCATGTGTTTTCAGCCTCCATAGTCTGGTAATTGCCATTTTTAACACCCATCAATGGAATATGTGCAGTGGAATGATTGAAGACATTAATGCTTTTGAGCGGAAATGTAGTTGACAGTAACAAGAAGGATTCCCTGTATTATTAATTAGCTAACGGATGTTATAATAACATTTTATGTGGAATCAATGAAATGTGTAATTCCTTCATGAACCATGTTTTTTTATATACTAATTTCCTTTTCTAGGTTTTTGGTTTGTATGTTTTCTGTGTCAATGTCAACACGTCTTGACTGGATGGAACAGATTTTGAAACGTATATATAGATTAATTATGATACGGTTGTGGAGACAGTGTACCATTGTTTGTTATACATTTCAGCCCATATTTCCCATTGTTGTCGATGTTGCTGATGCTGTACTGTATTACTGAACCAGAAGCTGGCTGATAATCATTCTTCTTCTTGTCTTACAGGCTGGAGGATCAGACGAAAAAGCTTCACAAGGACATGAAGAAAAGCACTGAGGCTGATTTAGGTGTGTTCTACCACCAACGTGTGCGCTACCGCCTGGTGCGCCATTGATCTCCACTTGTTCACCAACATACTTGATGTTGCTTGGCAGGTTTTTCAGGGCTAGAAAGACGCTTTGGTTGCCTTGGCTTGTTTGGTGGCGCATCAGTTCTCTGAGCGACTCGACAAATGAGACGGAGCAGGCCTTTGCCTTAATCTTTCATAGGTTTTTCCAGGCTATCATAGTGTGCGTGTGTGTGTGTGTGTTTTGGATTTAGGGCTCGATTTGTCTACCATCTCTGCCTTCATTTATTCAAGCATTTTGTCGGCCACAGAAACCATGTTTACTCTACTTTATATTTGCTGATTTGTTGGTTTTGGAGTTGTGTATTTGGGAAGCAGCAGTAGACATGGCCTGTGGTAAGTAGTCAGTTGTGTGGGGGTGGAGGAGCGGGGACGGATGGAGGAGTGAGAGGCTTCTTCATTTCCTCTCCTTTGTGCTCGGGAATATGGATGTCTGCATCATCAAAGTGTCATAGCTGTCAGGCCCTCATTATCGTTAATGGATTCCATCTGTTGCACAGGTCCCGTCTCCACCAACTGCTCCCAAACAAAGAACTGGACCTACTCTGCATGTCAGCACTGCATTTAATACACTGCTTTCTATATCGACCGTCATTTATCAAGTCAAGGGTGGTGATATGCAGAGCTCTATTGAACTCACTTCCAATTAGCCGCTGAGGGACGATAATATCTTTTAAGGCTTCGCAGTTTCAATTAGACTAAGTAACAGAAGGCAGAGAAAGTGGCGGGGATAACTGTGCTTTGCATACTGAGGAATTGTTCACGCTGTTTCAGCCCCAGGTGATTACAAAAAGGCTTCACTTATTTGCACTTCACTAACACAAATAATTAAATCACCACCCTCGGGTCACCTTTTTTGGTTTTTCACGACCCAATAATAAACACGTCTCTCAGTCATATCAGACGAGGCCAAATCAAGCAATTTGTTACCTGTCAAACGGAGAGAGACGCAGAAAAAAACGCCACACAACGATAATTGATTGGTTGAGAATTGGTCTTGAGAGACTCCCGAGGGAGTGTGAAAAGAGACCGGCGACTGTTCCGGATCTCCCATGAAGCCCATTTTCACCACAGCCTCTCCTGTCAGCTTGTATCTCCTCGGTGACGCTCATTTATTTTGACTGTGAAGCCATAATCTGATATGTGCTCTGTGTCTAAACAAAGTGGCATGAGTGCAGATTAACAGTAATTGGTGGTGTCAGTGGAGAAACGTTGCAAAGATTCTTGGTGAATATTTAACACGGCAGCCAGCCCCATCAACCCCTCAGATTGTTACAATGGGGGCAGCACTGTGCCACTTTGCTCTTTCCCGAAAGCTCACTTTTGAAGACCCTACCGCATACAAACACACACACACACACACACACACTGATGAAACGCTTGAAGCCTTAGGGTAATCCACAAAAAGGGTTTAAGAAAAACGTAAAAATCTGGCGTTGAATTGGATTAGAATGTGTAGATGAGGACATCTTCAGTAACCATTTATATGGGCTGTAGTCTACATGATTGTCTTTTTTTTTACTATGTTTTAACAGTATCCTCTGCTTTGTGTGTGTGTGTCTGTCTCTCAGCCATGTCCAAAGCAGCAGTGAAGATCTCTGTAGACCTGCTGAGTAACCCGCTGTGTGAGCAGGACCAGGCCTTCCTGGAGTCCATGACCGCTTTAGATACAGCCATGAGAAGGATGGACGCCTTCAACCAGGAGAAGGTCAGACTCATTCCCACAGTCTTTCACACTTTTAATTTCAGTGTGTTTGTCTCACTCTTTTGCTGTCTTTCTCCGCTTTGTTTCCTTGGCACTTGCCACTGGCACAGATACCATTACATTAGTACCGGGGGAAATGTCCTTCCTCAGACATACAAAGTAGGAATCTAGACGAGTTTTTTTTGTTGGAAATGCGTGTTTTCGTATTTGTCAATATTGTGCAGCCTGTGGACTAAAAACTATCCGTATGTCTTTCCTTCTGCTGTTTTTGAAAAGCATCTGTGGCATCATCCTCTATAAGCTCATGCTACTGGTTATCAGCTGTGAAGATTGATGCATTTGTGACTCACTGGTGTCTGAAATAACTCATACAATGGAAAGGCCTTTTCTCAACAGGGAAATACTGTATGTCCTACCGCAAAATTCACAGAAGTAACTCTGTGCATGGCTTGCATAGTGAACAAGTCTATTGTGTTGCTTGCATTTGTTATTGAAACAAACATTTGGCTTCAGTTCAACACTTTTTTTTTTTTTACATAGATGGTTCACCCTATATAGTAAATGGTAAATGGACTTTCTAGTCTTCCAACCACTCAAATCGCTTTAAGGAGCAGACACACCAAACCGACTGTCAGAGAATTAGCAGCGAAGAAGGCCGCCTGTTGCGTCGCCTCTCATAGCCTGTGTCTTGGCCAAAAAGTTGTACTCGAACACACTGCATAGACTACAGCCAATGGCTACAACGTACGTCTCGTGCCTGTGTGAAATGAAATAACTCTCCATACCAGCAGGTCGCAGTAGTCTGTATTCGTCATTCAAAAAGGGAAGACCTAGGACGGCGGATATACAAGCCGTTGTTATGATACGTACATGAAACAAAGCGGCGTTTGCCGACCATTTTCTCACCACTTTCGCTCACCGCTTAGCTTCGTTCCAGATGGCCATGTCACTGTGAAAATATCCGTGTATTGGAATGATCAGATGAGATGAAGATGAAAAATGAAAAGAGCCTTCTGCGATTGCTACGTGTTTGCTTGTTTCCCTCGCTTCCATTTCTTCTTCTTGTGCACTGATTCGCTTAAGCTGAACAGCCAATCGGAGTGATTTCTCTCACCGACGGGCTCCGCTGCCGATTCAACATGCTGAAAAAACCTCCGACACGGGCAGACTAGAGCCGGCGGTGCGGGACACAACGCAAAAACTAGACCGACAGACGCTCACCGACGGCCCCAAACTGACCGTTGGCTCGGTGTGTCGGGGCCTTTACACTACATGTCAACATTCACACACATATTCATACACTGATGGCAGAGGCTACCATGCAAGGTGCTAACCTGCCCATCAGGATCTAATCTAAATGCTCATTCATCACCCTGGGAATCACCAAGATTCAGATCTTACCTCCAGACTGACACAACAGGCACTAACCATCCATAGAGCCCCACTGCTAGTGTGGCTAGAATATGGTCCATTACTTCCTTCACCTACGTTTCCTCTCTTGTGGCACTTTTTTTTTGTATTTTGTATTTAGAGTATTTGTTGATTTGTAGTGTGTTTCCCGTAATCTTTGTGTGCTTTTCACTCTTGCTTTGTCCTAAGGGGCAACCGCAGATAGGCAGACATTTCTTTCCAGAAGTGTAAGCAGCACAGCGTACTGTTGCCTCGCTCTCTGTCTCTCTCTGTCTCTCTCACAGCTGTACTTTGTGAAGATCTCTTGTTTGGCTGTCAGGCCTCTTCAGATTATTTGCAGGGTGCACTTCAGGTTTTTGATTAGAATCATCGCCACAGGTAGTTATAATGTGAATCATAGTGGCACCGCATATGTACATCCTCAAGGCACTACACCGCGAAGGGTAGACTTTTAAAAGAGGAAAAAATACAAGAGATCACACTAAGGCGTATACCGATTGACTTTTTTCCATCTGTGTTTTCTTGACTCATTGCCCTGCTGTTAGGTGTTCTGGGCTTTTCACATTTGTAGCCTTCAGAATATTCCCCTTCCGTTTCACAGTTAGCTGTGCACCAGAATGATTTCATAACTCCACAACAGCGATCCAACACGGTGGAGAAAATGAATACCTTTCTACGAAGTGGATCATTCTTTTTATTCCACGGTAAAAAATTGTAATGTAGTATCTCGGGAACAGCACGCCATCTGGATTTGTGCGTATTGGGTTGAGTGGACATGATTTATATGTTCTACGAAAACCGCATGAAATGGACACAATTTCCATAGAAAATCAATCTTTAACCGATCACTGAGTTGAAGCAGTGTCCATGCTACAAACCCAAACTCCCACAGAAATGTCTTATCATTAAAACTAGTACATTTTTAACTATATTGTCAATCTAAGTAGCTTGAGTTGGTGAATAAATCTTGCGTAATGTACTTAAATGTGACAAATAACAAGAAAGTTGTTGTATTGAATATAAAAAGGGGCTTAACGTGTAAGGTAGATTTTAAGCAACTATGCTGTGGCAGTCGCTTTTGTTTCCTTCCTTTCTTCTTCAGCTTTAACAAACCCGTCTTTTAGACCGGCTATACTCACAGCTCATCAAATTTTACAGGAGGAGCCATTTTGAGTGACTAGACAAAGTAGAATGTGGGTTGGATTGAGCGTGTGGGTTTGTGACCCGGGGTGCGTATGTTCCAGGACTTGGCTTGGTCGAGTGCCCAGGAGAGCACTCCTGCCAGTTTTGACTGTTTTCAGCATGAGAGTAACTTTTACATTCTTCATATTTTATACAATATCAAATTTATTTGCTTTTTTTTGTTTCATTTTCACTGTCTTCGAATTTTGAACCGAAGAAAATTTTTCACCACGCACACTTGACTGTCATTGGATAAGTGATGTTGGGGACTCTCCACATCATTTGAAGAGCAAAGTTCGAAGATGGGACTCTTTCAGCATCAGAGTCTGCCTGCTTACCTTTTTCCTCCTGGCTAAAATTACAGCCTTTTATCTCTGCCAGCTCTCCTCATTACCCTCATCAAGTCTCCCAGTCATCTCTCATTTTAATGTGATTTTGTATATTCACATTTTAAGCCTCTAGTAGCGAAAAAACTTGTCTTTTATAGTGTATAGTTCTGGCTCCATGGTGTGTAGTTTTCCTGTTTGGCTGGGATGTGTTTGACATTGATTCAGCGAGGCACTTTGATCCCAGCACAGTTTTTCACTTGTGGAGGACAACAGTCACCGGCTGTATTGACGTGGTTGTATGTTTTTTTTTAAACACACTTTCATCCGGAGTGGATTTTGACAGCTAGGTCACACCTGATTTTCTCTGCACTTCTTTCAGTCTTACTAAATAAAAATCCTTGCCTTAACACAATGCTCAGTTCCGGGTTTATGGGCAGGGCTGTTGTGGCTGAAACGGCGAGCTGAAGGCGAAATAGCGATTTGTGAGCACTTTTTTTTGGTCAGCCCTGCTGTGTGGAATATCACCCCAGGTTTGCTAGGTGTTTAAAATCCAGCACGGCTCACTGGAACACTACTCGAGCTTCTCCCTTCAAGCTGACTGTTGATTCTGACGGCACCGGCAGCAAACCCTATTGCTCCTGCGAAACAGACACAAAAGCATCCACCCTTTGCTCTTCTCTCCGCGTTGAGACGAGATGTTCCGCCGCGGGGCCCGCAAGTGAGAGAGCCAGCAGATAAAACGTGCAGCGATAATGAAGGCAGCAGTGGCCCAGGTCTGTGTGTTTATTTCTGGGGCTGAGGAGGGCGCACAGCCCCGCCGGCACACTGCTGCCGAAGCTGAGCCCCAGTGTAGATGGCGGCAGCGCAGTAGAGGATGCTCCGTTTGGAGGGATATTGATTTCCTCTGCGATCTGTGTGTATTTTTGGGAGGCCTGTGTGCCGGGATGGCCTCTGCCCCGTGACTCACTGATGGAGACTACTGCTTGAGCGCCGGCCTCAGGCTCTTGCGGGGCCTCCAAGGAATAGCTCTGCACCCCCCCCCCCCCTTCTCTGTGGGAAGGGGCAGAGGGTAGAGGGCACCAGCATGCTTAAGCAAATCTGCCGCTGTTGTTCTCCCTCCTCGCTGCATGCTCTCACCTTAGAAGCAGCGGCGCAGCTCAAGTCAGCGAGGATGGGGGGGGATGGTGTGAATATGTAAAACAAAGAAAATGTGAATTCCCATGTACTTATTTGTTATTGGTTCTCTTGTTTTCCCTCAAACCACAATCAACCATTTTGTACGTGGAAATCTGCCTGTGTGAAGCGGCGAGCGTTGCTGTATGTTCTCATAGATGGTCAGGGCATTTGTTTTGCAGAGCACAGCTGCGATCTCGCGTCTTTTGTTGTTGTTGTTGTGTGATTGACTGTCCTTCCAATAGCAAGTGAACATTTTGATTAGTGGAGCTGCTCACCGTTCTCATGAAGCTGTCACTTCACATCTCGCCGGTTTTAAAATTCTCCCTCACCGTTCTCAGCATTTGCTCGTCACTTGATTCGTCGATTGCCGGGTTAACTCGCTCGAAGACCTAGTCGCAGCAGTCGTTTTGAATCTGCAATGTAAATGACGCTGGAAACTTTATTAATTGTGCGCCAACTTCTGTCGATGAGACCTGGTGCCGGGGCTGGAGGCCTCGAGATGAGATGTTCGTTTACTTCCATTTAACACCCCCCCCCCCTTTCCCCTCCTTCCCTCCCTCCCCTGTCGGTTCTGGCAACCAGAAGGAGAATCGTAGGAAAAATATAAACTGTTATTGTTAAAATGTTTGTTTGCAAAGAACTTTCATCTTGTAAGGCAGCCCACCCTCCACAGGATTTGAAATCAGTTGGGCTTTGCTTTCATGTCCGTCCCCTGACAGTTCCATCCTTTTGTATCGCGAGCTCGATGAATATTCAGGGGTTTCTCCTCCGGGCTTGTGTACAATAAAAGAGTCAACGTCACGAAAGTTTCTTTCCAAGCCCCCCTAACCCCCCTCCCCTTTTTTTTCTTGAGTGTTCTGTTTGAAATATACACAATTGTTGATGTTTGTGCAGTGGCTTTACTTTGCAGCTAATGAGCGAGAGATGTAGATGCTGTTTTGTTCCGACTTTTAATTTTGATGTAACTCAATTTGACAATGAATAACAATTTGTAATGTCTCTTCCCTTGATATAGAGGCGCCTATTGCTTATGTTAACACTTGTTCCTTTTATGACAGGTCAACCAGATCCAGAAGACTGTTATCGACCCTCTGAAAAAGTAAGTGTCCATCTTTATTTCTTGTACTTTTTGTCACTGCTATATTTTAAAGGTTGGTGTTAAAGGTCTCTCTAAACCAGACCACGGTCAAATAGTTGTTGTCGATAAGTTTAACATTTGTTTGGAGCAGGGTGATGGAGTTTTTCCACATAGGGGCCATACAGTGAATTTAGATGCATTATAAAATGACAGGAAAGTATTGTAAAGTTGTTCAGTTCTTGTGGCTTAATGTTCCTGGTGGGGTGAATCCATATGACACACTGGGCAAATTAAGTCCAGCGCCTTGTAACATTTTTATTGTTTGACCCAGCTCTGCTCTTTACACTGGTAGTGCTGGACCACAGGAAGGCCTGAAGTGCAGTAATACAGATTGTAAAAAATGAACTAGGGAGTGAGCGCTGCTGCTGTGGTGGTAGCGCGTCTGGAAGAAAGTTTATTTGGTTCTCGTTCCTAATACTCGCCCCCATTTGAGAAGGCGGTGAGTGCTATTCCATTCCTTAAGCCTCACTTTTTCAATCATGCACACACACACACACACACACACACACACACACACACACACACACACACACACACACTGTACACACACGCACATGCAAAGCAGAGGTCCTGAAGGGAGTGGTTGGACTAACCCACCCTACTTCCGGAGCGCTTGTTAAGGTTTTGCTTCCTCCTCTTGGCTCCTCCCAGGAGATTTTGCTGCGTAAGAGAGCATGTGCAAATGTTTCTATTGGAAGTTTATGTTGAACCTCAGAAGCTTGTTAGTTCACTTAAAAAAAATAAATAAAAAAATAACCACTGTGAAGAGATTCCTCTGTAAAACAAATAGTTTGGGTTAGTGTCTGCGTGTGTGTGTGTGTGTGTTAAGCCCCTTCTTCCTCGTGTGCTCCGGTGGCGGAGCAATGACAGGATGGAATGGTTCTAATTTCCTCTTCCTGGTGGGCGGCAGGCGGACGTGTGGGCAGGCTCAAAATATGGCAAAGGGCCCAGCTTCCTGGGCCCAGAGCCGTGGATTGGTTGAGGAGGAGGACTGTCTCAGGACAGCGCACACTCTCACGCAAACACACACAAACACCAACCCAGATTTTGGAGGGGGTTCTGTCCCACAAATATGGTATTTTAGACCATAAAGTTAGGCATTTACATGACTCGGAAAAAGAGCAGAGGAAGTAAGTTCATAAACGGGTTTTTTTTAATCGAAGCGAAGCTAAACTGGCCCTTAACTTTTTTTTTTTTCCCTCCTTAAAAACACATCACTAACAGTTATTAGTTTTATTAGTAAGTGACTTCTATAGAAAACTGAGACACAAAAGCTACTATACTTTAAAGCTTCCATTAAGATTCCATTAGTCCATCGCTAATGAATATTTTTCATTGTTTACTTCGTCTCTGAATACTCTATTGGTGATCTTGTGTCATCATCAAGAGAATTAGAGTTGAAAAGGAGAACGTTAATGTTAATGGAAGACCTTGAATGGGTTGTGTGTCTGTGTGTGTGTATATGTGTGTTAGGTACGTACTTGTGTCCGTGTGTTATTGCCATTTAACATTTTGGCGTCCCTAATACTTGATGTGGTAAAATGTACAGCAAACAAATGAAAAAGAGGCAGCTCCCCCCCCCCCCCCCATGTCTCTTTCTCTCTCCCAGATGTGAATTTCGTCCACTCAGCGGGGTCACTGAATGACATCACTGTGTTTATGTGAGGGGAGGGGAGTGCGTGGGCATTGAGGCATTTGTGTTATCTAGGCCGACTAACCTAGCCCTTTCTGCTCCGTTGCGCTTTTGGGTGAGACAGAAGTCAAGCCTGTTTTGAGACCTCTGCCCTGGGTTGAGCTATGACAGGACAAGCCACATGATTCACCCCTCTCAATCAGAGGAAGACCCGGCCCCTGGAGCCGGCGGAACTATTTGGCCTTAGCTGTGGGGCTGATGCAATTTTGGGGGGGAATCGAAGTTCAGTTTTGTACCCATGAAGATTGGTATGAGGTTCTCTTTCTTTTTTTTTCCCCCATCTTATCTGGTGTGTCATGTATCCAGGCTGCCTGAGTTTTGCTCAACAAAGCGTAAGGCAAGTTGCGGCAGATCAAACTCTCCCTCTGCTGAGACAAAGGAGGTTCTGCTGGCATGTACGTCACACGCTCACAAGTTCCCATGGCCCACTGCTCTTAAAACTAGGGTTGGTAATCTTGAGAAACCAGCAAGATTACGCCAGATATAAAAAAAAATTGTCCAATCGAAAAACTGAGCCCAGTGTTGCCAACTCTTTGCCAATGAAAGTAGCTAAGATAAGATATTTCTTTATTAGTCCCACAGTGGGGAAATTTGCAATAATACCAATTGGAGATGCCGGAGCTAGCAGCACTAGCTCCAAAAGTTGCTAAATCTAATGAGAAGGTCACCAAGACAGCAACACTTACAGTCCGTCCCTTCAGGCCTCCCTCAAAAGTCACTCCCCCAAAATTATCATTATGAACATAAACAACGAACATGGCTATTGTTAGTACTCACAGCAAAGAGACGAAACTCCGGTGCTTTTTTGACAACAGCCGCTAGATGGCGCTGCGGTAGCGCTACCGCCATTTTGGACTGAAAACTCCAATGAGTCTGTGACCCTGGACATCTGTAAATCAGAGGATTATTTTTTTTTCCTGTGCTGGATGTATTACCGTCTCTGTTCCCAAACAACTGGCTATTGGCCGGTAGTGCTAGTAGCATGACATAAACAGAATTTAATGTAGTATTAGCAAATCATTTACATTGATTGTAGGCTATTTACTAATACATCCATGGTCTGTGGTCTATTGTCCATCCATTTTGGAGGTCCTTAGCATGAAAAAGATTAAGATTGCTCTCAAAATCTGTGTGCTGACTTCCATTTAAGTCCATTGCTCACTTTATGCTTGTCTGGGAAGCAGCTGGTGAAAAAGTTTAATAAAAAAATAAGTAAGTAATTAAATAGTTATAATAGTATGCATATTTAATATATTTTTATTGTTCAACACAGGCCATTTTGGTAGGGACATTAAATATATAACAATATCATTTTGTTTTACTTTTGTACGGCACTTTGTAGGCGGACGTTTTACTGGTAGTCGCTTTCGGTCCAAAATGGCAGAAGCGTAGCTAACAGCTGTCAAGCTAGCAGCTTGTGGAAGTCTCCGGTGATGTGCAATGAGTGCACGCAGGTAGACAGGCAGGTAACCCGTCCAGTTATTTCATTCAGACCCAATGAAATGATTGACGGGTTTATTGCAGCCCTGCGACAGCCTCAGATACTGGATTTTTTTCTTTCTTTTTCTCATCAGAGCATTCGATTTATTGATTGCTTTCGGGATGTAAAGAGAATTTCAACAAATATAAAAAAAAAACGTTTTTGAAGAAGATTACCCACCCTAGCTTTTAACCATTTTTACAACATGTGGTATTTATTTTACATTCACAGCAAGAATATTTCAACAAAACTGGCCATGTGACGTAAACTTTCAGTCACTCTTCAGTCTTCATCTGAGACTGTGACACTTTGGCGGTGGTAATTTGCACATAAACGGTTCCCTTTCCCTTATTTTTTAGTGGTTTGCTGTTGTGTGTTTTCTGCAGTAGTGAGTTATGGTGATGGTGATAGTCAAAACGGAGAGCCAGCCTCCAAGACTGAGGGTGTCTAGACCAGACTGGGGCTTGGCCGACGGGTCAGACTGGGCTGTCTGTGGATTGGCAGCTGCTCATAAACACACTCTCTGGTCCAGATGCTATTTCCACCCAGCCCGTTCACCACACCCTGACCTGTCACATGGACGGTGGTGTGCCCTTGGCCCCCGTGCAGCCCTCAACCAGCGTAAGACCTCATCCAGACGAGGCCGACCGCAAATGCAGACCTAGCCGGCTGGCTGGTAGTTGTCCGGCCGAGGCCAGGTCATCGAGGGAAATGTCCCGTAGCTATCATTACAAAGCGCAGACACCTTCAACCGGATCCAATGCTGCATAGTCTCGCGTGGGAGCCTTTTGACACGGCTGAGTCACCGTAACGTCTGGACACAGAGAGCCCTGAGTGTGAAGTGAGACATCAGCATCCAGCATGGGGAAGGACGGGAATGGGTTAACAAGCAATTGGCTTTGTGTCTAGCTCTTCCGCCTCCTTCAGCCGCCAGGAGAGCAGCGGCCCTTAAGTCTCTCAGTGTTGCTGAAAACATAGTAGTCGCTGGCAGTGTTGTCCCACTTTGGAGCACAAACAGCACGCCATCGTGATGTGTCACGAGGAAATTACACCGTGCTTGTCAGGTGAAGCGCGCTGGTGAGAATGCGATCAGCCCTTTGTGTCATCCGAAAGCTGGTTCGCTGCTGCGTTGTCATCAGCCAATAGTGTTGGAGAGCAGTCATGCCTGGAGGGCAGTTACATAATCCCTTGGCACTTCAAGTATGTGTACACTGGAGCAGATAGTAGACTTGAGGATCGGCATCCACCCCTGCCACAAACTGGGCCAAAGTGGTATTTTATAAATAGCGGTAGAGCGTGGGCCGCGGGGCTGGGCTGAGCCGAGCTGCGTGATGTCACTCAAAACGCTACAAGGCCACTCCTTGCTCAACTTCCTGTAGGAAACAATCCCTGCTTGTCTGAGACCGAGCTCCGGTGCGCGTCACTTTCTACGCCCCCCCCCCTCTTGCCCTCCGGTAAGGTGCACACAGGCAGACACAGCCGCGATCTAGGATTTCACAATCAATCCACAGGTTCCCAGTGGTTCCCTCGTCCGCTGCACAGAGCAGGGCGAAAAGGGCGGGCATGGAGAGGAACGTAAATCATGAAGCCCACACATTTTGTGGCTAATAACGCTATGGGCAGCAGAGGCGCACATAATAAACTATTGTAGTAGTGTGCCTACACAGTTCAGCTTTAAATGAGTCATTCAAAAAAGATATATATCTCACTCTTCATTACGAGTGTTTTTATGACTGACTCACATGTAGCTGACACCTGTGTGAATAATCTCATGGCCTGTTTTTTTAACAACACTGGTCAGTGGTTTGTGTCCACATGTTAGAAAGAACAAAAAGTCTATTTTTATGTTAGAGTCTATTATTCTTTGTGATATAATGTCTGTAACCTTTTTAGTGTTTTCTTGTTATGTTTTTTTTGTTTTGATTTAATTTGTTGTGTGTCTTTTTATCCTTTCTTTTTATTTCTTTCCTTCCTGTCTAACTTGGTTATATGTCACGATGGGGGCACACATCTTGAAAATTAAAGTAAAAAAAAAAAGATAAAAAAGAGAGAGACCAAAAAATTTGTTTTCTCAATGTTTGTCTTGTTAAGTTTGATTTGCTATTAATTTCTTAATGACTGCTGGGATTTTAATAACATTTCATGCTGCTGTCTTATTTCACACATTATTTCTTGTATATTCTTTGTCTATTGAAACTAATGAAAATGGAGCATAACTAACTCAGTCTTAACATATAATGCTGGGATTAGACTTAAAATAATGTAGTTTATATGTTAGCTATCATCCAGGTATGTTAAAAAAAAAAAAAATAATAATATTTTTTTACTAAATATTATTGGGTTGAATATTTACCATATACAGTATTCCTGCTTCCCATTAAAAGCAGCCACAAAACCAGTGCAACAAGTCCCAGGATGAAGCTCAGACTCCTGTTGCTAAGTTACAGATGAGTGTTTTCCTATTTTTAGTGCCGAAGACTAGGATTCTCGTTGCAAGAATATATTTTCATTTGGAATATGATAATTGTCACAAAGTGAATTGTTTCATGCCATTTTGAACTACAGTAATTAGATAATAGATTAGAGGAAGCTTAATGCAGAGCTGTCCTCTGGGGTTTGAATGCACCTCTACAATAAGATGTTGAGGGGAGGGATTTTATTAATTCATAATGACTTTTATTAAGATAGGATGCCATGCAGAATGCATGTCTACAAATGGAGCAGGGAGAGCTGTTTTAATGATTTCAGCAACTTCAGTTTCTCGCAGAAAATTCAGTGATAGTGTTTTTTTTTTTTTTCTCCATTTGAGTACTCTGGCGTGAGTGTCTGGGTATTTTTTGCTCGCACGCATGCACACTCGACACTCGTGTGTGTGTGTGTGTGTGTGTGTGTTTTGTTTAGTGCCCTGTTGGTTTGTGTCAGAGATGTCTAAGGTTGTCTGTGTGCTGGTTTGTCGCAGGTACGGCGGCGTCTTCCCCAGCCTCAACATGGCAGTGAAGCGCCGGGAACAGGCGCTGCAGGACTACAAGCGGTTGCAATCCAAAGTGGAGAAGTATGAAGAGAAAGAAAAAACCGGGCCCGTTATGGTCAAACTGCATCAGGTACTGTCGAGTATAAAGCTTGCATCGGTTGCACGTGTGTCGGTCCGCTCCGATGCTCCCTCCATCTGCAGAGGGGGCAGAGTTCACCTGCTCTTACATGTCGCGCGTATTGTGAATAGGGCGCAATGAGTGGAAAAAGACACAAATGCTGACTGGATATGAACAAAAATAGTTGAGCACATGCATACTGTACATGTGCGCTCCTTCACCCACGCAAGCTACCAGGCTCTCAAGTAGTGCCTTTTCAAAAAAGGCACTGCTGCACATCTACAGGCACGTAATTGAGAATTGTAGACACATACACACATACACACACAATGCCATGAGGCCACTACAGAAAGCGCACACATTCACAGATAGCGCTGCAGTGTTGCCTATGCTATTGCCTCTAACACATCCTCACATGGCGAGCCACCCACACACATTGAGAAAAGCACCGTCAGGGGAACAAAGCCTTGAAGAGGCCCCTACATCCCTGCCCTTTGAGTCCCCGCGCACTTAAAGAAATGATCCTGACAAAACACTCGTATGCCACTTCAACTGGCATGTGGAAAGAAAAAACTAACTAACGCGAGGAGACCATACCGTAATGCAGTAGATAAACAATATGTTGTAGTTTTAATATAGCGACTCCCCCCCCCCCCTCCCCTTAATAAAAATTCTCACCCTCTCACACATATTCATTGTGCATTCCATAACTCCATGCCTACAGTAGACTACCCACTAATACATTCACACACAGATCAGTGGTGCTGGAGTCCACTCACAGCCAAGTCTGCCCACATAACCCACTCCTCCTCACTGTGGTCGTGATTACAGCCTTTTTTTGTTTTTTTTTCTGCGCTGCTTCTCCGTGGGAATTAGGCAAATATCTTTCTGAACAATAAGAAGGACACTGAAGATGGCTCCAGTGCTGAAATACTTAACTGGTTTCTATTTGCAGGTATTTGTTTTTTTTCTCAAAATCGGCAACTCTTTGCGCCAGGAAGAGAATGATGTGTTATATTACAACATGAGCTGACGTGGTGAAATGTAAATCAGCTTTTTTATTGTCACACATTGTGCTGTACACAGCACAGAACAGCACACAGTGAAATTTAGTCGCTGCATTTAACCCATCCTAGTAGTGGGAGCAGTGGGCAGCTACTATATAACGCCCGGGGAGCAGCCTGGGTGGTTCCTGCCTTGCTCAATGGCACCTCGGCAGTGCCCAGGAGGTGAACCGGCATCTCTGCAGCTACCACTTCACACTCACAGGACTTGAACCGGTGACCCCCCCCGGTTTCCTACAGAGTCCCCACAGACTAAGCTACTGCCGCTCCGGGCCCCAAAATGAGAGGAATGTTATGTAAAGTTAGAAATGATGGTGACCGACGGTAACCCGTTCTTTTGTTTCCTCTCTCCCCTCCACACCTCAGGCCAGAGAGGAGCTCCGGCCGGTCAGGGAGGACTTCGAGGCCAAGAACAAGCAGCTGCTGGACGAGATGCCCAAGTTCTACCACAGCCGCATCGACTACTTCCAGCCCAGCTTTGAGGCTCTCATCAGGGCGCAGGTTAGTGACCCCCCTCCCCTGGATGTGCACAAACAATAAGGCGCTCGCGCATGCATGCAGGCACACACCCACCGCACAGCGTGCGCTACGCCCTCTGAGCGTTGTTTAAACAGTGTCTGATGGAAGGGAGTGTATAATCCTGGCAGTCTGTCTCCCTCCACGCTGTCCTAATGTGATTAACCCCCCAGTGACGGCCCACACTGCTGTGTTTAGCCCAGGAAGGCCTCATCTGTCTGGCTCCACTGCAGCCCTGCAAGTCCTCCTCTAACCTGGAGCTCCTCTTAAAGCAGCTGGGCGTCTCAAGTTAGCGCCACCATGTCCCCCTCCCCCCACCACCCCAGACCTGCCTGGCCATGTCATTTCCTCCTTGGGACAGCCACTGGCACACTCCTAATTAGCAAAACTGGATTATCCGAGACCTAATGACAATTATGTAGTTTTATGTTGTGCTTTGAACTTAAAATTAGCAAACTGAGCAATCAACTATAACCAACATTAAATATTTCCACAAATCTGAGCTCGGGGCTTTTACCTTTTTTACCTGCACGGTGCAAGAGCTCTTATTAATCACGCTTATGCTCTCTACATTATCTTTATTCATGTAGCTCAAGCACATGAATGAGCATTTACACATGTTTACACACACACACACACACACACACACACACACAGCCACACGTGGGTGGCCAGTGGACGAGCGGACCTCATCCCCAGCCTTGCTGCATGTGCTCGGTTTTCATCCTCCACTCCCTTCTCTCCCAGCCGCTGTTGCTGCTCAGCTCCCAGCGGCAGCAGGAAAAAGGCACAAAGGCTGCCTTTGTTGCGCGCCTTCAGCTTCACTAGCACGAGTCCTCTCCAGCAACTGTCAGCGGGACACTGGCCCTGACCTGTCCACCTGTACAGATGTTGATGAATTGAGACATTGTCCCGATTTTTTTTTTTTTCCTTCACAGTTTTGCATTCTCTGCTGCATGTGTTGATTTTTAAAAAAAAAAAAAATCTTTCTTTGTCCTTTTCTCTGATGATTTTCTTTGTTTCCTGAAACAGTGGTCGCACTGTGTTTAAGGACTTACTGGGTAGAATGCAACATAAATTATTCATTTATTTTGTAGGCTAGGAGGTCAAAGTGTAAGCTCTCTGTATAAATATTAAGCAGCTGGGACTATGGTATGTTTAAATGTACAGACAGAAGTCATGTAATTTGAAGCTCTGCTTTACCCAAAGACTCCTTTTTGTATCGTAGGTGGTCTGCGTTTACTCCTTGTGGTGACTGGACTAATTGTAATAATAGTGTTTCTTTGCAACAGAGGGCACTCAGACGCTGATCTGGTGTACATTATCATCACTGGACATTTCCGATGGCCTTTTCAACAAGTCATTTCGGGGGGGAAAAAAATATCCGCTTTACCCCCACAAACAGCGGTAACCCAATACTTATGCCCACTCATGTGGTTTAGGTGGCAACTGTTGGTATAAACATACAAAGGTCTTTCAGACTGAGTACTTAAAAAGATTTGTACAAGGTGGTTTAGAAACTTGACTTTTTTTTCCCCTTTGGTCTGACAGTGTCAAATGTGTTCATGACAGAATGACACAAATGTTATTTCTATATGAGACTCTTAGTTATTTCCAGCTTGACCTAGCGCTTATTCTGTTGTGACCTCTTAGCGAATCAGGAGGCATTTCACCCACTTGCTTTCTCGGTCTGTTTTGCTGTTTCGGGCTACAATGGGGACACAATTTCAGAGATGCCTCCTTAAGAGCAGCGTATCGTATGCATCGCTGCATGAATAAATATTGAGATGTGTGTGTGTGTGTGGGTTTCAAGGGGTTGTATTTCCCAGTACTTTCATTCTCTGCCTACTCTTCTGGAGTCTTGTAATGTGATTAAAGTCTATTAATCATCAAAGCAACTCTCTGGGGAGCCTGACTCATGAACTAAGGGGAAGAAGCAGGGGTGGGAAGTGTCAAGAAAGCTTTCAGTGAACACTCTCTATCTCTTGTTCAGATTGGGAGAGAAAAGCAGGGTCACTACCCACTGAAGTGCTGGGTTTTTGGGGGGCTTTGTCGGAGTTGTTTGATATCCGTGGGCTCCCTCTTCTCCTCTCGAAATCACTTCTCATTAGCGAGGTTGAAGAGGTATGAGACCAGCAGCTTCAGACTAGTGCGAGTAAATGTGAGGCTAGATCGTGCGAGTGGAGTATGAATTTGTTGGGAGTTTTTTTTCCTGAGAGGCATCTAAGAAAGATGTGTGGATTGACCCTGTCGAGTCTCTGTAAGAGGACAGACTGGACTTTTTTTTTTTTTTTTTTTTATGGCCGTAAAAGACTACATCTCTTTTCTTTTTCCCTCCTGCCCCCCCAGGTCGTCTATTTCACCGAAATGTACAAGATCTTCAGCGAGTTAACAGACCAGATCGACCAGGCAGGGCTGACTGATGAGCAGAGGGAGAGGGAGACCGAGGCCAAGCTCAGCGAGTTGCGTGCTCTGTCCATTGTCGCCGACGACTGAGGGAGGAAAAGCCGAAAAACCGGGAAGGGCTCCTTTCATGCCTCTCTGAATGGACTGCACTCTTTTCAGGCTCCTTCGTGCAGTTCAAACGGACAGCGAGCGGCCTTAACCTGATTATCAGATTGTTTCCTTGAGGCCTCATCAAACCCCCTCTCCTCCCCCCCATTCCTCTTGCACTACACTCCCCGTGTTTCATTCTCTCTGCAAGCAGCTGAAATGCCACATTAACTAAGCCATCAGCCAAGTGCAACATTATAAGCCAATATGTTGTCGTTTTTTTAGTGAAGGAATCAAACGGTTCTCGTCAGAACTAATTAACCAGGGTTACACTTCTTGGTTTCAGCGACGTCTATAAGCATTTGTTTCTAAAGTAGGGAAATGAGCAAGGAGATGTTTTTATTAGTCACATCTGCAAAGCTATATGTAGTTTTTTTTTATGACCCAACTTTGAAATGACAAACACTACAAACTGAATGTTAATGTAACGTGCTGTAGGTTACCGGCAAGAAAATGTACTTTTGGCCTTCGCTCACGTTTAAGTTTAGCTCTGTGCCATGTCATGTGAGGGCTTTTTAATTGGGTTTTTTTACAGGATGATATTGGTAACATCACCTGTGCATAATGTGCCTACGTTGTCCTGACTGTGGATGTAACATGAAAACTAACTTGAGTGAAGTGAGATTGTGCCTGTGCAGCAGCGGTGGTGTTGAAAGGTCGACCACTCAGGCTGCGGAGAGAACAAGTAGCTGTTGTTGAGTCTAATCACTGTCCAAAACAAAGGCTGGTGCTCCCTCTAGTGGAAAATACTAATCACGACACACCGTTTCCTTTCATTCACACCATCCATCCTTTGTTGTATTGTTGGTGTTTCTGTCTGTTAGCAAAGAGCCTCACACATTGTTGTCACTCGAGAGAAAGTAATTTCTTCTAATACCAGGGTTGGAGGCCAACTTTTTTTTTGGCCTTTCCTTTTGATTTTGGACCAAACCATACTGTCATATTGCACTCCTTTGTTTCCACCTTTTATCAGCTACTGCCTCAGTATGATAGACATGCTCTGGTTAATGGGGCTACATGGTGATGCACACACACACACTGATTGCTCCCATGTCAAGTTAGTAGATTTTTTTTTGTAAAGGTGTCATAACAAGAAGTTATTACTATTTATTCTTTGAAATGATTGAAACAATGCTTAGTTGATTTACCGTCTTTGTGTTCCATTTGAGTTACACGTTTGTATTAATGAAGGTTTTTCAAAATAATGGTTTAAATGGTAGATTTTTTTTTTTTTTTAACACGACTAAGTGGATACTTTAACATTAGAGTGGGTTTTAATTTAAGTTTTTGCAATGTATTAACACAATGTTTTTCAGTCATATCAATGTATAGTCAATCATGAAATAAATTAACTATTAATCATGTCATATATTGTTGCCTTTGGATATCCACTGCATATTTCTGCAGGGCGAGTGCAGGAGTCGTTATAGATTTAAATCTCTCACACACACACACACACACACACACACACACACACACGACTCATCAGTTGCTAATCTTTATTTCTGTTCAGTTGTACTTTACTGGAATTAGTCAGTAGTGTCCTGTCAACAAATCTCAATAGAAGTAGTATATACAGTTCAGCCATTTTTTTTTTTACAAATCATTGCTGGTTGAAACCCTCACTAGTATTAACGGTTTAACTTCAGGTGAAGGATTACATGCTCACACTGGTTTATGAAATCTTTCAGAACCGATTAGACAACGACCATCGAGCTACGATCAAGAGTGTTCATGAAAAGCTTATGTCATGGTGATAAAAGGGCCCAACAACCGTAAAATACAAACCTACAGTTAATGCAAGTTCTATGAGCAACGACGTCCAAAGGACACACAACAGCGGCCCTTTAAAGAATCCTTGCACGGGACGGGAAGAACAGAGCAGCGTGAAATAAATGTCTAACTTAACATCTCTGCAGGTTGCTTCTTAATAACTTCTGTGATTTTACATGTTTTAATCTCTACAACTAGACAATAATTTAATTATCAGCAGAATCTCCAAGTGAAACACAACTCTGAATTAGTGAGATTGGAAATGAAAAAAAAAAAAAGGTTTGGTCCCATTCTGTGTTACTTCTCTTGTGACGTTAATACATTACACACATGTGAAAGAGGTGGACGTGAATTATAACTTCTTTGAAGCAAAATACCAATATTCCAAAATATATGTATTTTAAAATAAGGCACTGCTGGACGTTCGGGATTTTACTTGTTTTTTCTCCCAGGTCCCTGTCCCATTTTTTTTTCCCCTTAATGGACACCAGTAACCCTCGGGTGTTGTGCGTGAATTACTGAGTTGCGTGTTTCAAATGGCCGTCTTGTTGTACATGCTTGATATTTGTTCCTGAAAGGTTTTGCGGATGTCGGTGCGTCTGCTTTTCAGCGTGGGGGTGAGAAGGCCGTTGGCGATGCTGAACGTCTCTGGATGCAAGTGAAGGTCCTTCAACTGAAAGGTAAGACACAAAAATCACACCAAAAGTCCGTATTAGGAGGTTAATAGCTCGCAAATTTTAACCAAGAAAAGACTCCTCACTTGTTCAAAGGACTTCAGTCCTGCTTCCTTCCCCACGGCTCTCATGTCCTCCAATACTGCGTGCGTTAAATCCTGTTGGAAGATACCGATAACCTGTCAATTTTCTGGAATGCATGCACTGGTGTAAAAAGTTATGAAATCGGGGTTTAGATGACATACGGGATTCTGGCACAGCTCTTCATAGGATCCCACAAATCCTCGATCTTTAGCCCAGTCGACGAACACCTCGGGGTCGGGTACGACGATGCCTATGAGGTAAGACTGGTGACAAAATCAAAAGTTTAACTCGTGCCACGGCAAATGTTTTGAATCTAGATAAAAACTGAATCGCATTGTACCTGTAAACTGTCCCCGTGCACGAACACCTGCAGCACGGGAACAGAACGCATGTAGACGTTTTCTATCTTCTCCGGAGCGATGTACTCTCCCTGGGACAACTTGAAGATGTGCTTCTTCCTGTCGATGATGCGTAGCGTCCCGTTCTGGGCGGAGGAAAAGCGGACACGTTTGCTCACTTACAGGAGACTAGGAGACGATATCTGTCTTGCGTTAGGCTGATCATTGTGTGTAATCTTACTGGGAGCCACTGGCCCACGTCCCCACTGTGCAGCCAGCCGTCGCTGTCCAACGCTTCAGCCGTCCTCTCTGGGTCCCTCAGGTAACCTCTGAACACACTGGGGCCGCTGATGCAGATCTAGCAGGACAAAGCTGTGAGTAGTGTCAGTCGTTCTGGCGATATATACAGTATGATTTTAAAAGAGCGTCTCACCTCTCCATCTCCGTTCTTAGCGTAGTAGTTCATATCGGGGATGTCTACCAGCTTCACCTTGGCACAGGGCAAAGGAGCACCTACATGACCTGACAAAGACACATCCACACACGCCTGCTGAGGACAGGATTAACCAGCACGGGCCCGAAAGCGCAAGCAATTTAGAGAATCGGATGGTGTCTTACCTGCGGTCCAGTCTCCGGGCATGGAGAAGGTGCAGCCCGCGGTGCACTCCGTCTGGCCGTAGCCCTCGAAGATCAGACAGCCCATTGTGGCTCTGAGGAAGGACAGCACGGTGGGGGAGATGGGCGCCGAAGCGGTCAGGGCGAACCGCAGATTACCTCCTAAACTGGCCTGAAACACAAGTGATGCAGTATTTATGTGAAACAGTTCAAATGCAGTCATACTGAGGGTACAAGCTACATTCCATATTTTTCAACCTAGACCATATTTTCCCATCTGCATTGACCGTACCGAGCCGAAATGTTTCAGCGTGCGTGTTTCTCCAATACGCTCCCACAGGACCGATATGCTGTGGGTGAATTTGGCATTGATTGCTGGAATAGTTATGCTTCTACATAAAGTTTGGATACAGATTTGTTGACTGTTTGCAGGGGCTGCAGGTCTACGTGTACCACTGTGTTAAGTCCTGTAAAACATAAATAGTGACAACTGTAGAGTCCTGGATTAACAGAAAATCTGTCATTAAAGACTGAAAACCAGTATGTAGTAAAACTAGGATTACTGCTTTGCGGTTGTATACCTTCGCCAGCCAGTCAAGTTGTAGTTTACATCCATGTCTGTCCAAAATGTCATCACTTCATCCTGTTACACATGTGTTGTCATAATTAGCAATGTTTTAGTGTTTTGTGAGGTCACAGTGACCTTTGACCACCAAAATCCAATCAGTTCATTCTTGAGTCCAAGTGGATGTTTGCACCCTATAAGCGTTCCTGAGATTTCGCTTTCATGCGAATGGGTCGTGGCCAGAAGGTAACGCGCAAATTGTGTAACTCTCACATGATGGTTAAAGTTAGGCATTGACCTCAAATGGTTAAGTTTATGGTAGGTTGTCAGGCAGCGAGTCTCGCGAGAGTTGCTGCAATTTGCGGGTGACCTTCTAGACACGGCCATAAGAATGGGACAAACGTAAGGTCACAGTGACCTTGACCTTCGACCTCCAAAATCTAATCAGCTCATCCTTGAGTCCGGGATGGACGTTTGTGCCAGATGTAGTCCCTCCAGGCGTTGCTGAGATATTGTGTTCATGAGGATGGTACGGACGTACCAACAACCCGTAAACATAATGCCTCTGGCGGGTTGGGCAACTGTCGCCATCACAGAGGCATAAAAATAAGATTTTTTGTTTAAGGGTTGGTTTTTGAAGAGACCTGCAGGTCTTTACAACAAGGGAAAATACGATCCAGGGCGGAAATAAAATGGAGCTTCCAGCAACTGACCTGAATCCTGTTGAACACCAGTTTGTCCCACAGACTGTTGTTGCGTACCACCCCGCTGCTCAGCTCAGCCTGCTTTCTCCTCACGGCGTAGTGAAGCAAAGCCCGGCGCAGTGGAGAGGTCACAGAACCCAGAATCTTTATAGGAATAAGCGAAAATGTACAAAAACAAGGTTTAACATATAACCGACCCAAGAGTTATGGTGCTAGATACGACAGTAAATGTCTATTTCCTGACCTTGTCATAGATGCGATTGAGTAAACGTGGCACGACAGGAAAGAAGGTGGGTTTGAGAGTTTTAATGTCATCCATGAGGAGAGAAATGTCGCCTTGGTAGAATCCTACTCTGGCCCCGTGGCAGAACATAGACACCTGCGACATAAAATACACTTAATTTTAGGTTTACACACACAAACACACACTACAACAAGTCAAAAAGTCTGACAAGAGGATCAGCTACCTGAATCATCCTCTCAAACATGTGGGCAAGCGGCAGGTACGAGATCGACACATCCTCCTGTCGGATCACAAACGAACCCTGAGAGAGAACGAGGGAATAAAGTGAGCAAAGCACAGGGGAGAGATTAAGTTCAGGCATACGGCGAGGCCTCGCAGGCAATCAAACACGCCGCGCGGCTTCTTCAACGGCACTTAGATAGCACAATCTTCGCACGGGGGCAATTAGTTAAAGTACCTCGCGGCGTCAGGGGCAATCAAACAGCCAATTAATCATACCATTAGACACAGCGGGGAGAGGGACAGTTTGGAGATACAGAGACACAAGCAGATGGGAAGTGACGGTAGCTGTGAGGCTGTTCTCAATTAGACAAGGAGGTGGAAGTGTAGACAGACCTCCAGGATCTTAATGACAGAGGAAGTGTTGGAGGCGATGTTGCCGTGGGTGATCATGGCTCCCTTGGGCTTCCCTGGATAAATAAACAAGACATTATTGCAGTGCCCTGCGCAGCAAAAGGAAACTGCAGCGGGGCCATAAAGATCGGTTGTTAGTGGGCACTGAAGGACACTTCTCTAATGATGTGAGTGAGGGATAATTAGACGTACGAAATCACACGGTACCTGTGGTTCCACTGGTGAAGCAGACCACGGCCAGATCCTGAGGCTGGGGCGGCTACAGCAGGCAGCAATGATAAAACAGGAGAATATGACAACAGGCTTCCTCCGCTCTTAATTTAAGTCCTGTTTACAAGTGAGTGTTAATGACATCTTATGGGACAGGAGCGACTGTAAAACTGTCATCCCAGCATTTAGAGGGGGATTAGCTATTTACTGGAGCCAGTTTGATGCGGTGATGATGTAGCAGCTGAGAGACGAGAAACTCACCACAGGATCTTTGAGGTTCTGCCTCCCCAGGTCCTAATATGTGGATGTGGACAAAGAGGAGTTGTTCATATCAATTTACATATCGAACTTGATGGCTAAATTAAAGGGGACGCATTTAAATGAGTCTGTATTATAGGGGACTCTGCTCACCATGAGCTGCTCCAGTTTCAAAACCTCCACCTCGCAGCTCTTTGCCCTCTCCACAAACGCATCGCTGAAATCGTTGAAGAGAACCAAGCAGGAGAGCTTCGGGGTCACGCCTTGCTCTTTGTTCTCCAACAACGCTGCTGCCTTCTCCTCCCGGTCGCAGATCACCAGAGAGATCTCCGCTAAGAACGCCACCAACATGAATAGTTACCAAATAAATAGTAGCCTACAGTGTGTCAACTACTGACATTGTGAAGGAATAGTTCACCCCAAAGACATAAATCAGTAGTTTACTAATCAGCTTTAGTTGTAAGTGCAGTGAAGCTCAAATATGCTCCAGTATTTTTTTTTCTTTTCTTTTTTACACACAATATAAAAACTCTAATTTTAAAATCAAAGCCAAATTCCAACAGTTCTTAAAGGTTCTCTAGACAACATTCAGATATATTTTCTTAGATGTTATAATATGCACACCGTCTACATGACTCTCAGTCTTTAATACAATGTCCTGGGAGAAGGGTCACTGTGTGTGTATTGCTCACCACTATGGTACAGTATGGTTTGATTTGATACGGCAGGCTGGCAGACAAGCCAATAATGACAAAGTTTATATTTTGTGGTGAATTACTCCTTTAAATAACAATACAATCCCATTAACAATACTCTTTCTATTGTTTCTACATGCAGGTTTTCCTCACCCAGGGTGAGTATGTGGACCATGGCCTCCAGCCCCAGTGTGTCGTACAGAGGCACCACGGCCATGGAGTACGTGTAGCACGCCAGCTCTGAGATGATCCACTGTCGCCAGCAGAGGGAGACAAAGCAGCACCGTTAGAACTCCTCTCCAGCCTTCACACACTATTATACCCAGTGAGTACTTGTTGAGTTTAGATATCTAAACATTAGGGAGTTACGCATGGTGATGTCGACCATAATGCGTTTCATATTTACAAAACAAACGAAACCACATTCAAAGAAGAAACAGCACTCTGTGTGTAGATAGGTCAGATGATAGGTTACGGGCTCTGATGGAGCAGAAAATTATCTTTCACTTTCTACACGGGAGTGACAAAAATGGCTAACGGATATATTAAAAAAGGAGTGTGGGAGCAGACATGCTCCAATATTAGCAGCCCTGGAGACCCACACTCCACCTCCAGCACTCTGCTCTCAATATGAATTAAAGCAAACACACTTTCAGGACAGACAAAAACAAATTTCAATTAAAAAAAATTCACAGCAGAAATGGTAGGAGCGAACCTCTGTGGAGATGTGTGTATGAAATACAAATCTGATCTGTTGGGCTGTTTAGAAGTTCACGGATCAACGATCTTGATTAGAGGCAAGAACCATTCATATCATAAAAGTTATCTTAAGCTCGCAGGTAACCAACCAGCGAGGGAACAAACAAAGGTCACACATGACTCCGGTCATACCTCCGGTCTGTTTTGTGCAAATATCCCGACAAATTGCTGCGGATTTGGCTGGCAGCCTTTGGCCAGCAGCCCAGAGCCCAGCACCTGCGCCCGCTCAGCCACCTGAAGAATCGGAGACGCTCAGTCAACAAAGAGTTGAACGTGTTACACAGAAGTGCTGCGATGATGACTGGAGGATAGAAATACTAAAAACATGTCAGACCTCAGTGTAGGAGATCCACTGGTAGGGCTGCCCCGGCTTTCTGAAGCCCAGACACGGGCCGTTTCCTGAAGGACACAAGACAGTTTGGGTCACACATATGCAATTCTTAGAATATGGTGTCTGTGATGTTGCTTTTTTACTTTAACTAGAGTTTATACTTTATTTTAAGTCTTGAATATCAAAGTTCTGCTTATGACCCACATTAAGTTAAAGTTTTTTTTAGTTTTCTGTAATCAGTCAAGATTTAAAATGACTTGTTATCTGACTGCTACAGCTAGCAACAAGCGTGGAAAATACTTAAAAAAATCATTTATCGTGTTCCAGTGGAATTATATTGTGATGAGGAAGTGTAGCTATTACACCACAGTTGACTAAATCAGTGACAAAAAGCTAATGTTAAGTGGAGACACCCCAGGTTAATAGGGTAAGAAATTTAAGAAATTTAACTAATAGATATTACCATGAAACTTCCCCAGTTGATTACTTACATTAAGACAATTATTTTTTGTATTACAAGTTTTCTGAAAATGTTTGTTTTGAGGCATTATCTTATCAAATATGTGCTAATTTGCATACGTTTCCAGAACAGAAATCTGAACATTTGTTAAAGCCAGCCTCAAAATTTCTGTTTCATTTTGTTGACATATTAGAATCAAATGTTTTTGCAGAGGGAATTTTGGATATCTCTTTTACCACTCCACAAATCAAAAAATACACTCAACGGCCATAAAAAAAAATAATCTATTTTTGCCATGTTTTTAGCGACAAAATGTTCTATAAATCAGGCTCTGAATGATGTATGAACAAACCCCTATGTAAAAATCTTCAGAATATAGATAGGAATGAAACTGGTGAATTTAGGAGAAATCTGCAAACACAAATAGACAAAGTGTAGTAAAATAAACACCTAAATGTGTATTTTGGATGTTTTCGTTGCCACTAGTCTGAAAGAAGACATGTTATGGAAGCAAAATAGTCCAAAATCTTAAAATTGACCAGAGCACGAACAATGTTTTGGCCTGGGGTGTCTCGCCTTACATAATTATGGCAACTAATCATAATTATGAAACACATTTAATCAGACATTATGTACACTTTTTTTTTTACTTTGATGATATATCAATAAATTACATTTGGTTACTGAGATATCCATTTTGATATCACAAAATATGGTAACACAATAAAATGTAGGATAAATTTAAATGAATTGTGTTGTGGACGTGTACCACCTGCGATCCTCAGGCCTCTCTGGAACATGTCGAAGACCGTCCTGGTGTCATCGTAGTAAAACTCCAGCAGCGAGTCGTCTTTAAGAAGAGCCGATCGCCTGCAGCTGGGATCTCCCTACAACAAAAAACGCCCATCAAACACCTTAATACACTCCTACCATGATAACGTATGATGGCGACGATGACGATAACCGTGATCCACTCACATTCACAGCGACAGACTGGGCTTGCAGATCGCAGGGAGGACGCATGGGTCGAGGTCGGGTCACCAGCCAGTACGCGGTGAGAGAGGCCAGGGCTCCCAAACCCAGCAAAGAGGACGGGGACAGAGACAAGGAGGACAGGGAGAAGGAGGACAGGGGCAGAGACGGCAGGAAACTCCAGAAGTCCTCGGATTCAGACCCTTTGAGTCCAGCACTGGAGCGAAGTGACCGCAACCACTCCTGGAAATGCATAACTGAGAGAGGACGACAGGAACAAGGTAGGAAATGAAGAATTATATTGTGCATTTACATCACAAACATTTCATTTTGCTGCAATTCAAAGAATGCAGCATCTCCTGCAGAAGGCAGCACAGTAAACATGTAGCACATTGAAACAGGTTGACACATTTCAAGTCACTTTTAAACATGTGATTTGCCTGCTAAAGCCTATTATAATGTTTGTGTTTGTTTTTACTTATTTTCCTTGATAATTTATCTGTTAAATTTAGTTTAAGTTACTACATTCACTACGTCTTTTATCTCTTTTGCTGTGCAGAGTAGCAGTACTGATACTGATAGATACTTATATCTAGGGCTGCAACAAATCAATATGTTTTCATTAACAATTAATCTATTTATTAGAGCGAGACAGTTAAATGAATGGGCCAAGATACTGGCCAATATGAGCTTTTTGCAGATATATCGTCATCGGTTTATATGTCGACCAATAAGTAAGTCGAAATTTCTGTACAGAAATGCAAATTAGGTTTGGTCAGTATATATCAGTATCTGCCTCAGAAATCCTGAATCAGTTAGGCTATTCAGTACTACTAATTATTTTTTCCAATTACTTAATTAGTTGTTCAGTCTGTAAAAGGCCCATTACAACTTCCAAGAGCCCAACTTAAAATCTTCAAAGTACTTGTTTTCTCCACTCAACAGTCCAAATTCCAATGATTTTTAATTTTAAATGATAAAAATCAGAAAAAGCGTCAAATCATCGATTTCATTTCATCATTTTCTGTCCATAAATGTACTACTTTTATCATTAAAAAACATATTCACCAGTCCATGTAGATTTCTCTAATACCAAGAAGTTCAATGCATTTTAAACAGGGATAAGATATTTGATTTCACTACAAATTATTCAATTATAAATGCATTATTTCAGGATTTTCTGCACAATTAAATAAACTCGCTACAGCTGTATAAAAAGAAAAAATAATATTCCCATTGGATCAGTCCTGGAAAATAAACAAGACTTTTTTAGACAATTTTGCACTGCACTCCAATAACATAGTCAAGACTCACTTGCCAAAGTGCCAAACTCGTGGCTTCAAAACGGCAGTCCACAAACCAATGGGTGATGCCACGGTAACTACGTCCACTTCTTATATACAGTCTATGCTTCAGCCTCAATTGACCCTGATTCAAGTGACATCACCTAAGTCAATTAATCACATTTTGTGCAGCTCCATCTGGAGCCACAAGAGGTTTTATACCACACTTTTTCACAAATACAGCAGTAGGCCTCCCCCCCACCCCCCAAGGCCTGTAAACATCCTTTGATGTGTAAATGTGTAAAAGAGTTTTCCCTTTAAACACCTCCCCTTCCATCCACCACAGCGAACCCTGTTCACACACTAAAATGTAGCTTAAACACAGAATGCCACAAAACCTAAAAGGTAATGTAATTAAAAACATCATTCCCCTTCTGAAACTAGTCTTGTTAAAAGGCTGAACCACACTGGGCCACAGGCTTGGCACCGCTCAGAGAGAGAAGAGAAGAAAAGGCCTGGGGTTGGTGGTGGTGGTGGTGGTGGGTGGGGGGAGTGGAGAGACACCGGGAAGTAATAACGATTGGCTTAACAGAAACAGGCAGCGAGGTTACTCTCAGTCATGTTGTGCCACTCTTTCATTCACCAGAGAAGGGAGAGAGAGAGAGAGAGAGAGAGAGAGAGAGTCGGGGTGCGTACAGTAGCGAGAGGCTGGTGGTGGGATAGGGTGAGGGGGAGGACCGGCTAAGTCCACCCCCATGATCCCCTGCTGCCAGAGACTTTATTGTTCATATCAGAACTGAATGAAAGAGGGGGGAAAGGCAACTTGAGAGTAATCCATAGCCTCAAAGCAGCGTTCCCCCGACACAAACTGAAAAATTGCACTAAAACTGCTCATTTCACCCCCTCGAACCACTTCATCTTGCACCGGGCAAGGAATTCACCTCACTGAATAAATCTCTGCTTTCCCACATCCACTCCCCTCCCCGAACACCCCACAACCTCTCACCCACTTTCTCCCCCGGTGCCCAATAGGAGAGGGGATAAAGAGTGATCTACCCCTCCCTCCTCTGCAACCAGGCCGCTCCTTGCGCTGCTTCCCCTCCCCGCACGGGCAAAGTGATGCCACACTCGTCCTCCTCAGAGGATTCCTAATCTACTTTAGGCATCAATTTATCTGAATTAAAACTTTTCAGTTGCCACTTCACACCTGCTGCAGCAATACAGCAGCTGGTGATCCCCTTGAGTCCTTTCAATAGATAAATAAATGAGAAACAAAAAGGGCTTTATGAAATGTGACACGTCAAAAAAAATGACAGTCGGCTGTGAAGAGAGCTTCCTGTAGCCCCTTTCTGTCTCTCTCTCTCTCTCTCTCTCCGTCGCTCCCTCCTCCTCCTCCTCCTCACTCCCATTCATAAGGGCTATTGTCGAGGCCCAGACAGGGACCATTGTGCTCCCAGCTTTTTACTCCCTGGAAGACATGAGACAAAAGAAATGGCACATACACGTGAAAATAAACTGGAGGAATACAAATGCACCTTCACAGAACAGTGCCAGTCCCTGCTGGGGGGGGGGAGAAAAACTCTGAATATTTTGGCGGTTCATACCTGCATTTACACTCACACACATGACGACATCATGTGGACCGGTGTTTGAACGATAGCGGATTAAAAGTATGTTTGCAAGATTCCAAACAAACTTAGTTTAAAAATGGAAATAAATTGACTTGCTGCTATGGCGTGCATGCAGAATAGAGGTTCACAGGGGGGCGACATGCATACTGTAACAGACAGCCTGAGGCCGTCTGCATGTCTGGGCACATTTAGTCCAGCTAACAAGCAGAGACAGAGCCGAGAGATATTCAGAATATGGAACGAACAAAAACAGACACCAAAAACTGGTTCAGAGAAAAATCTGGCAAGTAATCAGTGATGACTATAACTTTAAAGGCTGAAACTGTCAAACATTGTTTGTATGCCACATTTTTTTAGATGGGGGGGGGGGGGGGGGGGATAGAATACAATGAGCCTCACATAAAGTGAACTTAGACAGGTGAAAAACTAGTAATGGGAGATTGAAGAAATTATTGAGGCGTTTTCAATTTAATTTAAAAAGTATTAAAGGACCAGTGTGGGGGGATTTAGAGGATCTATCGGCAGAAATGAAGAAAGAAACTAAGTTTTCATTAATGTATAATCACATGAAACTAAGAATTGTGTTTTCATTAGCTTAGAATGAGCCCTTCATATTTACATAGGGAGCGGGTCCTTTTCACAGAGTCCGCCATGTTTCTGCAGTAGCCCAGAATGGACAAACCAAACACTGGATATGGAGAGAGAATTCCGAGCTTTTACGTTACCTGAAGGTCGCCGTAGTTCTCTAACATTCTTGGAAAGGGAAGTGTGAGCGGAGGGGTACACAGTTGGTTGCAAACTGCAATCTCACCACTAGATGCCGCTAAATCCTACACACGGCTCCTTTAATAGTAAAAAAGCTACCTTTTCTGAGGTCAAATCAAGGCTTAAAGGTGCAGTGTGTAGGATTTGGCGACATCTAGCGGTGTGGTTGCAGATTTCAACCGAGTACCCCTCCGCTCACTTCTCCCTTTCCAAGACTGCGGTAAAATGAGCCGCCGATAACGCTGTTCGCCTCGCTCAGAGGCCATCCTTACCATAATATCACTACTTTGGGAGCAACGGAAGTCAGGCGGCGGCTGGCGGTACCACGGTTTTGCACTCTGCGGCTCACATTACCGCAGTTTCACAAGCTTGTTGGAGAACTACGTTGGCCTTCAGGTAACGTAAAAACATGAAAGGCTCTCTCTAGATCCAGTGTTTGGTTTGTCCGTTCTGAGCTACTGTAGAAACATGGTGGAGCAACGTGGCGGACTCGGTGAAGAGGACCCGCTCCCTATGTAGATATGTAGGGCTCATTCTAAGATAACGAAAACACAACGATTCTTAGTTTCAGGTGATTATACACTAATGAAAACACAGTTATGAATATTCCATTTCTGCCGATAGATCCCCTGAAATGTGACAATAAATGCAACAGTAGCTTCAGTATAAGCTTTTGGAACATTAAGAAGTAGAATGACCTTCAGGTATGTGTTTTGGCAACCTCACCATCTGGTAAAGCCTATTTGTATTAAAAAGGAGCCAGTGCAGGGACTTAAAAAAGGAGACATTAACTCCATTTCTTGCTCCACTTAAATCTCAGAACGCGAGACTCTGTTCAAGTTCAAAATTATTATCGAGACATTCTGGTCGAGCCTGAGGGCATAAAAAAGCAGTCAAGGCTGCTTTAAACAAAATATATGCATGTCTTTTTTATTACAAGCAGACAGAAAATGTCTGACCTTAATGATGTTCTTTCAGTAATAGAGTGTTTTAGCTATTTTCCTGTTATATTAAACTTAAAATATGGATTTGTCTACGAGCAGAGTCAGAATTAAGTCCCCTTAAAAGGCAAATTCCTGCATAGAAAAGGTCCATGAATCATAGGAAGAGTGAGAAGAGGCTGTGCACAGTGGCCATCAGAGCTACTGTGGTGATGAGAGCAATGTTTCCCCCTGACCCAGAAAACTACAGGAGGTGACATGAGGAAGAGGGGGGAGGTTTTAATGGGAGGGAGAGGCGACAGCATTTTGTAACCACACCAGCAGCAGAATAAATGAACTCTGCACACTTTCCATGTGCCATGAGAAGTGAGTGGTCCGATGGAGGGGAGATGAGGAGAAAGAGTGGGGGACACGTGAGGCTGTCCGGGCGGCGGGAGGGGGGTAAACCAGCAAAAGAGAAAGAACGAAACACACGGGATTTTTCCGGCTGTTATTCCCAAATGAAGCGTGAAGAACACAGTCACACACTCGGTCACAATGAAGTTTTTCTTGTCGAGGGGGGAAGGAGGTGAAGAATAAATGAGAAAGCATCCTGCACGTAGAAAACGCATTCACTTGGGTCTGAAATTCACTTGAAACCAATTAGGATTCTCACAGACAATGCAACATTTGTGCATTTTTTTCTTCCCCCCTCCAAGCCTTAAGTTTCATGTAACTAAGCAGCACCAGGTTCAATCATCACTATGCAGGGGTAATCTTCCACTTTTAGCTTTTCTGGCACCACAACTCATTGGTCACTTTTGAATCAGTGAGTGTTTTTGTGCAGCAGGGCAGATCATCCAGCCCTGCAGGACCTCAGCTGCCATACTGTAGGTCTAGCCTATATACACTGTCAAACACTGCACAGCTGGCATCCGGCCGTGTGGACAACTTCTAACACGTTGCATGCTCCAGAGTATGTAGACATACAGGTTAGGAAAACCCTCAGGAAAAAAACCAAAAGACAAAACAAAAAGTTTTCCTTGTCCAAATAGAGGGTCTCAGGATAGATGGTGTCTTATGCTGTGGAAAAATTAAATTGACTGGACATGGACAGGAATGTGATTTGACAAAAGAATGTCAGAAAACCTACAGTTGAGGGCTGAAACCTTTTCCCAACCACAATCATCCTCAGCTTGGATCAGGACAAAATACCACAGGACTGTGTTTAAGGTGACAGTTACACATAAGTGCACCCCAGGTCTTTAAAGGAATTTGGAGGCACACTGCAAAAAATATCCAGAAAACTTAAAGTCTCTCTGCACCATGAAGTACAAATACTACAGTATAGGGGAAAAGTACCATGAGGTCAATATAAGTTAAAGCTTCAGTTGAGCAAATTAACCTAAAAAATATTATATAGAGACATAACTTTATCAAATGTGTTCATTTGAATGCAGCAATACTAACAACCTGAAGAAGCCTGTATATCTCATCACTGGATCATTTAAAAGGCACTTTTCTTTAAAACTTCATGCAACAGTTTGCCAACAGGTTGATTCATCATCACAGAGACTTCAGCAGACTCTCAGCTCGGTAGTCTTGGACGCTCAGCGGGCTGCAGACAAACATTCAGATCGCAATCTGAGTCCTTCGTAGTTTAGTTTAGGTGGTATATGTTTGTTTATATCGAGCTGAAACGACTGGAAACAAACTAATAAACAAACAAAGACCCAAGTGACACGTACCTCGGTAAAGCGCAGGCCGCCAATTGTTCCCAAGGTTGTGCTCCAAAGTTACTTCAGCTGCAGATCCATCGAAATCTGCCCACACGTCAAGCTGTAAACAATATGCGTTTATTTCCGGTCAGAACCTACAAAATAAAACCCCGGAAGCAGTGCGCAATCCTCGTTAAGTTTGAAATATAAGGCGGAAAAGTTTACCCAGACGTATAGTTTAAAAACAAACTAATTGTGTTATTTTTATTCCAGTACTACTTGATATGTCATTTTTTAACGTTATGGCAAAAAAAAGGAAATATAAGGAGGAAATATGATGAAATAAAGTTTACACATGTTAATGTAATTTAATGAGAATAAAGTCATACTATTTCAAGAAAAAAAAAGTAGTAATATAACGAGAATAAAGTCGTAACTTTACGAGAAAAAAAAGTAATTTCCTCCTCCACAAAAGAGGCAATTTCCCCCAGGTCCGTGTGGTTCGTTCTTCGGAATACACGCAGTTTCTTCAAGGCCCTGATACTTATTTATTACTATTATTATTTAATACTTATGATAAGTATTTCGTTATTTGTGAAACCTATACTAAAGTATAACTTCACAAGATGATGCTCCAACGTTCCTCATTTTCACAAAGCTGCTCTATTTCCCCTCTAAAATAACACGTAAAATTACTACTTTATAATATTATGACTTATTCTCATAACACTACATCTTTTTTTCTCTTAAATTTAGGACTTTATTTTCATAATATTACGACTTTTTTCTCGTAAACTCACTTTTTTTTTTTTTTATGTGGCCCTAATACTCCGTTGTATGCTTTAACAGAACATTACATGGAGTAAAAAAAAAGTATGCAACAGAACAAACTAGAATTTGCAAAAAAAATAATGTTTTTCAACAATTCAAGAATTAAAAAAAAAAAGTTACTTTATTTTGAAGTTGAAATCACACAACTTCCTGTATTTATCTCTCCACCTTTCCGTGGCTTGACGCTTTTCTGCAAGACTGGGCCGATTCTGACGTCACTTCTTAATTATATTCAGGCATTTTTGGGAAGGGATCCGATAATGACAGAGTTGTACAATAATCCCCAAAAAGTGAAAGTGAGATTGTAGATTTTAAAAAACAAAAAAAAGACAGTGTAATACAGCCTATTAGTTTATTAGGCCTATACATTCAACAGCGGTGACATCACTGAACTCCTATCTTTATCTATCTAAAACAGTCTGAGCTCAACACAGTAGGCATCATGGTTCATTTATCAAACAATATCTGCAGTTATATAACATTTTGTTGTCTGAAAATATAATTAATTCTTGATGGCAGTAAGACTGAGGGGCATTGAATTATTTACGAGGACTAAACCTGAAAGTGATGACGTATTGACAGGGTTTTTTCTTTTCCAGTTCACAGCTGATCCATCAGAAATCATCCCAGTTTGTGCACAGTTCTTCTGAGCCCTCGGTGTAATGACCACATGTACTGCTGTCCAAAGTATCCTTAACCTGAGAGAGAAAAAAATGAAAAAAATAGATCTATTCATTGCATTCAAGCGTCATCAAAAAACAGACAATAACAAGCCAAACTGAACGTGTCTTACTTTGGGGATAACCGGCGGGTTTAGTGTGCCTTTACAGAGTCCGTCCCAGTTGAAAACTTCAAACCATCTGAATAAAAAACTGAGCATCACAACCTATAAAACCATGTTTCCAGGCACAGGCCTCTTTGATTTTCTCCAGGGTAATAAATCTGTCGTCTTACTTGTGCTTCTGAATGTCCTTGGCCCCATTTCTCTGACTGCCCAGTCTCTCCGAGGGATTGCTCCTTGGTGATGGAAAGCAAACACACAAATAAACTATGAATTAATAATCAGATTCTGTCCTTCGAGAGGTGGTTTTACAGCACATGTCGTGTCCTGCACACCTGCATCGCTTCTTAATTTGCTCCATTCTGTTTGTGTGTGGTTGTGGCTGGAAGAGGGGGAACATAATATAACACATACAATGGTGGGTGGAGGATGGATTTTATGTCTGAAAAAGAACTATAAAATAACTTTCTTTAGCTTTCACATTATAATTCATGGTGTATAGTGGGGATTTTTTACTACACCTGCACAGTTTCTTTATGAGACTGGAGGCACTTTTGCTGATGGTTTTTGGGAAGTCGGTCTGATCGATGCCACGAATGGTTGCAGTGAGAACCTCTATCGGGTGAGAGTCGCTGAATGGGAGCCTGGAGAGGAAAACATGACCCTGTCACCATCACTTCAATCTACACAACTGGAAAAATGAGCGTAACAAATAGGGCTGCATAAAACTGTAAAACCTACCCGCCACTCAGAAGCTCAAACACAAAAACGCCCAGTGACCAGAAGTCTGCGGATATACTGTGGCCTTTGTTTAGGATGATTTCAGGCGCCATGTAGCCCGGTGTACCGCAGAACGTCCAGGTTTTCTTACCCACCTCAACCTTCTTTAGACATCTGGAACCAATCTAAGAAATGAGTTCACTTACAGCTGGTAAAACCCCAAAATAATACAATTTCATATTGGAAAATCTGATGTTAAAGGTGCTGAATGCGAGACTGGGAGCATTTCTATTGCCTCCGCACGGCTCTCAACATGGCGGCAGCTGAGCTGGCGGCTCGTAGCTAATGGTGCTAACAGTGAAAACAAAAGCAACACTGCTAACAGAGCTAACAGTGTTAACCTGGGGGGGAAACGGAGGGTGGGTGCTACGCTTCCGCGACGACGGCGTCGTCAGTTGGGATGGCGTTATCAGCTGTAACCGCCGTATGAGCGCAGTGCAGAGCGATGGACATGAACTAGCCAGTGGGTAATCTCTATAACAGATTCTGAATTCACATGTAGAATCTGCAGGCAACGGGACAAGATTTTGGCATCGGAAGCGTTCTGGTTTCCGTTCGTAGTCCTAGTAGTATTAACCAATCACGTTCGAGCAGGCTTTGGTTGAATGCAGGTAAACAGTCCGTGTGGAGAGCAAAAAAGGCGGAACGCATCGGCCAAAATGTAATCTGGGAACCCATCGGCTATCGTCTGATGATGATTTAGCTTTTTATTGGTTTAAAACATAGAAATTGAATTTTATTTCTAAGATTGAAGTGATGAAGGAAGTCTTGGCCCGGATATCCGATGGCTACATTGGAACCCCAGAAATATAGCCCCTTGCCCCCAGAGGTTTATCCATGCACATGCACAAACGTGCACTAAAAGCACGCACGCATGGCCCGGCCATGTCAACAAAGCGCGGAGAAACTCAGATTACATCACACACAGAGGGAGAGTGACTTCATTCTCTGCTGAGGTAGACATTACTCCTCTATATCTTTACATAGCAAATAGTTCTTAATGCTCTGGATATCGTATAGAGCACCTTTAAGTTTGTAACCAATCGTAGTACCAGTTTGGCATAACCAAGCTCATCCAGAACCACATTTTCAGGCTTGACGTCTCTATAGATCACACCTCGACAGTGAAGAAAGGTCAAGGCCTCAACAACACAAGCCGTGTAGAACCTGCTGCTGCATTCGTCCAAACATCCTCTGAAACAGAACAGCATGTAGAAGTGCTGGTTTAAGCATCACAGCGAACGAAACAAATGATGTGATGTAGACAGATGTAAGACAATCCTGCTCAGTCTTAAAATTGCATCGTGATGAAAGCTTGGCTAAAATCACAGTGGTAGGACTATAAATATTTTATCAGTATGATGACAAAAAAGTGCCTTGCATCTACTTTAGTCCAAAAATACTTACTTATCTTTGAGTAGACTACATAAATCCCCTCCAAGGCAAGCTTCTGTCAAAATGTACAGGCACTCGGCGTCCCTAAAGGTTTTATGCAGCCTGCGATCAAGAAAAATATAGACACATGTTAATAAAGATGATGAACATATTATGTAATCAAGATAACTGCTGAAGAACAGACACCTGGCTATGAATAGACAATGAGCCTCCATTAGGATGCGCCCTTCTCTCAGGATGTGCTCTCGTTGACCGCTGTTGACGATCAGCGTCTTCTTAAGGACCCTCATGGCATAAAGACACTTGATGTCGCTCTTTAGTTGCACCTGACAGAGGTTGAATCCGATAGATTACATTATAGAAACATGGAATCCGGAGGAGGCCGCTGAACGGCGGGATCTGTGTCATTGTGTGTGAGCTGCTATAAGATCGACCCTCACCAGGTCTACGTGACCAAACTCCCCAACGGCAAGAGGGCAGATAATCTGGAAATCACTTAAGGTGGAAGATGAGAAGAGATCAGGATCCTTGTCTGACCTGTTCACAAGCAAAACACAGGGGAGCTCATACCTTTTTGTATTCCATAGGTGCAAATTGCCTGTAATTATTGTGGAAAATAGCAATGTAAATGCTCCTCACTCAATTTTGGATTCATGGCTTTGCTGCAACTCATGACTGCAGTCAAACACCAACCCACCGATGATGTCTTTGAAGGTCCTTAAACACAGAAGCACATGCATATTCTCCAAATTTAGGATATAGTTTAGCAACTGAATCAGTTACTACTTTCTGTGCAGTGAATTTTATTAACACAAAATATCCACTTACTCCCTGTCTATGACCAAGCATGTAACTTCACCTGCAGCAATCACATTCACAGTCCGAACATCCTCTCTGAAGACAGAGTGAAGAAGAAAATCATTATGTTATTAAGGGGAGAGGTAAAAACATTGTTTTTCATGCACTGGTCAATTTTAAGTTTTGGGCTATTTTGCTTCTATAGCATGTCTTCTTTCAGACTAGCGGATAGAAAACAACCAAAATACACATTTAGGTTTTTATTTTACTACTTTGTCTATTTGCGTCTGTAGATTTCTCCTAAATTCACCCAAAGTTAGCATTAGATAATGCCTCATTTGCATATTTAAAAAACTTGTAACACAAAAAATAATTGTCTCAATGTAAGTAATCAACAGGGGAAGTTTCATGGTGATATCTATTGGTTAAATTTTGACCCTATTCGCCTGTAATGTTGCAAAATGTATGGAATTTTACAATCCATATCTTTAAAGGCCGTTTTCTCAAAATGAGTTTTTTCTCAGACTCTGAGCCAGAAATCTCCACTTCAGCAGCACTTACATACACCAAACTTCATATATCATTCAGAGCTTGATTTATAGAAACTTTTTATTCCTGAAAACATGGAATTTCTTCTTTTTTTCCTTTTTTTTTTATAGCTGTTGACTGTATTTTTTGATTTATGGAGTGATAAAAAGAAATATCCAAAATCCCCTTCATAAAAACCATTGACTCTAATATGTCAACAACATGAAACAAACATTTTTAACCTGGCTTTATCTAATGTTCAGATTTCTGTTCTGTATGCAAATTAGCACACATTTGATAAAAGAATGCCTCATTTGCATTTTTATACCATTTTTTTTTCTGAAAACTTGTAATACAAAAAATAAAAACTTAATATAAGTAATCAACTGCGGAACTTTCATGGTGATATCTATTAGTATTTTTTTTTTTACCTATTCACCTGTAGGGTCTCCCCTTATTGCAAAGAAAAAAAGAATCATTGATATTATTATGGTGGCACAAATGTCAGTTTTACCACCATGTGCTCCTGCATGATTTCCTCTGAAAGTGCATTATGTCCTTCTTACCCCCAAAGAGCTTTCTCTCCAAACCACTGTCTCTCTGAGAGCTTAGAAAGGACGACCTGCTCTTCGTGGCCCGCCTTCCTTTCTGTCACTTTCACCTGGCAAGCACAAAAGAGAGAGGTAATGAAAAAGAGTAAATGCTGGAGAGCAATGTAGAAAGTCAATTATCGCCGTCATAATGCAATTTCTAAGGCTGCGCTGACATTTTGTCCTCCACAATCTAAATTTCTTTCTCTCTCTGAAAGCCTCATCTCATCTGTGCAGCGGGCAGAGAGCATAAAACTTTACCTGGCCTCTGCTAATGATATAAAAGGTGTCTCCTTTGGCCCCTTGTCGGATTATGTAGTCACCTTCAGTGTAGTGTGTCTGAGGAGCACAAATGACAGATAGAGGTGCAAATAATTAAAAAAGAGCATGAAAAGACAGCAAGGAAAATAATCAACTCTCTTACAGATATTAAGATGAGGGCTGTTAAATAATGAATGATTCATTCTGATTCCACACCAGCATCTGTCTGTTAACTGAAGCAAAACAAAGAAAGATGAAATTAAAAAAATACAGAGGGGCCTGTAAAAACTCGTGTTTACACGCGTTCTGTCTGTGTGCACATATAATCTATCAGCTGGATCCTGTTTGAACAACCGGTGGCGGTTACACAATGCTGCAGATTTTAAGAACTTAATCTGTACCTCCTCCATGAGATCAGACATTTTCATGATGGCGTCCTCTGGCAAAGACTGCAGGAAGGGAACACTGCAGACACACAGGTACAAAGACAATAACAGAAACACGTCGTAGGAATGTTAATATTCGGGTCGGTGTTAAAGGCCTAAATGCAGCATTGTGGCGACTGGCAAACAACATGACCCTGGTGATATTGTGTTGAAGGGACTAGAATACAGAGCAGCTTTCGGGGACCTGCTCCGTGTCAAATGAAGTGTATCGGTCCGATGTTCACCTGCTAAGCAGCTCCATTGACTGAGAAAGGCTGTTGAGACCGCTCTGCATAAGTATGGTCTGGTAGCTTTTGCGGTCAATAACCCACAGCTTGCTGTCCGTCTGCGCTGCAGATCAAAAGACAAGAGGAAGTGATGCTGAAGGTTACGACGGTGACAGTGGAGCTCAGGTGGAAACACAATCAAGGAGCCGGTATTGAGACAGCTCTCAAAGACACGTGTAGTTTGTGATGGATGTGGACTGAATGCAGGATGAGCTACAGCCTGAAGAGCAGACAGTAAGCAGGCCAGGACTCTATTAGTCATGCTCATCATGCAGAATAAAAAGAAATGTAAGTGCTTATTTTCATACCGAGGACTTTTAATATTAAATCTAGTCTGATTCCCTTAACTTTTATTACTCTTTCTTTATAATAGAGCTTGAAAGAGGGTGTTGTAAATTAGTAATGACCCATATTGATTGGTTCACTGAAGCTTCCTGCAAACGGAAGTAGACTTCCTCCAGACAGTCTAATTAGATCCATCATCTGATAAAATGGTGCAGGCCTGATATCTCAATCCCCCCCATTTGGATACACCCCATCGGTTTTCACTTCAGCGCCATATGACAATTCAGGGCCATATTGCTTTATTTGGATCTGAATGCTGTGCGGGATGTTTTTTAATGAGCAAAACATTGCTCTGAAAGGAGGAATTTTTTCTGCCATTTTCTGCAGTATATCACCCTGAACTTCAGTGACCTGATGATGAAGCCTGATTTTCACCTGAACCTTTATCACTGTCACAATGAGAGAGACCACATGAGCAAAAGCCTTATTGATGGTCTCAGATGGCAACAATGAAAAAAAAAAAAGAAGTAATTTCAGGTCAGGAAGGAACAGATCCGAGGGAAGGGATGACAGAAATGGACATGGAACAAAAGGACGGCAGACCACCGGCATTGTTACTGGAGAGCAGATATATAGTATAGTATAGAACAGTAAATTGGAAAGGCTGACTGGGCGGAAGATAAAGAAAGCAGTACAAAACAGTTATGGGATGCTTAGGGACCAAACAAGGCAAATAAAGATTTTTTTTTTTTTCGATTTAAACCGATCCTGGCCGTCTCCACAGCCTATTTATTTGTGAAACCAGGTCAGATACTCGGCTGAGAAAGTTTTCTCACAAGACTCTGTGATCCTATGCCGGGAGGAAATGACAGCACACTTTCTATTTTCTAAAGAATATCACGAATTCTTACACCAGTAATGATCCAACCACGAAACTATTTCTGAAAATGTTAGTTGTGTTTGTGATGCAAGCTGGATTGCAGGCAGGAGACGTGGCAGTCAGGCGGCTGGGTTATATGTGCAGTAAAGCAGAAAATGTTTTAAATTCCCCACATCTCTGAGAAAAAAACGTTTGAAGCCGGGGTGTTGTCTAAGATCTCAAAAGGTCTTTGATTTTAGATTCAAAAGATGTCTGTCTAAGACCACTGGCAATAAATCTGCCTGCTTGTGATATTCTCTCAAGCTAGAATTATTTATATATATCCCCACCATATCAAAATGAATTAAAGCAAAACTCCACCAGTCTTTCTCACTGCATGCAAATATAAAACCAAGAACACAGTGCTTTGGTACCTGAGACAGAGTAGCTGTGGGTGCAGTTGTAGAGGAGAGCCAGCTCTCCAAACATGTCTTCTGGCTCAATAGTGAGAAGCTTCAGCCCGTCTTTTGTCACATCCAGCCGCCCTTCTGTTCATAAACACGCAGCCAGTGAAGAGACAAAGCGACATGTGCATGTGTTTTTTGTGTCAGGAAATGGAGAGAGACTTGTCAAGAACGTTCAGCTGTCTGTCACATACATCCCCTGAGCGAATCAAGGCCACCGCCTCTCGCTGGTTAGGATGACAAGCGAAAAAAATAGGGAGCAGCCACTCTCCATTAGCTGTCACATTACGAATGCTGCCAAGATTCCTGAGGACAACCGAGCACTAATGAACTCTCTGCAGAACCTCTTTTTTCCTTCTGTCTTTTGTATCAAGTTGACATTTCAACACAAAAAAAGCCCCATCAATGTGGGTCACTTGTTATCCCAAGTGCCCCCTCTTCTCTGGCTCAAACATGCAATTCTCGCTGTGCTTGAGTGTCAAATCACTATCTAAACGCACTGCGAGCCAGCAGTAAGAAAACTGATATACAAAGATAAAACTAATCATTTCATCGGGCTACTCTTAAGCACCTGTCATCTCAAGGAGATGTTAATAAATGTCCTCAGGCATGATTAATGTTTGCAATTGTAAGAAGAAAAATGGTTTACCTTCTAAAACATAAGCCTGAGCCCCGGTGGCCCCTTCCTGGATGACATAACAACCTTGATTGATGGTGGTGGGATACATGCAGGCTGTGATGGCTCTGATTTCTCCTTCGTCAAGGTTCTTCAACAAGTCGTTCTTCGAAAAGGATGCCTGGATCAGCCCCTGAGACCTGAGGGAACAAAGGATATAACATTTAAAGGCAAGTTATTCAAACGCCTTGAATGCAGCATTGGTATTTATTGACTCCGAGCAGTCGGTGAGCCTTGAATGTGTATTTGAATAGCCGAGAGAACATTGCGTGCTCTTACTCCTGGCTTTTGTCACAGCTTCTGTGCGAAACCATGGCGAGAGTCACCGGGTCCAGAGAGAAGGGCTCAGAGATGACTGTCTTCCTATTGGCTCTCTGCGAGTCCTCACCTTGAGCTGAGCAAGCTACAGGAAAAAAAAACAACACACACAATAAGTCAAATTTAAGGCTTGTGCTACCTGATGTTAAAATATGACATTTATAAGCACCACATTCTGTGTACCTGCGCTGGCTGCAGAGCATCCTGGGAGGGAGACAGTGGCTCTGTGGCGATCCAATTCTTCCTGCAGCCTCCGGATGAGCTCATCCTTCGTGTCCAACTCCAGCTCTAACTCATCTATTAGTGTGTCCCTTTGGCGAAGCTCCTCAATCTTTAGCTGCAGGGCAAATTGGAGGTCCCGAAGTGTACCCATTACCTGCACACAACAGGTGAGAAAACACAGCAAAATATATCTCTTACACACAAATACAATGTACATTCATATATAGTGTAGTGACACGAAATCATTTCTGTCTGATTTTGAGTTGCATTGAGGACCCCTGTTGCAGCTACAATCACTCAAAGCTTGACAGCCATCTGCATCTCCTGTGATTACTTCTATCAATATCATTCGTATTAATAATATAAACGAGGAATCAATAAGGTGTAATGGCTTCTACTTGGATTAGAGCACACAGGAGAGTTTGCTGAATGCTTCTTAAACATATCCTCTTAAGAGCTTGACATAGATAGATAGATAGATAGATAGATAGATAGATAGATAGATAGATAGATAGTACATTCATATTTGATTTGATGAAACGTGTTTCCTTTTCAACAGGCTGAACAGGACATAACATGCTCAAGTGTAATCAAATGACACAGTTTCCAGTGCAATATAAAAGAAGACTATAAATCTGTCTTTGCTCTGTGAGCTTGCAGTGCTTCTTGCAGTACTTGATTCAAGGACACTTAACAAAAAAAATATGAGACAAACAAAGGACAAGAAAGTAACGGTGCTTCAGTAAAAGAGATAAAAAACAAATTGGATTAAGACAAGGTCATTTTAGACCCTCTATTAATTCTCACACACTTTGTGTCCCTGCAGGAATAAAATATGGATTTATTCATTTTGGGTCGCAAGCGCGCTCGGAGCCATAGGCACTGATAATAGCCTTTGAAATACATGAATGAGTTGCTTTTAATAGACTGTAAACACACATGCATGCTCTGCCTTGCAAAGATATAGTGCCGTATTGCATTTCACTTACCACATGTGTGACGCCGTGGAAGTCTTTCTCACTTGTCCTGGATGTGTTTGTCCCTGTTTGGCAGCAGCAGACAGGTGCAGCTCTCCTCTGTACCCGCCCGAGTGAGAGATGCTCCTCTCCTGCTCGGGGCTGGCCAGGGCTGGGCACAGACAGCCGGCAATCACATGACCGAGACAGTGGAGAGACCATTCGGGAGGCTGTAATGAGAAATGCATGGACTGGATCCCAATTGGGTCAGGTGGTCTTTGGGGTATTTCCGAGCCCCGGGGATAGGTTGGACTCCGGTAAACTGAGCCGTGAGCATCAATCATTTTATTCCCCAGATATTTCTGTATCTTTCTATCATGTGAAAGAGTGTAAAGGCTGGCTGTGTTCACTGATCAGAGGTTTTGTTCTCCATCGATTGTAGACTACCTGTGCACAGCAAAAAATAATAATAAAGTGACCTATCATGATAGGCTATATTTAGATATAGTGTATAATGCTTAAATGGTGTTCGGACAAAAATTGCTGTTAAATTTTATTTTTTATTTTTATTTTTTATTTTTATTTTTATTTTTATTATTATTTTTATTTTTATTTTATTTTTAAATTTTTAAATTTTTAAATTTTAAATTTTTTAATTTTTTAATTTTTTAATTTATTTATTTTATTTTATAGGGACGATGCAATTTAACAAAGTTCCAATGCATCGGACAGGCTTTTTGTCCATTATTTTCAGTGCCGGGTTGTATAAGGATGTAAGATGTTTGATTGTAGATGGTGATGCTTGAGCCCACACTGTCATACAATATGAAAATGTTGTGTATAATATGAGGCTTTTGCTTTGCGTAATTCCAGGACTACTTTGTCAAGTTGGTCTAGTGCAAATCTATTCTTGGATTTTCAAATTAAACATTTTGAAACTAGTTATTATGATGATTAGCAATAGTCACAATAGATGATTCATGTTTAATGTAAATAATTGTAAATAATTCGGAGGAAAATGAAGAAACTGATCGAATAGCTTTGTACAACAAGACCCAAGCAAAGACAGGCAGATTGTATTTAAAAACTGGTTACTATTTAGGATTAGTAATTTTAATAATTAGTAATAACTAGACCGTAATTATATGTTTTTTAAAGGTTGCCCTTTGTCACGTTTAGATTCCTAACTCCAGCCATCATCTCCATTTTTTCCCTTTTAATATTTAATTATTGTCTAATTAGCTCCAGCAGAAGAAAGAATAATAATAATAATAATTTGTCATTTATTTTATTTTCTCGAGCAGAGGAAAGAATAATAATAATGTATCTTTTTATTTTATTTTCTCGAGCAGAAGAAAGAATAATAATAATGTAACTTTTATTTTATTTTCTCGAGCAGAAGAAAGAATAATAATTATTTGTCATTTATTTTATTTTCTCGAGCAGAGGAAAGAATAATAATATGTCATTTATTTTATTTTCTCGAGCAGAGGAAAGAATAATAATAATAATTTGTCATTTATTTTATTTTCTCGAGCAGAAGAAAGAATAATAATAATTTGTCATTTATTTTATTTTATCGAGCAGAAGAAAGAATAATAATTATTTTGTCATTTATTTCCTTTCTTTTTTGGATGAATTATCCTCCACAGAGAGCAGTCATACCACCCTCCAGCCAGCCGGGGGCAGTAGAGTCACCAGAGAGCAGCAGCAGCAGTCCGCATCTGCCGCAGAAGAAGATGGGCCGCTGACGAGAGAAGAAACCCTGAGTGGCTATCTTGAGCTAGCAAAGCAACGATACCTAAGTGTATTTAGTAGCTTAAACTTTTAAACGGGTTGTTGTGTTTTGTCCAAGGTATCACCAAAAATGATCCTTACTGTGAAACCGCTTCAAGGAAAAGAGTGCAGCGTTCAGGTAAGCGAAGCACCGCAGAGCCAGCTAGCTGCTAGCTGCTAGCTACCTCCCTACCGCTAGCATCATTAGCTAGCCTAAAGCTAGCTGATTAGCCGACAGCGGAGTTGGTCCTGTGTCATTCTCCTTCGAGTGAAGCAACCAGTCCAACTTCACCCAGTGTAATGTAAGCTTAAATTGAGCTAGTCATATATGGCTCAGTTATGAATCGAGGTTACTCTAGCTAGCTTGTTAGCCACATCCTCGAGAAAGACACAGTGACGTTAACTGTAACGATATCAGCCTTTTCTCCTGTGAGTGTGGAGCTCTGCACGTCCTTATGTGGTGGTTCTTGTAGGAAAAGGAGAAGTCACTTGACTAGGTAAATACTTCAATAAAGCAGTACTAGCGTAGAGTTAACTTAACTTGTCCTGTAGTTAACAGTCTGTGGTATTGTTTGCCCACTATAAGGCGAGTCCTGGCCCCTTTGTGTGCCTCGTGTTTTGAATTGATAACATCGCTGTGTGAGGCACAAACTGGGGCTATACCTAGCCACTAACGTTATATGATCAGTATTCAGGATGCTACTGCAATACTCTAAGGTATTGTGTGTAGAACACTTTATCAATGCCTAGTATAGGTGATGTAAAGCATTTGATGATGTGTATATCAAATGAAGAAGTATTTCACATACTGGACTAAATGTTGTGTTCAGCAGAAGAGAGGTGAATCTAAGAAGTCCTATTCTTTCAAACTGAATCAGTGATCAAGACCATGCAGTGTTTCTCCTGAATTTGATCTGAAAGCAAAAAAAGTACTGCGTTATTGGCTATGTCTGCAGTGCTTGTGGGATAAATACTACCACTATAGGCCAGTGGCTGTTTATTTCCTATAGGAAGAATGTGCTAAAGAGGCCATTTACCAAGGTAGAGGTGCCATTTGTTACTTGTGCGTGTGAATTCCTTATTAATCGTTGGTTTTATGTAAAGTAGATGCAAAGTAAGAATTCGGGGTTGGCTACGCTACATCATCATGTTGTTGATCTTCCAGGTGACTGAAGACGAAAAGGTCTCCACGGTGAAGGAACTTGTATCGGAACGTCTCAACATACCAGCAAACCAGCAGCGGTTGCTCTATAAAGGGAAAGCGCTCGCAGGTAGATTTGCCAAAAGTCAAATGTTTCATAACCTTTGTGCAGAACTGTAATTGCTTGATTCACCAATCTATTTTGCACATGAATCTAATGTCCTTTTGATGATTGCATACTATATTGCTTTCCTCAGATGAACACAGACTGAGTGATTACTCCATTGGGCCAGAGGCTAAATTGAATCTGGTTATCCGTCCGGTGGGGGAGAGGACTGGAGGGTCAGGGATTGCTGCCAGCAGCAGCAGCAGCAGCACACAGGGAAGAGTGTGGCAGACTGTGTCCACTATCCTTGCTAGACACTTTAGTCCAGCAGATGCAGCAAAAGTCCATGAACAGCTTATTAAGGTATTTAATAATTGTGTTACAATGCATTGTAATCTAAGAAGAGAGCAATCAAATTTTACTAAACCATATTGATGTGAATATTTACAGTTTCTAAATTGTTAAATCAAATGTTTTGATTTGTTGCTACCAGTGGAGGCTGGAGATACAAAACTTTAAGAAGGGCAGCATCAAATACTGATTTAAGGCCCAACTATGTATGTTTAATGAACATGTGAGGATGAAGGCAAAAGATAATAAAGTAATATTTTCTGGCATGTTCGTGTTGATAATGTAGATATTTGACAGTGTTTTTCAATTGACATATTTTTTGCCTCACATTCTGTTAGTATGAATGCTGCTTTTAAATTTAGGGACTGGATCCTCCAAAGTCTGAATACATCTTAACAGGTCAAGTCTGCTCCAAATATGGCCAAAAAATGCAGCCTTCGTTTGCCCAAATATGGAAGACACAACCAGTTTATCCTGTGGAGCCCTCTGTATACTGCCATCCATTGTGTGGTGGTCAGTTGTTTGATAGAGCATTCAGACATGCCTGGTCAACTCATGAAATTGTAAAAGGATCATATCATCAAGTGCTCATCTATCACAGGAATATGTAAAAACAATGTAAAAGCCACTGCAAGGTCTCAATCATGAAAGCCAGGTAAAACTGCACTTTTTGTACTTATAAGCACTGCGAGTACTTAATGTATATCAAATAGTATTGCTCAGGGTTTTCATTTTGACATTCATTTTCTTCTGTTTATTTAATGTCAAAAATTCCTAACTACAATCACTGTGAATACATTATTGTTTATGTTTGTTAATACATATGCCCCGTAAAGGGAAGTTATATGGATATATTAAAACCTCACAAGTTGTTATCAACTAGATATTTTGAAATGTAGTCGCTTCATGGCAACTCTCTGGTGATAAACTTGGAAATCTTTGACCTACCAAATTGGTTAGGGCCTCCTGTTAATGCACCATTAGTTTAGTTTGGATTCAGGTCTATATTACTCTAGACCAAATAATTCTTCCGATCTCATGCTTCATTAAAAATAGAGCAATACCGCTTCACACACAACATGGTTAAAATCGATTCTGTAGAATATTTTTTAATTGTTGTTTCTCAATATTTTTGTTTTGTTTTACTTCAAGGACTATGAACGTTCACTTCGACAGCTTAGTCTCGACGACATTGAGCGCTTGGCGGGAAGACTGCTTCACCCTGACGGCGATGGCATGGACACCTCATACATGGACTAAAAATGCCCTGATGGAAGTTGCTTACTGTGATTGTGTTTTAAGAGGTGCTCAGTGCTTGGAAGTTTATACAGTGTTCAGAGTGTGAGACATGGAAAATACAGTATCAGTTTTCTTGCAGAGAGCCCCAGCTGTGTGCCTAGTCATTGGCAACACGAGTCAACACAGATAACACTGACTGTCGATTATCTCAGCAATAGGGCTTCGTTATCCATGACAAAAGGACTTGGATAAGAAAACTTAGCAACTTTGCATAGGTCACTGTCACTGATGTTGCAGTAATGACACAAGACCTGATCACATAATATTAGAATACAAAGGAATCCATTTATGCTGTTGGTTTCGCATGATCTCTGGCAGCTACAACTCCCTGGAGGGTATTTGTTAGTAATGTCTGTGTTGTTGGATTATGACTGGGTGTTTTCTGTCAACCACCCATGAGAAGGTAACACATGTTTTATTCCGTAACTAACTGATGTTCATTGTATGATTTGTAAATATGTTTATATATAATACAGACATTAAACCACAGGAAGAAAAAAAAAGACAAGTGTTACTGTTTTGTTGTATGCTTATATTAAATGTGTAAAAAATAATATAATGAATGTTGACTGGGAAGGGTTTTTAACGCTGTTTCTAGCATAAAAAGCAGAAGTGGTTGAAAATATAAAAAGGGATGTTGAGTATAGAGGGACTTAATAAGGCGGGACCAAAATGCATCTTCTATGTGTTGACCAATCAGGTGACGGTGACGCTATATAGTCATTGTTTACGACCAATCAGATTGAGGGAGAGTAATGCTAGGACCGCCTACGTGGTAAACTGACGGTTATATCTTTTGCTGTTAATTTTGGATAAGAATTCGGATAAAATGCGATGTTTTTGACTATCGCCTTTTTGTTCTACGAATTATGAAGGACAGACACGTTGGATAAAAGGGAGGATATCATTTGTTGGACACCGGTAAGGTCATAATGGAGCATCGCTTGTTCACACGGATAAGCTAGCGTTAGCACAAAGCTAGCTCATCTCTTCCACTTCCTGCCTTTAAAATACCGATTAGCTTCAGCCAGCTAACATGAGCTAACTTGATAACACCGAGCCTTTCGGCCTGAGCTGCTACATCATGTGTTGCTATGTAGGTCAGTGCCGCTGTCGATTATTAATAGCGAGTTTCCAGCTTTGAAATCCCACTTTAGTGTGTGAACTGGGAGGATTCGGCATAGTGTTGGTCCAGATGATGCTGGGGCGTTAACGTTACACCCCTCTCATCAGGACCACTCTTCCCTTTGGCAGAGCAAGACAGACTTCCTAGGGACATAACTTAAAGCTTATTTATTTTGTCATCTGCAGTCACTATTATTCAACACAGTGGTCTGTTTTTGTTTGTCTTGCTCTGATTATAATGCAGCCAATTTCACTCTCAGATTACAGAGTTAATCTAGTTTCAGTCAGATTTAATGTCACATGAGCTACTCCTTTCTTTCTTTCTTTCTGTCCATTCATGTTTGTTCTCTTTTTACCAATTTAGTAAGTGCCGCCCAGGAAGGATGGAGACTTTGATTCCCACCATCAACCGCATGCAGGAGGTCTTCCTCACAGTGGGAGCAGAGGTCATACAGTTGCCTCAGATAGTCGTGGTTGGATCTCAGGTCAGTCAGGACAAAAAACACAGTGAAAAGCTTAATTATAAACTTAAACATGATCTGTAACCTTTGCCAGGACTTCACTGACATTACTAAAACTGTAAGGTCACTGATCCGGGTTTGAGGTTTTGATTTGATCATAAATTGAATATGTATTGTTAATGTGTCTGCAGTGCACAATGATATAGACTCACTGTATCTGGGCCGCTAGAAATGTTGTGTTATGTGCCATAACAGAGCAGTGGAAAGAGTTCCGTGTTGGAGAGCCTGGTTGGACGAGATTTCTTGCCTCGGGGATCGGGAATAGTCACAAGACGACCTCTCGTGTTGCAACTTGTTAATGTTGCCCCTCTGCAGGAGAGACTGAAGACTGAGAATGGTACCTTCACTTTTATCCATTTACTCATATTTAAAATAACAGGGGAGTTGTTTTGATTGTCCTTGAAAACCCACAATCAAGTTATGGTACAAGTTATAACCCACTGAATATCAGCATTTCATAGTAGGACAGCAGGTTTGTTATATCTGTTTAGGCATGTAGTCGTCGGGTAGAAGTAGTTTGTGCGGTTAACACTCTGGCATGGCACTTTCACTCACTGTTTGAACTGCTACTTTGCTAACATGCAGTCTTCTCTTTGCTAACCAGCAGTCTTTCTTCTTCTTCTTCTTCTTCTTCTTCTTCTTCTTCTTCTTCTTCTTCTTCTTCTTCTTCACTGCTACTCTTTCAGGAAATGGGGTAAAACAAAATGCCCAAATCAGCTACCCAGGTCTCTGTATATTTGGTCTGCATGAACTTGTCTTTGTTTAGCCTTGTCATTTGTTTAGTGAACTCTTTCAAACATTTTTGTCCGTTCTGATCTTCATCTGTCAAGCATGATATATCAGTCCATTTGTAATCTTCAGTTCAGTTTGCATTATTTCTCCCCAAACCATAAGTTTGTTTGCAGACATCTCTGTAAAATTACTTGCACTCAGCTCTTATGTGTTTGTCCAGGTGTCAAAGCTGAAGAATGGGGTACATTCCTGCACTGCAAGAACCAGGTACATTTATCTTCTTGCTGCCTTTGTCCTGTGTTATGTGCTGAGTTTAGCTGATGCATCATTCTAACACCTTCTCGACAGATCTTCGCAGATTTTAAGGAAATTCGCCGGGAAATTGAAGCGGAGACTGAACGCACTTCAGGTGACAACAAGGTGAAAGAAAGCATTGATGTTAAGTCAGCGATGCCTTAAATTTAGCCTTTTACACGGCATTCATGATTTTCTCTCCTTTTTTTTCATATCCTCCAGGGAATTAGTCCTGAGCCCATATATTTGAAGATTTTTTCCCCCAAAGTCCTTAATCTCACCCTGGTCGATTTACCTGGAATTACTAAGGTAAACTCAGCCACTCGACAAGGATGTTGATTTTGTTTCATATGTGCAAACAAACATAATGGCATTAGATAATGATATCATCATCATCATATCTGCAATAATCACAGATTCACAGCAGCAGCACATCTGTGCTGAGTGCTTACAGTAACGCTGCTGGATGCTCATTGTTGTTGCCTCAGGTTCCGGTTGGTGACCAGCCAGAGGACATTGAGGCACAAGTACAAGAGATGATCCTGTCCTTCATCTCCAATCCAAACTCCCTCATCCTCACAGTGTCCCCTGCCAACTCTGACTTGGCCACCTCAGATGCTCTGAAATTGGCTCGTGAGGTTGATCCAGATGGTAGGACATTTTGTAAACGGGCGCCTCTTCTCCTCAGATTTCATTTTAATTTTCTTGCCTCTCCATCGGTGCTTATTATGTAACATGGCCTCAAGTTGAAATGCATTTTGAATTATTAAATGTGCAGGAAGACTGTACTGTACTCAAGTCATTACAGGCTATTGGACCTGTCAGTCTTTACTGTTAAGAGCAATCTGACAGTTAACAGTTGCTTAGAAAATTAATGTTGCAGTCCTGGTGCGCTCTGAATAATAGATGGATGGGATGAGATTCTGCCTGTAGTAATTGTCTGGGAGGTTGGCAGTATGGCCTTAAAGTGCCTGTTGTACACTGATAGTGTGCTAGTTAGGATATCTGTATCTGGGCCCAAATGCTCCCCCGTTGGCCTCAATCCTGTCCCATTAGAGACCTGTTTCCTTGCTTTCTTCTATGATGTCCTACTGCACACTTTCCTCTAGTCTTCCTCAATATAAATGATGAAAAAGTAAATTATGAACACTGTTAAATGTCCTTAGAAATATAATCTAAGATGTGTGTTTGTCTGTCAGGTCGCCGGACACTGCTGGTGATCAGTAAGCTGGACCTGATGGATGCAGGGACTGATGCCCTGGAGGTCCTTCTGGGTCGAGTCATTCCAGTCAGACTTGGGATTATTGGGGTGGTTAACAGGTTTGCAATAATAACAGATTTCTTTTAGTTTAGCTATGTAATGTTTTTAGATTTACAATACAGCAAGGTGGCAAGTTGTTCATGCTCTTATTACCCTGATCGTTGATTGTCCTAGGAGCCAGCATGACATCAACACCCAGAAGAACCTGGAGGACACGATGAGGGACGAGCAGGCCTTCCTGCAGCGCCACTACCCGTCGCTCGCCTCCCGCGCCGGCTCACGCTATCTGGCCAAAACTCTCAGCAGGTTGCTCATGCACCACATCCGGGACTGCCTGCCAGAGCTCAAAACCCGAGTGACCGTGCTGAGCGCCCAGTACCAGGCGCGGCTCAAGGGCTACGGCCAGCCAGTAGAAGACCACAGCGCCACCCTGCTGCAGATTGTCACCAAGTTCGCCAGCGATTACTGCCACACCATCGAGGGAACGGCCAGATATATCCAGACCTCAGAGCTGTGAGTCTGATCTCTCTATAGTAGCAGGAGTTTTATTTTGTTTCAATACTTTATTGAAAAAGAGCACATAAAAATGTATACCAAACATGAACAAGGCATTTTCAGGTTTATACCCCCTCTCTCCTCCCTCCCCAGCCACACTAGGGATAGCAAGTGTGGGAGTGAAATTTAACGAAATAATAATGGCATAAATTAAGGATGACTAGTGAATAGCTACATGTGCATACTTACATACACACACATACACTCATATTTGTATATATATATACACATACATACACAACCATACATAAACAGAAAGATGTTAACGAAAAATAAATAAGTAATAATGATGATAATAATAACAGATAAATAAATGAATGAACCCATTAAAAACAGAAAAATAAATAAATAAGTAGATAAAAAAAAAAAAGTAAAAAAAATAATTTAAAAAATGAATAAACCATTATAAAAAATAAATAATAATTATGCTTATAAGTCCAAAGCTAATGCACCGACACAACCTGTATACATGCATATATACATATTAACAATATTAATAACCCTGAAGCATCAATAACATCTAAGTGGATAAGTTGTTAGATAACCAAACAGAATATATTCTCTATAATCTGCATCTGTATATTCTATAATATATCGGGTAAATAGACAGACATTGCACCCAGGACATCGTAGCCAATTAAAAGGTCATAGAGGGCAGGCTGCGAACAGGCAGCAATGCATGCATATGTGTAGGCTCCAAATGTATTATTACAGTGCAATTTCGCCAGCGAACAACATGTCAATATAGCTAATTAGCGGTTGCCAGTTGGAGTAGAATCTTTCCAAGGAGCCTCTCATAGTGAACTTTATTCAACAGCAAATGTTTTTTTTCTGATAATAGCAGCCTTTGTTTCATGTTTTAGTGAATTGTCTCTAATTTTCTCAGGTTGTCATCAAATTTCGTACTTTTGTTGCACGGATCAGCATTTTACTTACATTGGTTCACAATGTCTATCATGAGGGTAATGTCCTTGAGGTAATTGTAAATTGAAGTGGTATCAGCATCTTCTATTGGCACCCTCATCTCTACGGCTCGCTTGCCACGAGGCGATTAATTCATGCAAATAAGTAGGGAGCAAATATTGACCTTTTTTGGATGACTGCATTTAATTTCGTCGCGATTAACATTGCTGACACACAGCGCAGAGAAACCCACCCTGAACCCATCTCTTCTACAGCTGTGGGGGTGCTCGGATCTGTTACATATTCCATGAGACCTTTGGGCGCACTTTGCAGTCCATCGACCCCCTGGGAGGATTGAGTGAACTTGATATCCTCACAGCCATCCGCAATGCTACGGTGAGCTTCTCCCGACTTCTGTTCGTGTAATTAGTTTAATCCAAATTCTAGTCAAGTTCTCTCGTTTGGGGGAATAGCAGGTAAATTGTAGAGCTTGTGTGTGTGTGTGTGTGTGTGTGTGTGTGTGTGTGTGTGTGTGTGTGTGTGTGGTGTGTGTGCGTGTGTGTGATTTGCCCTGCAGGGTCCACGGCCAGCACTTTTTGTGCCCGAGGTGTCCTTTGAGTTGTTGGTGAAGCGGCAAATTAAGCGTCTGGAGGAGCCCAGTATGCGCTGTGTAGAGCTTGTTCATGAAGAGCTGCAGAGGATCATCCAGCACTGCTCCTCCTACAGCACACAGGTTAGCCAAAAGATGTTTTTTTTACACTTGATTGACTTCCTAAAACAACACAACACCATGTTAAGAAAGCCTTTTGTCTTTGTCTTTGCAAGGAGCTTCTGCGATTCCCCAAACTGCACGATTCCATTGTGGAAGTAGTGACGGCATTACTGAGGAAGCGCTTGCCGATTACTAATGAAATGGTAATCCATAGTTTAGATAAGATGATCTTTCATACTGTAATAATTTAACAGCCAAGTCCTATTAACTGAGATTTATTCTGCTTTTTTCACTTTAGGTGCACAATTTAGTATCAATAGAGCTCGCCTACATCAACACAAAACATCCGGATTTCATGGATGCAGCGCAGGTCTCTGCATCTGTCAACAGTCAGCAGGTAGTTATTTGTCCCTTACGGCAGGTACTCTCATTTAATCATTTATTCTGCTAGGGTACACAGCAGAAGTCCAGCTCTGTAAAGCTTTAACCATTATGTTTCACATCCAAACATTAGAGCCCCTTTCAGAGTTTGTAGTGGAATTCCAGGCTCAGCGAAAATTGCTTTGACCCTCTGACTTCCTCGAATTTCTTGCTGACAGGCGGAGGCCCTCGATGGAGGGAAGCGCTGGAAGAACGAGAAGGTTGCGGATGAGAGAATCCCGGCTGCAGGCTTTGGCAGTCCCAGCAAAGGCCAGGCCATTAACCTCCTTGACACAGTGAGTGGTGGGATTAGCAGTAGGACAAAACACTTAGGAGTGAATACATTGCACACTGTCAACATTTTACTTTGCCTCTCTTTCTCGATCTCTCGCTCTCTCACTCTCTGCCAGGCGGTACCCGTATCCCGCAAGCTGAGTGCGAAGGAGCAGAGGGATTGCGAGATCATCCAGCGCCTCATCAAGAGCTACTTCCTCATTGTCCGCAAAAGCATACAGGACAGGTTCGACTGAAACAAGTCCACCTTCTTTTTTACTATTGTTGAGCACAGTTGTTGTTAGTGATGCTGATTTTTTTTCTTTTTGTCACGGGGCTGCGTGTGTCCACAGTGTGCCCAAGACAGTGATGCACTTCCTGGTGAACTTTGTGAAAGAGCATCTGCAGAGTGAGCTGGTGGGTCAGCTTTACAAACAGGCACTGCTGCAGGAGCTGCTCATTGAGTCGCACGACACGGCACAGCAGCGGACCGAGGTTGCTCAAATGCTTGAGGTAAAATTGGCCGATGCTTTTGTTCTCTGAATGGGTTCTCAGCATGAAGACCAGCAAGTCCTTTTCTCTTTTTCTTTTATCTAGTATTTTAAAGCCAGTGATTCAACTGCCCTCTTTGTTTTTTTTTTGTTTTTTTCTCAGGCACTCCAAAAAGCGAATAACATCATCTCTGAGATCCGGGAGACCCATCTGTGGTAGCCAGAGGAAACGAACAATTCCCTTGTCATAGGACAGCTTTGAGAGTATGAGAGTGTATGTGAGTTTACAGCACAGAGAGAGAGTGTGTGTGTTTGTCTTTGCACCCATGTTTTCTCATGGACCAACGACCATAGCACTTTTAGATCTTCTATTTCCCCGTCATCTGTCGCCCTGACCAGTTCACCGGGGCTGTTGCTTCTCACTGTGAACGTTGTGTAGCGAAGCAAATTGATTAAACACTCAGGCCAAAAGTGTTACCGCAAAGTTGAAATGTGAAAGACAACCGCGAACAAAAATCCTTTTGTGACAAAAATGTTTGTTGGGTCGTTGCTGTAATTGTAAAATGTAGATTATACCTGTATGTGGAGTGTCTAAGTTGTTCTCTAGGGTGTTTGTTTTTGTTTGTTGGGGGGGGGGCGGGGTGATCAAAATGTGTTCACACTGTAAAATTCCACACTTTCCAAAAAAACTGGGCTTCCTCTGAGCCACGTCAGCAGGTGCTAGAACTATGCTAGCTTAGATGTGTTCCAACTTTAAGCCCCTTATTGTTGGAGCACTCACCAGAGATGGAAATGAAGCGGAAACCCAACTCAATTAATGCTGACTGCAATGCAACACTGAAGGCAGACCGCGGCCATTTGCAGAAATTACGGGGTGAATGCAGATTGTTTTTCCAGCTTTGTAGTGCTAATCAATATCAGGTTTATTTTCCGGAGCCAAATTTACATATCAGCCCATTTATACTGTTAACTGTTGCACTGACTTTCTAGTTCTGTGTGTAGTCATAAACGAGGAGACCAAACATCCAACATACATTTTCCCCTGTTTATAGGTCCGTAGGAGACAAGTTGGACAGCTATAGTATGTAGAGTATATATACTATAGTATGTAGAAATGAATAAAATGTATTAGGATAGTCAGGAGATTATGTTATGTGGGTAGGGTACTCCATCATTTGCTAGATTTTAGATCCAGATGGCAGGGCGGTAATGTTCTGTAGCTTCTCTTTATTTCCTCGAGCCATTTGTTCGCTGGTTTCCGCTGTTAATGATACAGAGATATAAGATAGTTCCCTATTATTCTCCCTGTCCAGTAGTAAGGACACTGCCCAACTGTAAGAGACTCGCTATGCAGATACCTCCTGCGTGCGGAGCCATTTGCTCCTGTGCCAATTATAATTTCATTGTGTAATATTGCTTAGACGTGTAAAATTATTCATCTTTTTCCATCTGCTCCCAATTTAGGTTGTTGTTCAGGCAGATTCACCCTCCCCCGAGTGCTATATAAGCCATTAACGTGAATCTTCTCTCATAGCCAAAAGAAATGGTTATCCTAAGAATGAGGCTTTATCAGGAAGACCTGCCTTAACGGGGACCATCAAACAGTAACGGTGTGATCAGGGAGCGAACACAGCACCCTGTCAGTCTGTCTTTCTGAAAGCCCTGTGTAAGCTTGCATGTGTGTGTTCAGTATGCATGTGTGGACGTGCGAATGATCGATTTATGTATATTTTGTATTATTTAAATATATATTATAATTATTATCATGTGTGAACTGCCTATGAGTTCTTGCCTGCCAATATTTGTGATATTACTGAATGAAGTCTGTGGAGATTGGAGGGACTCATTAAACCCTAACAAAGGACACTGTACGGAGTCTGTTTGGGTGTTATTGATGAAACGCAGTTAAAGGAATGGATCTGTTTTCATAAGTTCTGTTTGTTTGTCTTCCAAGGTATGATGCGATTAGACTCACTCTGCTTCACTTTATTGATCTCAGGTGACTGAAAAAGTCTGTTCAGTCAGATAGGCCTGTCACAGCCGCGCCAACAGCGTGAAGACGAAGTCTCCTGAAGGGTGCCAACACACACGCATACACACACACACACAAACACACATTCTAACAGTGACATGAGCAGCTTTGTGTTTGACTCGCACACTGCACAACAGGCTATGGAAAGAGCTACATATGGTGAAACTTTACTTCAGAGTTATCCGGTTCCCATTTAGATAATGGAGTATTTGACTTTCAATGCCAATGCAATCCGAGTTAAACCTGAGCAGAGGTTGAGAAGTGAGGTGATGGATGAGTTGAATGTGGCTGTAAGAGTGGAGAACTGGTCATTAATGTTTGATGAGAGTGAGCACTACGGCCCAAGCATTATTTGCACAACAAGGCAAACATAAGTCAAATCAGAGCTGAATTTACAAGCCCCGCAAAGTCAGATTGCACCTGAAACAGAGAGCCAGATTAAAGGGCTTAAGTTCATGTGGTGTGAGAGCACAAGGAAAGGATAAGGAACCACAAGCGAATAAAGTCTTACTTCAGGCTATTATTTTAAATTGCCTGCACTTTGTCTTCCACTGTAGTGGAGTTATTGTGATCACCCTCTTATAACACACCCCAGCTCCCCACCAACTGAGACCAGACTAGACCATACCAACTCTGACAGCATGGGAGGGGGCTCGGCTGCAGCGTCGTGACAACCGCATCAATTTGGTCACATAAAACCAGCTGAATTAAAAGTGGAACCGGCCCGAGGCACGTTTTGATTCATTTATAAAATCCCTCCAGGTTCTCCTGCTGTCCTCCAGTGATTTGCAGGAGGCTTTCCGACTGCAGTCCCCTCCTCGCCTGCCTTCCACCGGTGAGCCAGTCGGCAGAGCAAGCTGAACAAAGCCATGGGAGAGAGAGAGAGGAGCTTCTGGGAAGAAATGTCTCTCACTGACTCTGTCGCCTGGACAACCGGGTAAGAGAGGAGGGGAGGGTGCACGAAAGAGAGAGAAAGGACCGAGGAGCATAAAAGGAGAGGAAAACAACACATTATTAACTGCTGAGATTAGAAGATTCCTGTAGAGTGTGTGTGTGTGGGGGGGACGGGGAAGTGGATTTGTGTGTGTCATTCTCTTGTGGGGGTTCCCATGGTGTCTCTCTCTTGATTAGTTATTAACTATGACAATAAAGCAGTCAGTGAATTATTTCTTTTCTTCCACACCAGAGCATGGAGGAGGTGAAATCTCAGAGCACAAGTTCAGCACATTAGAAGTGGACCCAGTAGGCCTGAACACTCCACCTGTGATTCTCGACTCATCAGCCTCAGGTAAGACTCTCATCAGTGTTGCGGGCATTTGCTTTGATTGGGATACTTTTGTTTTTTTCCTGAGTTATTGATGAAAATATGAATTACTCAAGGGGGTAAACTGTGCAATTATCTAGGAAAAGCAAGAGAGAGTCCAAAAATGGATTAACAAATCAATAAGAGCTCATCCTATCTGCTTGGAGTAAAAGCATTGTTCATCAGAGTAACTCTGAAGCAGATAAGTTTGGGAACTAGGCTTCCTATATGTGTTGTTTTTATGCTGCTAGGAAAAGAAACTACCACCACTGTGATGTGGGGCTTATTTACAACGTTTTTATTCGGGAGAGTGGGAGAAAACGCATGGTACAGCCCCAGGATGCTTCACACAGCACACACACAGCTTTGCGCTCCCTTCGGTGCGAGCATGAATTCATCGACAATACAATGAGAAAAAATGAACACCGTTGTCAGGTGCAAAATGGATCTCGAGAGTTTGACTTGAACCACCGTCTCCAGATTCACGGTGCGTAAAAGGAATAGAAGGCACGTCCGTTATAAACCTACTGCTGAGCGCTCATGCATAGGCAATGTATTCATAGGGCACTCGTGGTGAAATCAATGCCCCTTTAAATGAGGTGGTTTGCTTGCTGAGTTTACACCCGGCTGAATGTGTGTGTGGGGCAGCAGGCAGGCGTGTGATATCCATATTGGATGAGATGGAGAGGAGATAAGACTGAGGAGGGTGGGGTTATTTTTAGCTGCTGTCAATAATGAAGGTTCCAAATCTCTCACCTTTTGTGGACAAGATGGAGACGGGGAGAAAAGGAAGAAAGATTGAAGGGAGGAAAAGGGCAGGAGAGTCAGGGATGGCGAGCAAAAAGGGGGGGGGGGGGGGATGAGTGAGATGTTGAGAGATTATTATAGGTGAAGGGTTCAGGCTCGCAGCATGCTGGGATTGCTCCGAGCTCCCACCTCAACTACCAGACACAATCCAGAGATGAAGTGGAGGGTAAAAACGCTGACACTTCAGCTTTTGCACGTTTTTATGGGAGAAAAAAATACATCTGGTTTCGTGGAGTTCACCCTCCTTTTTGCTCACAACTGGCTGAACATGACACACGGGACAAATACAGCTCTGTGCTGCACAACGCAGTCCATCAAATACTGCTGTACAAGCAGGCAGGTACAGCACGACTACCTGAGCGGTGCTTGTTTAAAAATATTCAATAAAAAAAAAAGCTACACAGAAAGTTGAAAATTGAGTCTTGCGGGAGGGAAGGCAAATCATTCTCAAGCGATTAATACAAGATTTCATACCTCAAAAGCTGCAAATAGATGTTCCCTTCAGGCCTCTCAGTGCATTTATCTGTCTTGAGTCTAAGAATCACAGCCCCCTAATATAGACTGAGCCACGAGGGAGACGGCGTTTATTCCAATAAATACAGAAAGCAGGATGCCAAATTACATTCTATTTTTAATCCGCACCTGCGCCGTTTTTACTCTTAATCTTTGCAGAAAAATAGCGGTGTTGAACAATTGTGGGAGCTTGTAAACACATTAGTCATACCAGGCTCTGCACTGCTCGCAGTGGTTTACAAGCTGCACACCGCTCATAATTATTGTACATGAAGTGCAATGCTCTTGGACGCGAAGAAACGTCAGGCTCATCAGGAGGCGAGAAAAGGAATGTTTCCCCGAGGCCGTGCATCACTCTAGTTATCTTTCCTCCACTGTACCTGCGTGCTGTCTGTTGCAAGTCGCACACAGTAGAGGGTTAGCATACAGCACAGGGCACCAAGTCTGCATATCAGTCACTAATGAGTTCCTCAGAATGTCAGACTTTGACATCTGCACCACTAATCAGCCTGTTTGGATGTTGAAACAGACACCGAAATGGAGCCTGTAGTACTGTCATTTCGATTTTTTTGCCATGAATATTAAACAGCAGAAAAGCCCAATTTCTGAGGTGCTGGTCGTTTGTTTGAAGGGTGACGGCTGTGGTGTGTGTGTGTGTGTGTGTGTGTGTGTCTGTCTTCAGTCATTCCCCGACCTTTTCTTTCCCCCTTTCCTCCATTCCACTTCTCTCATCATATTTCTGTGCTCGTCGGCGCGCCTCCTCTCATCTTCTGTTGATGAGAGCACCATCATCAAAACAAGCTGGAGAGGCAGAAATGATGAAATGTAACAGGATTACAATAATCTAATTACCCAAAGCTGTATTCCATTTCATTTACTCTAAATGCGCAATTACATCTCGCATATTTTGTCGAGATTTTGTCACGTAATTGGTCATATTACTATGACAGAAACATGTTAGAAGAGGAAAACTGGCTTTCGTTATGGCATTAGAGAAAACAACATAATTGGGCTCATGATGGGTGCAGATAACCAGTAATGATGCCACCATGTTGCAGTCTGTAAATTGGAACAAATTGTTTTCCTTGTTATTTTAGACACACAAGGCACTGTGATCCATAACTAGCTGAAAATAATTAGACGATTTTGTTGCGACAGCAAATATTCCGTTCTCTGTTTTCACACACTGAAACCAAACTTCCCAACACCATTAGTGAATTTGTCCTCCAAAAGAGCAGGACCGCATTCACAGTGCGTGGGCAAAAGGTGCACTGGTGTCCTTGCCTGTGCAGTAGGATGACATGGTGATTAATAAAAGGATGAGATGTGCAGATTTTAAAAATGGCACATAAATAGGCCTCTTTTCACAGAGTATTAGACACAGTGGAGCCCTTGGTTTTCAGCTCAACGGGCTTTCTTATCTCTTTCATGAAAGGAAAAATCCAGCATAAAACTGCATTAGCATATGTAAAGTCCTGTGGACATTTTAGGACTCTCTCTTAGAAAGAGCTAAGACCTTTAATGATGTGACCATGAAACACATCCATGAGCTGCTCCATTATCAGTGAACCGGAGACTTTGTGGGCACAGTGACTGCACAACACACGAGGTGCAGCAGACAGGAGCAAATTTTCTTCTTTAGCTCTACCATAAAATAAAGTTTGCTCAGGTGTAAGAGCACAAACACAAATCCCATAAATCAACAAGCCTCCAGTTTATTTTCAGCTCCGGGGGTTTGTCTCTCAAGAGTCTTTCTTCTCTGCTTTCTAACTCCAGGAGTCTTAATCATTTCTACAAATATCGATTACATGGTGTAATTTGTAAATTCTTCCCTTTTTTTATGATGGATTTTTCGCTTCTGCTACGGAGCCGAGCGCGGCTATCGTTTACACATAATCAAGATTCACAGTCTTACCTGGGTGACCTTAAAGCACTGCTCTAAAGAGAATAGATAAATTGCTGCAGTTAGCGGGCTCGCTGCCACTTGAATGCAAACTGCAGTATCTTGTGTGTGGAGGAGTGGGAAAAAAGTGGCACCTATTGACACTGTTATTCAAAGGCTGCCCATCACAGGAGATAAACCCTTTCTTATTCCACAACTCTGTCTAATATCCCACTCACTCTTCTTGTCAGTAATTAGACAAGTGAGATGATTTAATTTGCTGCAGCGCAGACACAGCTACTGTTGATGTGTAGAAAGCCACCAGCAGACTCTCTCTGGGTGATAATGGCTGACAGGGAGAAGAATTAAATCACAGCTTTTAGCCTGTCTCACCCCCAAGCTCTTGTGATCAGCATCTTAAAGCAGAGCTCAGCCAACCATTTTTATCTGAAAAGGAAAAAAGGTCTCCCCTCCACAGTTTTCTCTCGTGAGCTGCCAGTGGAAGCTGTTTGTCGACAGCTGCGCGAGGACAGACTTAATTCTCACGTCCTTGTTTGCTGCGTGCCACTTTTAGAAGTTTGTCCTTCATTTTGTCTGATGGTCGTGTCAGCTGCTGGCACTTCAGACACCTATTTTGTGCTCCTGCCCGAAGAGAGAAAGGGGTGTTACTTTAAGTGAGCGGTGATCAAGTGGTGTTATGTGTCCCTGACAGGTGCCAGCATGGATGTGGAGGATGAGCCGCTGCTGTTTCAGACCAGCTGGGGAGGGGAGGAACAGGAGGAGGAGGAGGAGGAAGAAGAGGATGGAGATGGAGTAGCACACGCAGCAGGACAGAGCTGTCTCTCTGGGGAGGCTGGGGTGTGTGGACTTTGGAGGGCGGTGGGGTGGGTGTACACGCAGCCCTGGGCCAGTGGAGTGGTTTTAGGGGTAGTTGTCTCGCTACCGTGCGCCCTGTTTGCCTACATGCTCCTCTACTGCCCTCCTCTGGACATAGACCTCTCCTACAGTGCCTTTGAGGTTCACAGTCACTTCTCTGCCGAGCGCTTCGACGCCCTCACCATCGCCGTGAAGACCCAGCTGGGGTCCTGGGACAGACGTAGGCGAGACTTGGATAACAGCGAGTCCGAGGCCCTGAGGGAGCTCCTTCTGGAGAGGCTGAGCAGACAGGGAGTGTTCAACAGGACAGATAATGAGGGCGCGAGGTCCTCCACTCCTCAAAACGACCCTTTACGTGCAGGAGATGATCAGAAGAGAGGAGAGGCAGAGAGCGGAGATAAAAGGACTGGGCTTGATTTGGGTCAGGAGGAAATGGAGAAGCACAAGAACTTAAATCACAGAGCAGAGGAGGAAGCGGAGAGATCACGGGATGGAAATTCCACTCTTCCGCTCATTAGGAGGCGCAGGTTAGCTCCCAATTACTACCTGCAGAGCCAGGCTCTGTGGAGGATCGAGCTGGTGTTTGTGGCCCAAGGGGAGGGCGATCGCAACATCTTCACCCCAGAACGCCTGCAGACGATTCACCGCGTGGAGCGCCTGCTCATGCAGCACCCGCAGTTTCATCAGTTCTGCTGGAAGCCTCTGGAGATGCTGAGGGATCTGCCACTGGGGCCGTCCTACTGCTCCCCACCCAGCTCTCTCCTGTCTTACCTGTACCCCAGTGAGAGAGGAGGGAAGATCTACTATGATGGCATGGGCCCAGATCTAGCTGATATTCAAGGTGAGCCCACAGTGATGAAAGTGCTTTAAGCTTTCAAGCATGAAGGAATACCTGTAATAGTCCTCCTAAAAGTGCTGATTTGCCGTGTGTGTATTCCCAGGTTCTCTGAGTTTGGCCATCACCCACCCACAGTTCTACTGGTACGTGGATGAAAGTCTGTCCCCCGAGCATCTCTCCTCCTCCCTCTTACGCAGTGAGATCCACTTCGGAGCCCCTCTTCCTTCCTTCTACTCCATGCAGGACCGAGCTCACGAGCAAAGATCACGCTTCAAAAACTTTGTGGTGCAGTATGCAGACATCCTGGCCAAGCAATCTACCAGGTCAGGACAAAATCACGGCAATATTGCCCATGCATTACAGTACATAATCATTCCTTTCAGGGAGCTATTTTGCCGCATTATAGTAACATTATTTACACATTGTTGTAAACATTTGAAATTGGATGATATTTTGTATCTGGTCCCCTTGTCACAGCGAGGTGAAGGTGCTGTATGGGGGAACGGAGCTGTTTGATGATGAGGTGAGACACACCTTCCACAATGATATGATGCTGGCGGTCATCAGCGGAGCCTGCATTACTGTGCTCGTCTACGTCCTTACCTCCTTTTCTGGTACAGTATGACCTGCTCTTTCTTCCACTTGCATTGATGTGTACATATCTCAATTTTGAAGTCAGTTATTTCGTAGCATATGAATGTTTACAAGCTCCTTGTTGTTTTACTGTCTCCCTGTAGTGTTTCTGACTTTCTTTGGACTCACCAGCATTGGACTGAGCTGCCTGATGGCTCTTTTCTTGTACCACGTTGTCTTTGGCGTGAGGTACCTGGGCATTCTCAATGGAGTTGCAGCCTTTGTTATTATCGGTATTGGTAAGGGAAAAGAAATATTTTCATTAAAGGAATAGTTTGACATTTGGGGAAATTCGCTTTTTTTTTTTTTTTTTGCCGAGAGTTAGATGAAAATATAGATACCACTCTCTTTGATAAATATGATGCTAGAGCCAGCAGCCGATTAGCATAGCTTAGCATAAAGATTGGAAAACATTACTCAACAGCAACAGTGATAAAATCCACCTACCAACATCTCTAAAGCTCACTAATTAACACGTTATATCTTGTTTGTTTAAACCGTACAAAAAAACGTAGTGTAAAAAAGACACGTTGTGGTTTTATGGTGGAGTTTGTGCAGGACTATTTTTTGTCTGGTACACTAGCTTCCTTAAGTCGTGTCGTCACTGTGAGGCAACCAGCGACGACTCCAGGAAGTGACAGCGCCGGGCAAAAAAATACACATAAACCTGTGTAAACCAACGCCCTCCAGCAGCCAGTTAGCTAAGCTAATATACCTACAGTAAAGCTACCGTCTGCTAGCGGTAGCTTCATATTTACTGTTCAGACATGAGAGTTGTATCAATCTTCTCACCTACCTCTCAGCAAAAAAGTAAATAAGTGTATTTTCCAAAATGTCAAACTATTCCTTTAAAGGTTGGAAAAAAAAAAATATTTTTTTTTTACAGTACATTAACCATAATATGTAATAAGGCAGCTCTTTTGTTCTCTCACTGTTGCTCAGGGGTCGATGATGTATTTGTGTTCATCAGCACCTTCAGACAGGCTTCTCATCTACGTCAGCCGCAGCAGCGAATGATCTACACAATTAAAACAGCTGGCCGGGCTACTTTCCTCACCTCCTTCACTACTGCAGCTGCCTATGCTGCTAACACCTTCTCTCAGGTAACCACAGAAGAGTAATCCAGCCATTAATAGGATCTGTACAGGGAGTATAAATGACTCCCCTGCTATGGATGAAAAGAAGTGCCTCTCTCAGCAGACAGGCATTTTCATGCGATAAGCACAAATTAAATGTTTCAAGGTCCTTTACACTGTGCTTTGTTTAACTGACACCCAGATCCCAGCCGTGCATGACTTCGGCCTATTCATGGCCCTCATTGTCAGCTGCTGCTGGCTCTGCGTATCCGCCCTGATGCCCGCCGCCCTGTGTATCTGGACGGAGTGTGTGGAGCCTCAGGAGCACGCCTGGCTGAATTGGTGAGGCATTGTTTCCTTACTTTTGTGTGAGAAATTGTTTTATTTGTGCATGCTGTGCGACACCACAGGCGCGTTGTAATCCCTTCAGCTGTCTCTCTCCCTAAACTGCCTCCTCGCTCTCAAGCTGGAAGCTGTTTTCGGGCTTGTCGGCGAGCCACAGCCCTTTGTCAGATGAGGATGACGATGTGGCACTCCTGTCAGTGGAGCTGGAGCCAGGTGAGATTATTATCTCCCTCACATTGAGTGAATCATGGAGGGGGAGAATAGGAAAGGGAATCTAGGTTGTAAAACACAGCTGTTCGGGCACCACTAAGCCCCCTGTCTTTGTCTCGCCCAGGCTCCTGCGACACAGACGGCGATGCGGCCATTCTCTCCCTGTCAGTGGAGACACCCCTGTCCCCTCCAGGGCAGCAGCATGTGGGTGTGGTGAGCACAAATCTCCGGTGGGTCCTAAAGCACTTAGTGGCAGAGCCGGCTGTGGAGCGACGAAAAGCCGTTCTAGGTGAGATTTGATAAAAACCTCTGAGAACTCACTTACTTGACACGGCAATTTATACTCAAGAAAACTTAAAACGATCAGGGAGAACTTTCTATAGTTTGGTTTTCACAGATCTTGATTTATGATTTAGACATGAGAGTAAACTCCAGCCCATCTCTGTCCGTCCTGAGGGGACTTAGTCTGTCAGAGGAAGAGCAAGGGCCTATCATGAATCATGATCAGCTTCCCTCTTTTAAGGAGTGATTGTAATTGATCCTTGCCCCTGATCTGTCTCTCAGCTGCTCTATCTACCCCATCAGACCCTCCTCTCTGCCATCATTTATCATTTTCCTCCTGTCCGCCCAGGTGTCTTCCTCCTCGTCCTGCTCTTATCTGCCGGGTGCTGCTGTCTCCTGAGGCCGGCGACTCACGCCCCCCTTCTTTTCCGCCGGGACACAAACCTCCAGACTCTGCTGGCTCTGAGGAGCAACCTCAGCGGTCAAGGCATCTCCTGCCCCATGTGCTCAGGTGAGACTGTGGCAGTGATAGAAACACACTCACCAGTTAAAGGGTAACTTATTGGTATTTTTCAACCTGGACCCTATTTTCCCATGTTTTTGTGTCTAAGTGACTAATGGGGACAACAATTTTTGAAATTGGTCCAGTATTGAGGGATAATGCTGTTACCGGCAACAGCGAAACGAGCTGCGAGGGCAAGTGAGCAACGTCAATGTAACGTTACGTCCACTAAAAGTGCTTGTTATTTCCACTGACAGGCTCAGATTGTTATTACAGTGTCTGACAACATTATGGAAAGGACCCTACAGAGAAATAAAACGTTTTCTTACCTTTCTCTTGATCCGGTCTGTTTGTTATGTGTCCAAGTCTCAAGGAGAAGTCTCGTTGTGAAATCTGAATATCAATATACTCTGGCTCAAATAAATACGGGCGGCAATTGAATTAAATGACCTCGTCCACATTGTCAAAATCATCTAAATATTCAGCCATGACATTGAAAATCTTTTAGATAACACTAATCTACACTTTCTGTACTCTAACACAACAAACTCTGACCTGCTGGCACTCGTGTTTCCACTATGTATGTATTCCACTATTCCACCGTTGTCTTCCGGCAACACGTCAACTCACCAGATTTCAGAACGAGACTTCTCCTTGAGCGAGACTCTTTACATAATGTTGTCAGACACTTAATAATAACAATCAGAGCCTGTCATGGCAAAAACAAGCACTTTTAGTGGACGTAAATGACGGTGCCAGCTTGCCCCATTAGCACCATATTGCAGCCTGTGAGCAGCTACCAGTTACAGCGTTGTCCTTCAATACTGGACTAATTTCAGAAATTGTTGTCCCCATTAGTCAGTTAGACACAAAAACATGGGAAAATAGAGTCCAGGTTGAAAAATACCAAAGTGACCCTTTAACTTCACAGATCCAAAACAGATATCTGAAGTGCATGTTGTGTCCTGCAGGTGTGTTCATGGAAAAGCCCCATCCTTTGTACACCCACACTTCCTCATCAGCATTTAAGTTCTCTACACATCAGCAGACCCCGAGCACAACAACCTCCACTGCTCCTCGGAGCTCAGTGAAACCAAATTCAAGCACCAACCAAACAGGTAAAACACTCATAAAGTGCACATAAGCACATCAAAATCCTCTTCATCCTCATTTAAAACCTCTCCCAACATTTTTAAAATCTTGTACTTTTGCTTTTGTTTTAGGCTCATTACTTACAGTCTACATATCAAAGTTGGACCTCGGAGTCTCTGCGACCGTTTACCGCTTCTCCCTCAACACCAGCACTCCCTCCCCGTGGAAACTGTGCAGCACAGAGCATGAAGAGTTGTCATCATTTCAGGTTAGAGAGCAAAAAAAAAAAGTAATAGCAGCCAGTAATATAATTAGTTGTACGGTTATGTAACCCAACTGCGATATGAGCCGCTAAAGCGGCTTATAACTAATCTTGTTTTATCTGAATAGGCTTATAATCAGCCCCGCGGCAATTACACCACCAGAATGACAGTGTGTGTTTCCCATGTGTACCGCCCGTACCCCAGCTGGATGATCACATCCACCTCGTGTGAACCCCGTCATGGCTGGACGCCAGAGTTTTCCTTTTATGTAGCGTCGTCTCTGCAGCAGCACAGCAGGTGAAAACACATGGAAAAACATCAAAGCATAAGTTAGATGGACTGTCATGTCGTTTTAGTGGACAATATGTCATTTCAGCTCTGCTTTCTCCTCTTAGGAGACTGTGCTTTGCCCAGCGCCGCCTGAGACCTCATCCCAGCCGCGTATGTGTCAACCCGCCTGGCTGCGGCATCAGTTCTGGGCCTGATGGACCCACACAGGGAACCTTTTATATTCCTCTTCCCAGTGGTGAGTGAGTTAGTCTCAGAAAGCATCATTACCATGAAGACGGTTTGTTAGCCCATCAAGAAAACTGCATGTGTCAGTGCAATGTCTTTTTTTATGTCATTCATTCTCACGTTGAGTCTTAAAAATAGAGTGATATAACACATCCTTCAAATATAGCTTCTTAAAGTGGCACTAGCTGAACCCACTGGAACTCCACAGTACTCTAGTTATAGAGATATTTTTACACAGTATAAATAAATGCCTGTTGAGAGATTTTCCTCTGGTTCTATTTTCAAAGATCCCTCTTCTGCTGCCAAAACAAAATCATCCAAAACGTCTGGCTTCAACCCATGCAGTGGCGGCGCATGTGGCCACCCAGCGGTGCGACCTCTGGTCGACACCGGGGCGATGGTTTTTGTTGTGTTTGGCATCCTGGGAGTCAACCGAACCGAGCACAGGGACAACCACGTCATTGGAGATATGGTGAGGGTCACACCTGTGTCAGTGTACCTTAATGATCAACAGAAATAAAGCAGAGAGAGATTTAGTTATATTATCATTTGGTTGATGTGGTGTTTAATTCTCTTCAAAGGGCAGCATTATATTGGACCCAGACTTTGATGTTTTCCAGGAAATGGGGCGTCTTTGCAAAATCTGTAAAGCTATTAGTGCAAACACACAACTTGTGAAGCCAGGAGGAGCGCAGTGTTTGCCTTCAGGTAACAACCAAACACAATTCAGAGTGAAGTCTTTTATTTTAACATAAAATATCATTAAAACCTTATAGAGCAAAAATGGTCTGTTGATTAATTGATTAGTTAATTGATCAACCAAAAAAATTAATTGATCGATTCGATCGTTAAAGACATTTTTTTAAGCAAAAGTGCCAAATATGCACTGGTTTCAACTACTTAAATGTGAATATTTGCTGGTTTTCTTATTGCTCTTTAATAGCAAATAGAATATTTTGGGTTTCTGGACTGTACTGAAGATGTTAACTTGGGGTTTGGGAAATTATAATGGCTATTTTTCATTATTTTCTGGCATTTTATAAAAACAAATAATGCATCAATCAATGGAGGGATGATAATGAAAATAATCAGTAGTTGCAGCCCTAAAACCTCAATTTAGACACAATGTAATATAAAGTGCTTAACAACTAAAATGTAATGTCCCTTCTTCGGTTCCCTTCAGGTAATAAACTGTCTTCTATTCTGCCTCTGCTCCATACTGAGTGTCACTCTCTCCCTGAGCCCAACCTGCTCCCGGGACAGCTCTCCCACGGAGCGGTGGGAATGCACGGAGGCAAGGTCCGCTGGCTGTCCATGGCCTTTGAGTCTGTAAGTCCCTTCATCTCTCAGCTTTTCATGTTCCTGCATCACAGAGCAACACATTTCCCGTTCACTTTCAGCTGGTGCCATCACGCGTAACGCTCTACTTCTGTTCTCCCAAGACCACATACAAGGGCAAATCCTCCTTTCAGACCTATTCCGACTTCCTTCAGTGGGAGAATTTCATCCAGGCGCAGCTCGCCTCCCTCCCGCAGTCCTCCGCCCTGCAACGGGGTTTCCAGACCTGCGAGCACTGGAAGCAGATTTTCATGGAAATCATAGGCGAGTGAGAGGTGGCACTGCATGTCAAAGAGATCTGTTTTTTTTTCCCCTGCAAACTGAAGAGGATGCAGCATGTAAAAATCTGATAATATAGTACTCTCTGGTCTGTTTGTAGGTGTGGAGAGTGCCCTCTGGAGTCTGCTGCTGTCTCTGGCCATCTGTGTGGCAGCTGTGTCCGTGTTTACTGCACATCCCCTGCTGCTGCTCCCAGTACTCATAACCATTCTAGGTAATAGATGAAATGTTGTATAGTCAGGTTTGGAAGTGACTTGATACTAAAGAGGACCTTTTTTCAGGTTCATACTTGCATTTTGGGTTTCTACGAGAACATGTTTACATGCTTTAGTGTTGAAAAACACTTTACTTTTCTCGTACCGGCTGTGCTGCAGCACCTCTTTTCACCTTCTGTCTGAAGGTCCTGTCCTGCCCGCCCTCCCGAAAAACCCAGTCTGCTCTGATTGGTCAGCTGGCCCACTCTGTTGTGATTTGTCAACCAAACCAAACTCACCGCTCTAACTAGCTTTGTTTGAGGGCGTGCCAAACTAGCTGCTAGGCAGGTATTATGCAAATGTGTTACTTGGTGACATCACCACGTTACAGAAGAAAAGGCGGGACTTCAAGCAAGACGTTTCAGGCAGTTCAGGATCAGTGTTTCTGTGGAGGAGAGTAACTCCCTTTGACGTGGACTTTGTAACTTTGCAGACCTTTCACATCCACATAAAAACTATAACACATTAAAGGAAAGGGAAAAGGACAAAAGCTTAACAGGCCCCCTTTAAAATGGAATATTCAGGCCTGTGTCGGGATCATGTGTGTAATTCTGAGTTTTTGGCCTTCAACAGGAGTGATCTGTCTGGTGGTGGCGGTCATGTATTGGCTGGGCTGGGAGATGGGAGCAGTGGAGGCGATTTCTCTGTCTATACTTGTGGGATCTTCAGTGGATTACTGTCTGCACCTGGTGGAGGGATACCTGCTGGCTGGGGAGACCATGTCCTCTATGCCTGATCATAACTCGGTATGGGAGTGTAAACTTGTCTTCTGTTTACACACACGCTAAAACAAGCTAATGACTAAGATTTGGGATTTAATAAGGCGAGAAGCGCCCTGAAGGCTCATGAATAAAGAGGAGCCGCTCCACCTATTAATCTGTGTTTTGTTTGCAGGAGCCTGGGGCCGAGAGGCAGAGGCGGACCCTGGAGGCAGTGAACCATGTGGGTGTTGCCATAGTGTCCAGCGCCGTCACCACGGTGATCTCCACGGTCCCTCTCTTCTTCTGTGTCATTGTGCCTTTCGCCAAGTTTGGCCAGATTGTGGCCATTAACACCGCCGTCTCCATTTTGTTCACCCTGACCGTGACTGTGGCCTTGCTGGCGTGCATGGCCCCCGCCCGCTTCAGCAGACCCCCCGTCGCTGTGCTGAAGGCCAGCCTGGCCGTGATGGCGGCGGCAGCCTTGGGAGCGGCTCTGTGCTGGGTGGGAGGACAGCTGGGAGCGTTGGCCTGGCAATCAATCAGCACGTAAACACAACTGTCCGCCAACTCACACTGATGTCAGGCAGGAGAGTTCCTCTGTATGCAAAACTACTGTAAAAACTTTAAGCACTCTTATTTTCTCCTCCGTGTTCGGGAGGAATATCTGATCAGTAAATGATCTTGTTCTTTACAGCACAAAGATGTCAGAATCTATTCCTTAATTAGAAGCTTTTTGTCATCACAAAATACATATTTTTCACTTTTATTGTGGATCAGTGGATTGTTAAGTACTATAGTGTAAATGACTATGTGACTCACAGTAGCAGGTTGACCTTTCTAGGTTGACATGATGATTCAGCTGAGGTATGTGTTTGATCGAATATCGCCTTCAGCGTAGAGGTGCAGATGATTGAGTTATCGTTGGGAAACACCGACTGAGTCACAGTTTTCATCAGTGTAACTCATCGCCACTGACTGTTCTGTGACCTGCTGTTGTGAAGGCACCGCGCTCTGACGTCCGTGACGGTTAGTGTTAGTGGTTCACATGATTCATGGCCATCTTGTGAAACATCACGTTTTTTTTTTTTAAATTTTTTCCTAGTTGTGCAATGAATGTGTTCACAGCCACATTTGTAACAAAGGTTATGATGTCCTGATGTGGCTGGATTAAAAGTTGTACTAGTCAAGTTTATACCGTGCACAGTTTTGTTAAGTGTTAATGTGTGATGTAAATGTTTCGGTATGCTGCTCTCACACATTCTGAACTGAACTTTTGATGCTGCCAGCACACACTCGTTCTGAAGAGTTGTGACTTCCCACAAGATATCCTCCTTTCTGACCCTTTCACATGTTTATATCTTGGAACTCAAACTGCTTCAACGTCTCTATTTTTGTCATCAGCGCCAACTGAAAGAGACCTCTTGTCAGCTCCTCAGGTCTACCCTCTGCACGTCCTCCGCTGCACTTGTAGGCACTCACTGTAACCAACTCTGCTCCCCCCTCTGTTCTCACACAATTTAGAGCACCAGTCAAACACCCATCGACGCCGGCTCCGGTCTGCCCCGCGGTAAAGGTGAGGGCCATTTGTCAAACCGCATAACACAATAATGGTTAGGGGAGAGGGACTGACTCAATTGTGGCAAGAGAAGTACATTTCTGTTTTGTGTGTGTGTTACTTGTGAATGTCAAATAAAAAAAGGTGCAGAAAGCCTGGGGTCTTTTCCTTTGTGAAAGCTCAAAACGGTTTTCTTCTGCATTGTTACGTAACGGAGAAGCGGAGCAGGATGAAGACCTGTCACGGTTTGCCTTTAGTCCCATCGTTACTGAGAGAGCCACAGTAGGCAGCGTCACATCTCCAGTCGGCCGTCGTTAATTATTCATGCGAAACGGCTCAGATTTTACATCGAATTGCAATGCATGAATATTTCATGTCGCTCATTAAACAAAAGGACGACCGTTCTACACATGATAGCATTCCTGCTGATCGTGGTAGAAACAGAACAGAACAAATATTTTGAGTAAAAGCGGAAAAACGTTGGCAGACTTTCGTTTCGGAGAGTCCTCTGTCTGTGTTATTTACAGAAGCAGCAGCATCACATTTATTACGTTGCAGAAGAAAAAGAAAAAAAGAAGTTAGTTGCCAATTTAGAGTAAATTTCCACTGCCTGTGGAGGAACTTCTTTAGGGTTTGAATGCCGGTAGTCCATTTACATTTGTTTAAAATGTGAAGGTGATTTTTCACAGCACTTCTTGTATGGAGATCTAATTTTCTTGCAAATAAAAAGTGTGTGCAGCTGGTGTATATAGAAATAATATTACTTTGAAAGGGTAAGATGATATGTTTCCCGATCTAGAAATACTGAAATACAGTCTGCCCTTACTGGAGCAAAGACGCTGCATTCCTTTCGACCGTTGAATGATAGTCTCTACGTAAGCGGTTTTGAGTACTAGATATTTATATTTCTGTCTGTCTCTCTGTGGACAGATTTTGTCACCACGATAGCGTCACAACCGTGCAATATGCAGTCTAGATCAATGTAGTTGAGATCAAAATGAAGGTTCGAAGATGGCCGGGGTCCGAGAATGACATACTATAATACGACTCTTTTATGACATACTATGACTATACTATGACTTTTGTAACATAGTGTGCTGTGGCTTTTTTATGACATTGTTTTAACATACTATACTATGAGTTTTTTGTGACATTTTTTTGACATAATATACTATGGCTTTTTATTACTTTTTCGCCATGACATTTGTATGATTTTTATGACATGCTATACTATGACTTTTTTTTTTTTTTTTTTACTTCTTTGGACATATTATATGACGTTTTTTGGACATACCATACTATGACGTTTTTTGATATACTATACTATGACTTTTTGTGATTTTTTTTCAACATACTATACTATGACTTTTTTCTACAACATGCTATACTATGACATTTAAGTCATACTATGACGTTTTATGACAGTGTACTATGACATTTTTCGAGATACTATAGTATGGTTTTTTAAAATATTTTTGACATACTACACTATGACTTATAACTTTTTAGACATACAATGACTTTTTCATGACTTTTTTCAACATACTATACTATGACGTTTTATCCCTTTTTTGACATACTACACTATTTCTGTTTTGTGACTTTTTTTCAACACACTATACTATGACTTTATGACTTTTACGACATACTATATTATGTCTTTTTTATGACTGTTTCGACATACTATACTATGGCTTTTTCATGACATTTTTCGACATATTATACTATGATTTTTTTTTTACATACTTGTGAGGGAGCTGGAAAGTGACAAGTTGACAAAGCAGACAAATGCAGGAAGTTGCAATGTTGTGCTTTTATTTTTTGGAAACTCCTCTAATCCCTCTCTCTTTGACGTCTACTTCCAGGGGCGTGTTCTGGAACCAGAGAATGCAGCCATAGACCTCCAGCTGATGTCAATTACCTTGTTAGGCTGAACCTATAGTAGCCATGGAAGAGAGAGGAGAGTGGGTAGAGGCTTCTTTGGTAAGTTGTTTTTCATTTGGTAATTCCTCCATTTATTTTGCAGTTTATTTAATCTGTATTATGAAATATTAATTTGTATCTTGTCTTTGGAATTATTAGTGAGGTTAAATTGTAAATATATTACTCTAAAGGGACTGTTTGTAAGAATCAGAAATTGCTTGTTAACAGTGACACTTGTGACCGCAATGTCAACGACAGTCAGCGTCCTGTTGCTCGCGCTCGCCCGTGTGCACGCGCTACCTGAATGTGAGCGAGCGAGCAAACAACGAGGCGACACACGTCAGCTAAAACCCCAATATCACTCTATATTTCACCTGCTTGGCAGTAATGTTAGCTGACCAGACGAAGGTCTCTCCATGAATCAATGCTGATCCTAGTGCTTTTCCTGCCTCAGCCCCCCGACCGTGGCCGGAGGGAACACCGACACCCGGTCGGAGTCGATAACGTAACTCGCTGCAGAGCCCCGTCAATTCACAAGACAGGGAAACCTCTGTTGGTCTGGAGGAGCCGCAGCATTTATTTCTGCCAAACGTCCACTGTACGTTCACGAGACATTCTCAGAGCTAAACTAACTCTTCTGCAGTGTAGTGTACAGTGTAGTGTGCGCGCATGCCCGTGTAGAGGTGGAGCGAGCTAAGCGAGAACGAGCGCGGTGTGTGAGTGAAGGCAGGCAGGAAGGCAGAGTACAGCAGAGACCAAGACTACGGTCTCCCCAGCGTCCTCCGGCCAACACTGTTTTGCAAGACGGGCTTCACTAGATAACACTTTGCGATTTTGGTGCTTCCGTGTAGTTTGTGTTGGAGTCTGAGTCTGAACAGTGTAACCACACGCGAGCGCGCGTGGTACACCGACCCGCAATGATTTATACGTGTAAGAAGTTACAAACAGTCCCTTTAATATATTGTGGGAGTGTTTGCGCCCTTCACTGTGTGCTGATAGAGACTACAGGCATACAGTATATGCCAGGTGGGAAAGCAGTGTAGTGTCAGAGAGAGGGCGTCAGGTTGAGGGTCACTTCAGCCACTGCAATCTGCTGCACCTCTGAAATTGTTTTGTTGTCCATCTGTCTTCTTCCTGTTGGTGAGAGTTTTTTTTTGTAACTTGTGTATAATCACCAGTTAATATCAACGCTCTGGAAAAGTCCCTGTTTGACTGTTGCTGCTTATTTCTCTCTTACCTTTCTACTATGCTGTCCACTCAAAGCGCTTTACACTAGATGTCATCATTCACCCATTCAAACACACCTTTTATGACATATTACACTATAGCTGCTTTCAATATTTTTTTTCGGATTACTGGATTATGACTTTTTTGCCATGATATTTTTATGACTTTTATGACCTAATATGCTGTGACTTTTTGGAACTTTTTTCAACATACGATACTATGACTTTTTTCTAAATACTATGCTATGAATGTTTTATGACTTTTGTTGACATGGCTATTTTCGACAACTTTGACAGCCCCACTTATTGCTTTTTTTTTTACATAATATCCTATGACTTTTCGACATATTATACAATTAACTTTTCCTACCTACTATCGCAAGTTTTTTTGACACGCTGTACAATGACTATTTTGTAACTTTTTTCAACATATAATATGATTTTCATGACTTTTTCTGAGATTCTCTATCATGACTTTTTTTTCCGACATACTACACTATTTTTTTTTTCAACATACGATACTATGACTTTTTTTTGACAAATATACTATGACTTTTTTCGTCATACTACACTGTTTTTTCAACATACTATACTATGACTTTTTTTCAACATACTATAATATGACTTTTTTTCGACATGCTGTACTATGACTTTTTACTATTTTTTTCGACTTACTATACTATGACTTTATTCGACATACTATACAATGACTTTTTTTGGACATACTATACTATGACTTTTTTTCGTCATATACTATGACTTTTTTTCGACATACTATACTACGACTGTTTTTCGACATGCTATACTATGACTATTTTTCGACATGCTATACTATGGCTTCTTTTCTACATACTATACTATGGCTTCTTTTCTACATACTATACTATGACTTTTTTTCGACATAATATACCATGACTTTTTTCGACATACTATACTGTTTTTTCAACATACTATACTATGACTTTTTTTCAACATACTATACTATGACTTCTTTTTTTCGACATGCTATACTATGACTTTTTTTTCGACATACAATACTATGACTTTTTTTCGACATGCTGTACTATGACTTTTTACTCTTTTTTTCGACTTACTATACTATGACTTTATTCGACATACTATACAATGACTTTTTTTGGATATACTATACTATGACTTTTTTTTCGACATGGTATACTATGACTGTTTTTTACTTTTTTTTCGACTTCCTATACTAGAACTTTTTTTCGCCATACTATAATATGACTTTTTTTCGACAAACTATAATGTGCCTTTTTTTCGACATGCTACACTATGTTTTTTCAACATACTATACTATGACTTTTTTTTTGCGAAAAATTTCAACATACTATACTATGACTTTTTTTGTAAACAATTTCTACATACTATAGTATGACTATCTGTTGCAAAAAATTTCAACATACTATACTATTACGTTTTTTTCAGAAAATGTTTCGACATACTATACAATGACTTTTTATCTTCAAAAAATGTCGACATACTATACAATGACGTTTTTTCATGAAATCTTTCGACATACTATACTATGACTTTTTTTGTGCAAAAAATTTCGACATACTATAGTATGACTTTTTTTTGCGAAAAATTTCAACATACTATACTATGAGGTTTTTTTCATGAAATTTTTCGACATACTATACTATGACTTTTTTTCTGTAAAAAATTTCAACATACTATAGTATGTCTTTTTTTGGCAAAAAGTTGACATACTATAGTATGACTTTTTTCTGCAAAAAATTCGACATACTATAGAATATGCAGGAGGACAACCTTGTAATTGAAACACTGCATAGATCTAAGTTTGCGGATACCTTTTCTAACATTGACATACTATAGAATGACTTTTTTTTGCAAAAAATTTCGACATACTATACTAAGACGTTTTTTTCATGAAATTTTTCAACATACTATACGATGACTTTTTATCTACAAAACAATTTCGACATACTATAGTATGACTTTTTTTATGCAAAAAATTTCGACATAATATAGTATGACTTTTTTTTCATGAAAATTTTCGACGAGTTTTTTTTCCACAAAATTAATCTACATACTATACTATGACGTTTTTTATGAAAATTTTCGACATGGTATACTATGACTGTTTTTTAATTTTTTTTCAACTTCCTATACTAGAACTTTTTTTCGCCATACTATAATATGACTTTTTTTCGACAAACTATAATGTGCCTTTTTTTCGACATGCTATATATTATGTTTTTTCAACATACTATAGTATGCCTTTTTTGCAAAAAATTTCGACATACTGTACTATAACGTTTTTTTCATGAAATTTTTCGACATACTATACTATGACTTTTTATCTATAAAAAATTTCGACATTCTATAGTATGACTTTTTTTTGCCAAAAATTTCGACATACTATAGTATGACTTTTTTTGCAAAAAATTTCGACATACTGTACTATAACGTTTTTTTCATGACATTTTTTGACATACTATACTATGACTTTTTATCTATAAAAAATTTCGACATTCTATAGTATGACTTTTTTTTGCAAAAAATTTCGACATACTATTGTATGACTTTTTTTGCAAAAAATGTCAACATACTATACTATGACATTTCTTCATGAAAGTTTTCGACATACTATACTATGACTTTTTTTTGCAAAAAATTTCGACATACTATAGTATGACTTTTTTCTGCAAAAAATTTCGACATACTGTACTATGACGTTTTTTTCATGAAATTTTTCGACATACTATACTATGACTTTTTATCTATAAAAAATTTCGACATTCTATAGTATGACTTTTTTTTGCAAAAAATTTCGACATACTATAGTATGACTTTTTTTTTCATGAAAATTTTCGACATGAGTTTTTTTTCCACAAAATTAATCTACATACTATACTATGACGTTTTTCATGAAAATTTTCGACATGGTATACTATGACTGTTTTTTACTCTTTTTTCAACTTCCTATACTAGAACTTTTTTTCGCCATACTATAATATGACTTTTTATCGACAAACTATAATGTGCCTTTTTTTCGACATGCTATATACTATGTTTTTTCAACATACTATACTATGACTTTTTATCTATAAAAAATTTCGACATTCTATAGTATGACTTTTTTTTGCAAAAAATTTCGACATACTATTGTATGACTTTTTTTGCAAAAAATTTCGACACACTGTACTATGACGTTTTTTTCATGAAAAATTTCGACATACTATAGTATGACTTTTTTTTCATGAAAATTTTCGACATGAGTTTTTTTTCCACAAAATTAATCTACATACTATACTATGACGTTTCTCACGAAAATTTTCTACATTCTATACTATGACATTTTTTCATGAAAATTTTCGACATGCTATAGTATGACTTTTTTTTTCATGAAAATTTTCGACATGAGTTTTTTTTCCACATATTTAATCTAAATGCTATACTATGACGTTTGTCATGAACATTTTCGACATTCTATACTATGACACTTTTTCATGAAAATTTTCGACATACTATAGTATGAAATATATAATGGCAGCCTCATCACTACATTATATCAAAAAGAAACTGATAGGAATACATTCCTCCTAGCCAGCAGTGCTCATCCCAGAGCTCTGAAATATGGCTTACCTAAAAGTCAGTTCTATAGGCTTAGACGCCTTTGTCACTCCAATGAGGAATTCATTGATAAAGCTGCTGCCTTGAAAAACCGTTTTTTGGACAGAGGCTATTCTTTAAAGTGTATTGATGAGGCCTACCAAGTTGCATTCTCAAAATCCCGCGCTGATCTATTACAAAAAAGTGTCAAAACAGATAAAAGTTACTCTGTATCCTGCATCAGCACCTATACCCCTCAGGCTTATATAATCAAGAAAACCATTCTAAAACACTGGCCTATTTTGGCCTCTGATCCAGCATTAGCCCAGCATTTTAAGGACCCTCCTCTCTTTGTTTATAGAAGGGGTCCTAATCTACGAAACAAGCTGGTTCGGGCCAACATTAAGGCAAGTCCTAAACAGACTCTTTTAGCTCCTCTAAAAGACGGGAATTATCCATGTGGTAATTGTGCCCAGTGCCACAACACATGGAAAACTCCTGTTTTTAGACACCCAAGATCGGGCAAAAGCTTTCCTGTTAAGGGGTTTATCACATGTAGCACAGTAAATGTAATTTATTTATTAAAATGCCCATGTGATAAGGTCTACATAGGTAAAACTACACGAATGCTGAAACTAAGGATCAGTGAGCATAAGAGCTCCATCAGACGCAACGATATGAACTATCCTGTTGCCCGGCATTTTAATGAATTTTCTCACCCTATCTCCTCTCTACGATTCCAGGGCATCGAACACATTGTACTGCCAAGAGGGGGAGATATGGAAAAAAAGATCTGCCAAAGGGAGCTTTTCTGGATTGACACTCTAGATACACTTCAGCCTATGGGCCTAAACGAGGATTTTGATATGAGTGTTATGCTGTAATTCAAGATGTTTCTCTCAATTTCTTATATAGAATTGGGTGTCTGTGGTTTATGATGGCTTCCGCCTGATACCCCTCCATAGCTCTTTGTTCTATTGTCTTTTTCGAGATGTTTGTTTCTTCGTATAGATCTGGGGATCTCTGATTTATGACGGCTTCGGCCTGATCCTTCTCAAAGCCCCATTTACTATTCAATATATGATAATACTATTAGATGCTTCGTTGTCTATATATGTCTTTTCTTTATTCATTGTGTTCGCCCCTTTTGTATACTTTGTATATGGCATTTATCTATATGCCTCACAGTTCTCTATGAGAACTACAATTCCCAAGAGGTGGAGCCTCTACCACCAGGGTGTTCACAGGTGAATTGCATACTGCTAATGACTGGAGTGTGATTGGTTATTTCTACCAGCCTGTCCTCTGTTAGAATCATGTATGCTCTGATGAAGGTCTGACAGACCGAAAGCTCAGAATAAATTGAAACACTGCATAGATCTAAGTGTGCGGATACCTTTTCTAACATTTATGTACTAATTTTTCCAGCACCTTAGCAAAGTTTTTTAGACAGGTTGAGCGGTTGTCCTCCTGCATGACATACTATAGTATGACTTTTTTTTCATGAAAATGTTCTACATTCTATACTATGACATTTTTTCATGAAAATTTTCGACAATCTATACTATGACATTTTTTCATGAAAATTTTCGACATGCTATAGTATGACTTTTTTTTTCATGAAAATTTTCGACATGAGTTTTTTTTCCACATATTAATCTACATACTATACAATGACGTTTTCCATGAAAATTTTCGACATTCTATACTATTACATTTTTTCCTGAAAATTTTCGACATGCTATAGAATGACACTTTTTCATGAAAATTTTCGACATACTATAGTATGACTTTTCTTTTCATGAAAATGTTCTACATTCTATACTATGACATTTTTTCATGAACATTTTCGACATGCTATACTATGACATTTTTTTACGAATACTTTCGATATTTGTTCACGAAAATTTTCGACATGCTATAGTATGACTTTTTTCATGAAAATTTTCGAAATTTTAAACTGAGTTTTTTTTCCACCAAATTAATCGACAGACTATACTATGCCTTTTTTCATGAACATTTTCGAGATTCTATACTATGACATTTTTTTCGAATATTTTCGACATTTTTTCACGAAAATTTTCGACATGCTATAGTATGACTTTTTTCATGAAAACTTTCGAAATTTTAAACTGAGTTTTTTTTCGTCATTTTTCATGAAAAGTCATACTATAGTATGACTTTTTTTATGAAAATGTCGAAATTTTAAACTGAGTTTTTTTTCCACCA